>OX155952.1:23079588-23197088 GCA_944548615.1 Micropterix aruncella | reverse complement strand
ATTGAAAAATGTTTTAAATCTATATTTCGGTGTAAACCGTTGTCAAGATAGATGACATTTCTGAAATCGAACAATTCCTTGAAAATTTAAATTTAAGAAATCGAACTAAAAGAATAATAATATTTTATACGATCCAGTTAAAGTATAAGTGAAAAACATTATTTTTAAATAAATGATTATAATTAAAAAATAAAAAGCAGTTGATGAATATTAATTCTGATTGAATAAAACATATTAATTGTGTCTATTGAGACCGGAACCTTTGCAAGCGCCTAAAATATAAATAAAAGCCATTTCCCAAGATTTGACATCCCTTCCTTTTGCATTATCAACAAGGCACTTGATTATTTTAACTTTAAAACATTGATCAAAAGGTAAATTATGCGCCTTGTCATGCAAAGATATTGGGAGCTGGCTTTCATTTCCTACACTGGCCCTATGATTATTTAGTCTTATATTAAGTTGTGTGGTTGTTTCGCCGATATAAAATGCACTGCAAGTCTTGCACAGAAGCTGATACACTATATTTTTTGAATAACAACTGTAATGAAATGGAACCCTGTAATTATTAGTAATATTTGGACTGCAAAAAAGGAGTTTGATTTAACAGAAGACAAGTTTTACAACGTGGAAGACCACAAGGTTGAAGACCCAAGTTATTATTACCAAAAGAGAAATTTTGTTATTTTTTGTTTTGTTTAATATTGATCTATTATTAGGTGGTCTGCGAAAAGATAAAATTGGTGGTAAATCTAAGAGATCTTTAGTGGACGCATCATAAGGAATTTTAGTTTTTTTGCATCTTTTGTTTGATTTTACTAAAAAACTAATGAATTTTGAAAGATTTCAGACCATCTTAGAGGATTCATAATTCTAATAATGTTGTAAATTGAAACTAGGATATATTATCTTCGAAATAGTAGGTAAATAATAACAATATATAGTAATAAATAGTCATTTTGCTGGATTTTAAGTTTTCTCTACTTGTTCCTCGTAAGGTAAAGAAGCTTTTAAATTTAACTTAAATAATAGGTTATTTTTAAATAGCAGAATATAGTTTATAAATAGCATTTTTAATGCCATTATGCTCATAGCGTACCCTAACTAGATGCGGGGATCCGTATCTAGGATACGCTAGAGATGAAACCATGGACCGTTGTTTGAAATTCGTAAAATATTTGTAGTAAAATTAGTAATTATACCTTTTATTTTAATTATGCAATGTGATGTTTAGAGTAATACTCATCCTAATACTTATTTTTAAGGTATATTAAAGTAAATTGTAAAAAAAAAATATTGAAGAGGAAAAACTAAAATAAACTGTAATCCTGGGATATAATAATGATAATAAAATAATAATACATGATAAATAATAGAATCAGATATCAGTGATGTAATATTTTTCTCAATAGCAGTTTCCTCTGCCTTCTTGAGCGACGAGTAAGACGAACAAGACAACTAGTTAATCAACTTGCCCTTGCAAGGTGAATAATATTGCAATTATTTTATTTGTCCTATTACTAAAAGAACAAATTAGAATCACCTTACTTGGTCTCTTGGATTTTACCAGCGCATTCAATACTGTCGATTTCGACTTATTTGTTGCCCGGCTTGCAAGACTCAATCTCTTTCATTCCCCTATTAATTGGTTTAACTCATATTTAAGAGCAAGGCAGCATCGTGTACAAGTGGGTGATCTGGTGTTATTCTAGATAAATCTCGCGGCGGGGCTCGCAAGGACAGTACTGTTCCCTCTTCTCACTATATTAAACTACTTCTCCAGGCAAGATACGCATCTCCATACCAATGATGTACAATTATGCGTCCTTTTTTTACTAGGAACTGCCATTGCCGCGATCGCCTATTTCAAATCCGATTCTAGCGTTTGCCTTGCGCTTGGTCTTTTAATAAGTCCCCTTGTTTTAAATTGAATAAGGCAACACAAGTAATTATTCATCTCTCGAAAAAGTTTCAGATCTAGGCGCCACCATCGATGAACATCTCTCCTGGCAACCACAAATTAACGAGGTTAGGTTAGGTTCGCATAGTACTCGCTAGTTTCTACTCTCTACAGGGGTTTAAGCGATTCTTCTTGCGGATACAAAAAGAATCACTCAATCACTCATTACGCAATCACTCATTTTGCCAATACTCAACTATGCGAATGTGGCTTACCTAGATTTGTTTAAAGAAAACCCGGATAAACTCGTATGTTTGCAGAATTTGATTAATCTTTTTTTTTTCTCTAGTCTGGTATGATTATTAATTTACGGCTCAATTAAAGTAGTTGCCCATACGCCAAGGCGAAATGTTTTTTAATTCTGATTATTTTACGTATTATTTTAGCGTGCATGCTGCAAGACTTTGGAATGGTGTCCCTGTTAACAGAAAGGACTCACGTTCTGTAGAATCCTTTATAGCTCAGCTTAAACAGTACACCTCTCTCAGGTGTAGGTAATCAATTAGTTTTTCCTTCGTCTCTGCTTTCCAAACTTCCTTTTCATGTGCATAAATTAATGCTTTTTTACTTTTTACC
Organism: Micropterix aruncella; assembly: GCA_944548615.1. Classification (NCBI taxonomy): domain Eukaryota; kingdom Metazoa; phylum Arthropoda; class Insecta; order Lepidoptera; family Micropterigidae; genus Micropterix; species Micropterix aruncella. Next base: position 23,194,552 of record OX155952.1, on the reverse strand, counting down.
ATTTTAGTATTCTTGTATGTTTGTAGCTCTGTTATGCACAATTCGATATTATCCCAAAAGTTAGCTGGCAATAAACTCGCCTTTTTGTCAAAGTGTAAGCGAATAAAGAATTCTTACTATTATTATTAATTTTTCATAAGAATGTCCTTGCTTACAATACCAAGCTATTGGCAATTAGTATGCATCGGTAATAGCAATTGGCGATTAGGATAATTGCATAGAGGAGATAGGCCGTGCTTGATAATATTGTTTAATAAACAAGAATCGATTCAACGAGGGGGCATTGAAGGAGAGGTTCGACAATGTAAAACATAATAGATTCAAGTTTTCTATACGGACATTTCTAGGCAAAGTTTGTGAAGTAAACATTATTTCAAATTGATTATAGTTGAAATTAGAGATGCCAATTTCGAGACGCTTTCAAATAAAGAATCATTAACATTATTATTATTATTATTATTCATAGGAGTATCCTTGCTTAGAATACTAAGCGATTGGCAATTAGCATGCATCGGCAATGGCAATTGTCGATTAGGATAATTGCATAGATGAGATAGAACGTGCTTGATAATATTGTTTGATAAACATGAATCGATTCGACGAGGGGGCATTGAAGGATAGGTTCGAAAGTGTAAAACATATTAGATTCAAGTTTTCTATAGGGAAATTTCTAGGCAAAATTAGTGAAGTAAATATTAATTCAAATTGTTTATAGTTGAAATTAGAGATTTATTTATTTATTTATTTCCCAAAACATAATTAACCTTACAGATGATTCCAAATCGTTAATTATTTTTCTAGGCTATTATTCTAGATTATAACTATTATTCTACTATAGACTATTATTATAACTCTACTGTTAATAATATTATTATTACTCTACTCCATTACTATTACTATCATTATTATTCTAATATATAGACTATTATCTTTTGCCGTCTAGTTATTCGTCTATTGCCGAATCACTACTCATCGATGAACTGAATACTCAGGATCTTCGCCAATTTAACGGTGTGAGGAATGTATATGGAAAAATCTTAGATCTCGTCTTGTCAAATGATGACGTAACGGTAATTGAATGTCTCGACCCCCTGGTTCCCCTTGACCATCACCACAAAGCTTTGCTAGCCAGTGTTAATTATATACATATTCCACATTTAAAATCCAAGTCGTATATTAAGTTTCTGTATAATAATTGTAACTATGACTCTATTAACTCTAAATTAGCTGAAGTCGATTGGAGCACAGAATTCTCATCTAGGTCTCTTGAGGAAGCCGTTAAATATTTTTACTGTGTTCTTGACCGATTGATAACTCAATTCGTTCCTACCAAAATTATGTCTAATAGCTCATATCCTAAGTGGTATTCTTCAGCACTAATAACGCTCATTAAAGAAAAATATAAATTCCATAAAAAAATCAAAACATATAATATTAAAACAGATCAAGAAACTTTTAAATTATTACGGGATAGGGTTCATTTATTAGAGAGTCAGTGTTTCAAATCGTACATCACATCTATAGAAGATGGTATCGAAAAACATCCAAAAAACTTCTGGTCCTTTATAAATAATCGCTCTAAATTCAATATCATTCCGACACCTCTCAAGTACCTTGACTTGATTGCGACCACTGGAGATTCCGTGTGTGAAGCCTTTTCCCAGTACTTCTCTTCTACATTTTTGGTACCGGATATGCAGCCTACTGATTTGGCGCCACCCGACTTCAAAGACATTATTCCTTCCCAGGCAAATGATATCTGTAGCATAGAGGTCAATGATCACGACGTGGAAAAATTGTTAATCCATTTAGACACTTCCAAGTCGGCTGGACCTGATAATATCAGTCCAATATTTCTAATTGGCTGCGCTAAAGCTGTTTGTGTTCCAATATCTCTGTTGTTTCGCAAATCCTTAGCTAATTGCGAATTCCCCAGTATCTGGAAGTCGGCTTTTGTTTCACCCATACATAAGAAGGGCTCGAAGACAGAAATTACTAATTATAGACCCATTTCGAAATTATGCATTATTGCCAAAATATTCGAACGAGTCGTCTATAACCAAGTATATGCCGTTCTCCAAAACTCTATCAATCCGTCGCAACATGGTTTTATCAGGGGTCGCTCGACGGTGTCCAATCTTATCCTTTTTAATGAATTCTTGATTGAAGCTATGGATCACGGCTATCAAGTAGACGTAGTCTACACTGATTACAGTAAAGCCTTTGACAGGATTGACCACAGACTACTCTTGAACAAGCTTAAGTTTATGGAAATACAAGGGGACCTCCTCCGATGGTTCTCCTCCTATATCAATAATCGCTCCCAAGCTATCCTCATCAAAAACTATATTTCTAGTTGGGTTGCTATCCCTAGCGGTGTACCGCAGGGCTCACTACTTGGTCCATTGCTGTTCTTAATTTTCATCAATGATATAGCTAGCTGTTTTCTAAATAGTCACTTACTATGTTTTGCTGATGACATGAAGATTTTCAAAATAATTAAATCGCTCGGTGATGTCTTCGACCTTCAGACGGACCTTTCAAGATTGGACAGTTACTGTCTCTCTAATAAAATTGACCTCAATCCCTCCAATAGCACCTTTGTCACCTACACCCGTAAAAAACTATTAACTCTAGCCTCATACTCATTAAAGTTTCATACCTTGCAGAGATGCAGCGTGGTTAAAGATCTTGGCGTCATTCATGATTCTCATTTACGGTTCGATAATCACGTTCAATCTATTGTTTCTAAAGCTTCCAAAGCTTTAGGTTTTGTTATGAGGAGTGCATCTTGCTTTCACCGCCCTAAAACTTTCAAGATCCTATACTGCACTTTTGTCAGAAGCATCTTGGAATATGCATCCCAGGTATGGAACCCTTGTTATGACAAATATATAAATAGAATCGAGCGCATTCAAATGAAGTTCGTGAAATATCTCTGCTTCCGTCTGAAAATCCCATACAGCTCATCTAACTATTTCAATTTATACAAGAAATTTCATATCCTTCCCTTGATTAAGCGGCGTGAAACCGCGGACTTAACCTTTTTGCTAAAAATTACCTCCAATAACATTAACTGTCCTGACTTACTAAATAAAATTAATCACCGTGTTCCTTCCAAACTCAATAGATTTAACCCTGCTCTTCATGTTCCTCATGCTGGTACCAACTATATGCAAAATGCATTTCTGTGGCGAACAAGTGACAATTTCAATAACATGATTAAACTCTTTGACTTTGATCTATTCTCTACGAGTGTTAACTCAGCTAGGCAGCGGCTGAACAGTGAATTCTTTAGCATTAATTGTTGAATAATTTTTGATGCATTTTTAATCGATAGCTTTAATTGAAAGATCCACATATGTTTCTACAACGTTATTTAAACGTGAAAACCTTTAATTGGCTCTCTGTTATGTTACCTACTCCGGTTTTTTGTTTAATTATAATTAGCTGTTGGTTTTCCTAAAAATAAATAAATAAATAAATTATTCTAGACTATAGCAAACGAGACCGAGAAATACGTTAGATCGTAATATTAAACGATTATACTTACATATATCTAATGATTATCTAACTTTTCTAATTATACTAGTTACTATTTTTTAACAATTTTAATACTACATACTACATATTTATCTAATTACTTGATTGCTAAGAAATGCCATTACCGTACTTTGCAGTTGTGCTAAGTTCACCGTCCAAATATCCAATTCTGGCTCAGCCGAACATAGTGCATTTATGGTACGAAGCGTCCGCACCGTGAAGCAGTGTTGAACGATGTTAGTTCTAGTTCGCGGTAACGCGAGCAATACGCGAGTCCTAGCACGGTAGTAATTGGCGAGTACAAACAGACCGATTCTTCTAAGGATGGTCGGATTATTTTGGACAAAGTTTGTGAAGTAAACATTATTTCAAATTAATTATAACTGAACTTCGATGTGCAAATTTCGAGACGTTTTCGAATAAAGAATTCTTAGTATTATTTTTATTAAATCTTTATAAGAGTATTCTTGCCTAGAATACCAAGCCTATGGGTAATTGAAGGAGTCTTTTAAAGTGCAAAGCATAATAGTTTCAAGTTTTCTATAGGGAAATTTTTAGGCAAGGTTTGTGAAGTAAACATTATTTAAAATTGATTTTAGTTAAAGTTCGAGATGCTTATTTCGAGACGCTTTCATGATGCTTATAAAAATAATGATGCTTCCTCGCTCAGCGCTAAATTGCGATAATTTATGATAAAATATGCATTTGTACGATGATGGAATTTATTCGAGTAGGTTTACCTTTTCAGGCACGATCTATAGATAGTTTAAATTAAATCTAATCAAATCCATTATTGTTTCAAAAAATATGAATACAAATATAAAATAACAAGATCTAACCTAACTGGACCGCACGAAACGACCGCAATAACAACTGATGTTTTCTCACCAACCTAAAGATTTACATAACGGATAGTCGATTCTTGAATTGAATAGCATAAATTTTAGTCACACGCACTGCTCTCTCGAAGATAAATGTAGCTTCGGCCATTGATTTTAATTTACACATAAAATCAATGCTTCGGCTGTCAATTTTGTCCTTATTTTTTAATCCACTTGTTTTTCTCTTGGTTGCTTCCAATGCCTTCCAAATACAATTTATTTGTTTATTTTGGTTACTTATGTTCTGAATGTGAGGCTACCGATACTGGTTGCCTACGGAAAAATGTATACAAAATGTATATAAATTTATATAAATGTAAATATAAATGTAAATGTGCGCCACTCTATAGTAATCCGCTCTATAGTAATGCTATTGCTCCATAGTAAACCCCGCTCTATGTAAATATAAATGTAAATTTAAATATAAATTTATATACATTTTGCCATAGGCAACCCGAGCTAATCGCCATTCATTTGAGGGGTTAATTTCATCATACAATACATATTTTTGTGTACCGATCCTTTTGTTAATTTTATCATGGGTGGTTTTTTTAAAATTATTTGGTGTTTTTATAAAAAAAACTAGGAGATATATTGAGAAAAAAGTAACTTCCTAGTTTTTCCAATCCTCGGATTTTAGATTAGGAGACCAGTTAACGATCGAAAGCCCCTTTCACTGGACTTGTTTCACATAATCGATTAAAAACCCGAATAAATTTCATTTCATTTTATTAATTATATATTAAACCCAAACTGAAAGAATTGAATTGAAAACCCGAACTTTGAAATCGGCCGAAGCGAAATATTTCTTATAAAAATCTCGAACAGTTGGTACTTCATACTCTATACACTATACGATATCAAGATTCGCTTAACTGACTAATATTGCCGGCCCTTTTCAAAGAACTTCATTCCATGATATACGATAAGTTTTAATCAAATTACATTACAGCGAATGAATGTTGTTCCCGATCCGACTTTCATTTCATGAACTTGGGAATGGGAAGTGTAGCTACATCTCTCTAGGGAGTGCTTTTAGCGCAGTTCGTTGAGATGTAGTACGTCCAAGTAGAGAGAGACTTATTAACTTCTTCTCTTTTGTCTAGTGATTTGTACTACCGCGGCTATTTAATGCCTTCAACCTACAGGTAACTTACTAATGTGTGTTATAATACGCTGCCTCGTTCATGAATATTCGTCCCCTTAATAGTATTCTTCTTTTAAATTCCGATATCGGTAGTATTTTTGGTTGAAACGATCATTTCAACCGATTGTCAAGATTTTTAAAATATTTTAATTCATAATTTATAATAAAATTTTAATTGTTTCACTCAATTATTTATCTCTTAAACTTTCTATGAAGCTATTCTAAATATCAGATTTTTTAAATAGATTATATTATTTGACAAGAAAGTTTAACCATATTACGAAGTACAAAAGGAGACTTCACTGGTTGACGACCCGAAAAAGGAGAGATACGAGAGTCCAAGTTTTACTCTTCAGAATCCTGAAGGGGGCCGCTCCGAACTATCTTATCTCAAACCTCTTTCTTCTCACGGGCGCCCTCTGAGATCTGAAGACAGCCTACTACTCTGGTCACAGTAGCGATTTCTTTTCGCACTCCTTCTCCGTACGTGGAGCCCGTCTCTGGAATGCTTTACCCGCACGTAAAAGATAGCACCGAGTTGGTTATGCTTCAAACACAGTCTCAAAGAATACTTGAACTTTTCCTATTTTCCATATCATAAACTTTTCCATATTTTTCTTATTTTCCCCTCCCTATATTTCCCTATTTATTAGTTAATTTTACCGCTTAACACGTTGTTCCACTTGGTTAAGGTTAGCTGTAAAATATTGTTTTAAAGCAATAAGCTCACCTCTTTGATTAATCAAATAAAGCGTTGTATTATTATTATTATTATTATTATTGTTATATATTCAATTCAATTCAATTCAATTCTTTATTAAGATATATTTACAACACAAAATGCCTCCAAATGAGACGAATTAAAGCGAAAAAATAAAAAATTAAACAAATTGATCACTTCGGTAAAGCCGTGACATAAATGAAGGTGACATAAAGAAAAAATTCAAATTTCGAATGCTACCAACATTTAAAATATGATACAATTGGCTGAGTTTGTTATCAACTAGCCATTAAATCGAAATAAAAATAAAAAAAACTCCATATGCTTAATGAAATGAAAGAAGAGACTTCAATCTTAATTTCTGGCAGAGAAGTTTATAAAAAAGGCTGTATAATGTTATCAAAATACGGTAAACCAGTATAAAATTGTATAATATTAAAAAATATTTAAAGAAACATTGTAGAAAACAGTATAATATTTTTATATTTGATAAGTTTTGTAAAGAAATCCTTTTATAGGATGATATATATATATATATATATATATATATATATATATATATATATATATATATATATATATATATATATATATATATATATATATATATATATATATATATATATATATATATATATATATATATATATATATATATATATATATATATATATATATATATATATATATATATATATATATATATATATATATATATATATATATATATATATATATATATATATATATATATATATATATATATATATATATATATATATATACATATATACATATATTTTCGCTTTAATTCGTCTCATTTGGAGGCATTTTGTGTTGTAAATATATCTTAATAAAGAATTGAATTGAATTGAATTGAATATATAACAATAATAATAATAATAATAATAATACAACGCTTTATTTCATTAATCAAAGAGGTGAGCTTATTGCTTTAAAACAATATTTTACAGCTAACCTTAACCAAGTGGAACAACGTGTTAAGCGGTAAAATTAACTAATAAATAGGGAAATATAGGGAGGGGAAAATAAGAAAAATATGGAAAAGTTTATGATATGGAAAATAGGAAAAGTTCAAGTATTCTTTGAGACTGTGTTTGAAGCATAACCAACTCGGTGCTATCTTTTACGTGCGGGTAAAGCATTCCAGAGACGGGCTCCACGTACGGAGAAGGAGTGCGAAAAGAAATCGCTACTGTGACCAGAGTAGTAGGCTGTCTTCAGATCTCAGAGGGCGCCCGTGAGAAGAAAGAGGTTTGAGATAAGATAGTTCGGAGCGGCCCCCTTCAGGATTCTGAAGAGTAAAACTTGGACTCTCGTATCTCTCCTTTTTCGGGTCGTCAACCAGTGAAGTCTCCTTTTGTACTTCGTAATATGGTTAAACTTTCTTGTCAAATAATATAATCTATTTAAAAAATCTGATATTTAGAATAGCTTCATAGAAAGTTTAAGAGATAAATAATTGAGTGAAACAATTAAAATTTTATTATAAATTATGAATTAAAATATTTTAAAAATCTTGACAATCGGTTGAAATGATCGTTTCAACCAAAAATACTACCGATATCGGAATTTAAAAGAAGAATACTATTAAGGGGACGAATATTCATGAACGAGGCAGCGTATTATAACACACATTAGTAAGTTACCTGTAGGTTGAAGGCATTAAATAGCCGCGGTAGTACAAATCACTAGACAAAAGAGAAGAAGTTAATAAGTCTCTCTCTACTTGGACGTACTACATCTCAACGAACTGCGCTAAAAGCACTCCCTAGAGAGATGTAGCTACACTTCCCATTCCCAAGTTCATGAAATGAAAGTCGGATCGGGAACAACATTCATTCGCTGTAATGTAATTTGATTAAAACTTATCGTATATCATGGAATGAAGTTCTTTGAAAAGGGCCGGCAATATTAGTCAGTTAAGCGAATCTTGATATCGTATAGTGTATAGAGTATGAAGTACCAACTGTTCGAGATTTTTATAAGAAATATTTCGCTTCGGCCGATTTCAAAGTTCGGGTTTTCAATTCAATTCTTTCAGTTTGGGTTTAATATATAATTAATAAAATGAAATGAAATTTATTCGGTTTTTTAATCGATTAAGCCAGTGAAAGGGGCTTTCGATCGTTAACTGGTCTCCTAATCTAAAATCCGAGGATTGGAAAAACTAGGAAGTTACTTTTTTCTCAATATATCTCCTAGTTTTTTTTATAAAAACACCAAATAATTTTAAAAAAACCACCCATGATAAAATTAACAAAAGGATCGGTACACAAAAATATGTATTGTATGATGAAATTAACCCCTCAAATGAATGGCGATTAGCTCGGGTTGCCTATGGCAAAATGTATATAAATTTATATTTACATTTACATTTATATTTACATAGAGCGGGGTTTACTATGGAGCAATAGCATTACTATAGAGCGGATTACTATAGAGTGGCGCACATTTACATTTATATTTACATTTATATAAATTTATATACATTTTGTATACATTTTTCCGTAGGCAACCAGTATCGGTAGCCTCACATTCAGAACATAAGTAACCAAAATAAACAAATAAATTGTATTTGGAAGGCATTGGAAGCAACCAAGAGAAAAACAAGTGGATTAAAAAATAAGGACAAAATTGACAGCCGAAGCATTGATTTTATGTGTAAATTAAAATCAATGGCCGAAGCTACATTTATCTTCGAGAGAGCAGTGCGTGTGACTAAAATTTATGCTATTCAATTCAAGAATCGACTATCCGTTATGTAAATCTTTAGGTTGGTGAGAAAACATCAGTTGTTATTGCGGTCGTTTCGTGCGGTCCAGTTAGGTTAGATCTTGTTATTTTATATTTGTATTCATATTTTTTGAAACAATAATGGATTTGATTAGATTTAATTTAAACTATCTATAGATCGTGCCTGAAAAGGTAAACCTACTCGAATAAATTCCATCATCGTACAAATGCATATTTTATCATAAATTATCGCAATTTAGCGCTGAGCGAGGAAGCATCATTATTTTTATAAGCATCATGAAAGCGTCTCGAAATAAGCATCTCGAACTTTAACTAAAATCAATTTTAAATAATGTTTACTTCACAAACCTTGCCTAAAAATTTCCCTATAGAAAACTTGAAACTATTATGCTTTGCACTTTAAAAGACTCCTTCAATTACCCATAGGCTTGGTATTCTAGGCAAGAATACTCTTATAAAGATTTAATAAAAATAATACTAAGAATTCTTTATTCGAAAACGTCTCGAAATTTGCACATCGAAGTTCAGTTATAATTAATTTGAAATAATGTTTACTTCACAAACTTTGTCCAAAATAATCCGACCATCCTTAGAAGAATCGGTCTGTTTGTACTCGCCAATTACTACCGTGCTAGGACTCGCGTATTGCTCGCGTTACCGCGAACTAGAACTAACATCGTTCAACACTGCTTCACGGTGCGGACGCTTCGTACCATAAATGCACTATGTTCGGCTGAGCCAGAATTGGATATTTGGACGGTGAACTTAGCACAACTGCAAAGTACGGTAATGGCATTTCTTAGCAATCAAGTAATTAGATAAATATGTAGTATGTAGTATTAAAATTGTTAAAAAATAGTAACTAGTATAATTAGAAAAGTTAGATAATCATTAGATATATGTAAGTATAATCGTTTAATATTACGATCTAACGTATTTCTCGGTCTCGTTTGCTATAGTCTAGAATAATTTATTTATTTATTTATTTTTAGGAAAACCAACAGCTAATTATAATTAAACAAAAAACCGGAGTAGGTAACATAACAGAGAGCCAATTAAAGGTTTTCACGTTTAAATAACGTTGTAGAAACATATGTGGATCTTTCAATTAAAGCTATCGATTAAAAATGCATCAAAAATTATTCAACAATTAATGCTAAAGAATTCACTGTTCAGCCGCTGCCTAGCTGAGTTAACACTCGTAGAGAATAGATCAAAGTCAAAGAGTTTAATCATGTTATTGAAATTGTCACTTGTTCGCCACAGAAATGCATTTTGCATATAGTTGGTACCAGCATGAGGAACATGAAGAGCAGGGTTAAATCTATTGAGTTTGGAAGGAACACGGTGATTAATTTTATTTAGTAAGTCAGGACAGTTAATGTTATTGGAGGTAATTTTTAGCAAAAAGGTTAAGTCCGCGGTTTCACGCCGCTTAATCAAGGGAAGGATATGAAATTTCTTGTATAAATTGAAATAGTTAGATGAGCTGTATGGGATTTTCAGACGGAAGCAGAGATATTTCACGAACTTCATTTGAATGCGCTCGATTCTATTTATATATTTGTCATAACAAGGGTTCCATACCTGGGATGCATATTCCAAGATGCTTCTGACAAAAGTGCAGTATAGGATCTTGAAAGTTTTAGGGCGGTGAAAGCAAGATGCACTCCTCATAACAAAACCATTCATTCGTTCATTCAAAGAATCATCAAAGAAAACCTGTGACCTCTTTTTTGGTACTATTATTATTAGGATACAATATTTTAGTTAGTAATATGTTATACTTAAACAATTTCAATGCACAAATGACGAACTTATTGGGTTCGATTGCGTTTCTTCGTGAACTAAAATCGGAAATTAGTCCGTGCGAACGAGACAGGGCAATACGCTAGAGCAAAATGTGAAATGAACGGTTATCACTTTTTCGCATTAAAACTACTCCCAAAAGATAAAGCATGTGAATCTAACACCGCGCGAAATGTGTTCAAATTTATTCGGACGAGTATGTAATTTATTTTTAATTTATTTTTGATTTAATTAATTTATTTATTCAAATTTATTCGGACGAGTAGTAAGTTCGACAGGTAGATTTTGTCGACGATCGTTCGTTTCATATTCCGCTCAAACGTGTTGATCTTTCTCGTTCGCTTGAACTAATTACAATTTCAGTTCAATACGAAACGCAGTCGGGCACTATATATAGATAATTTCTAACAATTAACCGTTTCGTGCAGTTTTATTTATTTTGACGCGGGGTAAGTGCTTTAATGTTTACAAATATGAATAAATAACGGACAAATAATGTAATAGTAAATAAATAATAACAAAACTAAATACCAAATTGTAATAATTATTAAATAAATATAAGAAAATATTAAAATTTCAAAAATAATGTATGTAATAACTATATACCTTCTCTCCAGTGAAGAGGCACATAGAATTCGTTGATAAAAAAAATTAAATATAATATTAAATGTATAATATTAAATATAATATGTATGTTGTCATTTAGCATATGTAAGCAATGTTTTTTTTTATTTTGACATTGTCTTTGAACTGCTACTTCTAGGAAAACAACAATGGTACTTGACTTTGTCATTGATTGGCTTCATAATTCAACCCTATCGCATTCCCATCAAATTATTCATTGAATTCACCAAAAGCATTTTACAACTTTACTGTGACCACTTAGTTTCAGTAATCGATCTCAATAACTACCAACTAAAATAGCAACATTACCTTAACTGGATCATGGTATGACGTCACATATACAGATGCGCGTCTGCCCATAAAGGAGCGGCTTACTATAGAGCTGCTCCTCCTTCCAGATTGGCGATCCTGAGGTACTGGTAGCATTGTAACTCGCACTGTTTTCACTTAAACACACACAAGCACTGTCATATAACTAAGACGCATATTTCACTTGATCATCCGCATCCGTCGGCATCTCCTAGTTCCACTTTTGTTTCGATTTCATGTTGTCCCGCATCGATGAATTATTATTTGTCAGGGAATAAGGCAATTTCATTTCCGATCATATTATCAAAGATTTATGTAGCTTCTTAACTATATTTTGAATCCATTAGAGCGGACACATCATCGATATAATCAATAACTCGGGCTGCATAGATTTGAAAATCCATTCTGAAACAATAGAAGGTGTGTTTAAACATTTTGACAAAACAATCGTTAATATACAGAATGATAATGATATGCAGACACGGCGTATAGCGTACTTGAGTCTATACTCATCGTTTTAACTGCGCTCTCACCGAACAATGTATATAACTGGGAAACCAATAATTTGTGAAAAAAATGGTTAATAGAGTAAGTGTAAAGAATATTTTCTCTATATATCGTTATTAATATTATTAATAATAAAACTCTTGCTTTCAATAAAAAGGGAGAGATAACACTAACATAATATTCACTAAGACGATTATATTACAGACAATACTTGGAGGGCGATATTATGCAAAAACTGATTTGGTTGCCATTTTTCCGAGGAGGTCTAAACTCAATATATTATTAAGGGGCCTAAACTTTATAGCCAGCCAAATATCAGAACTACTAGATTTTTAGGAGGGTAAACCTCTTTTCCGGCTTGAACTATTTAATGACGTTCTACATTTCCTTCTATTGTGTAAACCAAAACAGGCGAATTGCTTTGGTTTCGATTCTTGACGTCGCAAATAATTCGACTGAAGGCTATAATACTTCACTTTATGAGATTTCATGCAACCCCGTTGGTATTTTTTTCATTTATTTATTCAATAAAATACATAAAAAATAGTTCAACGCAACGATTCTCCGTCGCTCCTAACTAGGCAGCGCCTGTTCCAAGGAAGACAACAATTTTATAGCAATTAAAAATACATTTTTATGAAACAGATATTTTCTAATCTATTGGTTTCATACGCTATGATTGAAATTGTTACAGTGAAATAAAAAAAAAAATTAAAATACATAAATAATAAAAGTAGTACTCAATAATTATAAAATAAATTTACGTACAAATATTACGCAATAATAATAAAAAAATTAATTCATATTTGTTTATGTTTTATGCAGTTTGCACAGTAGTTAAATTAGATAAAAGCGATCCGCCTATTTTGCCTTAAAGAAGAGCTGTAAATATGTACATCGTTATTATATTCAATAGTGTTTTATTCATTTAAAATTGCAAATACAGTTTGACATGTCCTAATCATAATTGTTTAAAACACAATAACGAAAATATTAATGGAACAAATAATCAAAAATATTTTTTTTTTTGAGTCAAAGAAATTAAAAGCCTCTGACTAATCCAACGAATCAGTAAAAATAATACTAAAAATAACCAAATTCAGACAAAATAAAAGATAAATGCTCAATATACACATAAGTAAAATGACAAAAATTATAATGAATAATTAAACATTATCAACTTAATACTATTAGGCTCACCTCGTATGTTTTAACGGAAGAATAGAAGAGGTATCTTAGATTTTATTTTTCATAATATATTAAAGATTGTGACATATATAGTTGGGGGATACCTTTGGTGACCTATAGAATCTATAGTAACCTGTAGAAACTAGAATCCCCTTAGTAAAAGTCACTTGTTTTTATTAGAATTCGATTTATTGGGATCTTAGTCCCCATTACGAGAATATAAAGAAAGTAGAAACTAGAATCATTGAAAGAAGAGCAAAAGACGTGCGATCCTTATCCAGGGTCGGCTTACAAAGTATTGGATTTTAGAACACTTATTGGATTGTAGCACGTGGGGACACGGGAATGTAGGATGTGACGATCTTCGACGGAGTCGCGTTTCTTTTCGGCTGGCCGATCCCCGTTCTTCCTCTTCCCGCTCTACGCCGTGCTTTCCCACGGGAGACGGCGGCTGATGTACATGCGACGGGCGGCACTCTCGTACGTGCGATGATGTTTACGCTGGCCGCGGTCGACCGTCTTGCGATTCGGTAGGTAGATCGGCAGGAATGGTCCAACGGAGAAGATTAATCCGATAGGAGAATCCCGGGTTAATTTATCTGATTACGTGCACCACGGGATTCTCAATTCATATCGACCGCACCAGCTGAATTGCGAATTCGAAAAAGAAGAGCTGGAAACATGGCCGTCTCATTATACCGCTTCTATACTGATTCCCTACTCGACTCGTTTTGGCTTCCGGTCGCCTAATTTACATTTATTTATTAATTTGAATAATTGTTACAGTATTTTTATAAAATACTAGATTTAATTTCTAGTTAAACGGATCTGATTTAATGTGGCTAAGTGTCCGCGTTTTTACGTACGGAATTTAATTACCAATGTTAATCATGATTTTGTGTATTAAAAATTGTATAATACCCAAATAAATTATTGTATTAATTTTCCTAGCATCCTGGTTTATAATTTGATTTTTCTTTATTTTTACCGACTTAATTAAAATTATTCTTTTTCCTAAAATCCATTTTCATAACTGAATACAAGATTTACTTGTGGCAATCGACTAGCCGACAATGGATTCGGTGTCAAATGTACGCTTGTAGATACTACGATAGTCGTACGTCGTATATGACCGTCCTAGCTTGCAAAGCTTGTGAATTGCATCAAGATGGCGCTGCATGCATCTTATGCGTGTGTATTGTTGTTTACTTAAAGTGCAATGCGAATTTATCGGGGAAAACAGCAATCGTGTCACAATCCCCCCGCCTCGAACCGAAAATTCACGGAAGCAGCGGAATTTTCGCCTTATTCACGTAAGTAGATAACATCCAACATTCCTACACGCTTCCCAAGTTTGACAGCTTTAAGCACGCGCTGATTCTAACCTGTGAACTCACATGACTCTGGGTCAACGATGTGCCCCTCACGCGTCCGACCCGGGATCCAATCCTTCCTTATTCTATTCAAGGATAAGCCCTTATTCGATTCAAGGAACCTACTTTTAAGGATTAGCCCAAGAAGAACGTTGAACAGCTCGGTAATTAATCTTTCATACAAGCTCTTACATTCTTTCAATCATAAATCTCTGCATTCATCACCATCTATAATACGGTAGCCAATCTAATAGGCATACCGATCCTTTCATTCGACACTGAAACCCTAAATAATGTGTGCTACTGTGTCACACCAATTTCGTTGACACCTCATCGAAGCCTCACTTTCCTGCCTAGAACGCTTTGCTGGGTATAACTGCAGTATAGGAACCTCTCCTGGATTTTTGATTTTTAAACGTCACCGGACTATATTCGCCACGCAGATTCCGAATCTGCAATAATCTTTTGTCGCTCTCAATAAATAAGCGAGATATAGGCATTTAAAATTTGCATACTAAACGTCAAAAAGACGGCCATATTGCTTCAGAAGTAGTGTCGGAATATACTTAGTCGATATACCGCGAGTTCTCTAATATCGATAACAATTCGCGATTTTAGAAAAATGATGGCATGGTCGTGAAAAAACATGTGCGATATTAAAAAATAATAGTCTATTTTCGAGGGTTTTTTCAATGACTTTGCGTTTTGATAACAAAAGGTATCCTGAAACAATAGAAAATTCCTAAATATCTGAATATCCCCGCAAGCAAAAATTTTTTTTCGAATTTCGCGCGAAATTCGAAAAAAAATTTTTGCCTGCGGCGCTATTGAAGTTAACATGACAATAGAAAATTCCTAAATATCTGAATATCCCCGCAAGCAAAAATTTTTTTTCGAATTTCGCGCGAAATTCGAAAAAAAATTTTTGCCTGCGGCGCTATTGAAGTTAACATGACAATGTGTTAGCGATATTTCGTTTTTTTCCAAGGTTTTTACTAAATGACTTTGGTGATAATGACAAAAGGTAACCTTAAACAAACGAAATGTCTTCAATATCAAATTAACACCGCAGACAAAAGAAATTCGAAAAAAAATTTTTGCCTGCGCCGCTATTGATATTAACATAAGAATGACAAAAGGTAAACTGAAACAAACTAAATTTCTTCAATATCAAATTAACACCATGTGTTAGCGATCATCTAAAACAATTGGACAATTTTCGTAGATTTTACGAACATTTGAAATTTGGTGTATTGATGACTAAAGGTAACCTGAAACAAACGACATTTCAGGATATCTTCTGTCATCAATACGCAAAGTCATTGAAAAGACATCGAAAATAGTGCCCTTTTTTAATTTGCGCGAAAATATGTATTTTTCCAATCGCTTTTGTTCAACATATTTCAATTAATCTTAAAACTCTCCAAATTGTCATAATTTCTGTAATATCGCTAATTGTTATCGATATTACGATATACTCGAAAGTGTCAACACGGTAAGTACAAACAAAATGGCCGAAACTTTGTTGACATTGGGATAACAAATTTGAACGCCTATATCTCGCTTATTTATTGAGATCGAATAAAAATTATGAAAGATTCGGAATCAGCGTGGTGAATATAGCGGGGTGAATTTTATTTTGGGCCATTTTAAGCTATTTGTTTACATATAAAATTTAAAGTTTGAATGCCTATATCTCGCTTATTTATAGCGACCGACACAATTTTCTTCCAGATTTAGCATTAAAATGCTACAATCTATTAGTGTATATTTTTTTTTTTTTTTTGGTGAGAGGTTCCTATACTGCAGTTATTCCGCGGCAACCTGTTGTGTGCACTGGACTTATATTCGATAATGTTCCAGTCTAACTACACCAACCTAATAACAACCACCATATAATGTTTGTGGATATGATGAATAACATCACAACAGAAATTGCATCATGGATTACATTCGGAAAACAACACTATGACGTATAAAATAATAAAAAAAAACGCTCACGATGCAAGTCGCTGAACAAACACCGAATGACAAGGTAAACCCAATTTTATTTAATATTTTAATGAATTATGAACATATTAGATGACAGTTGACCGTCTATTTTAAGGTTATTATTTTTTTATTTTTTTATTTGATTTTAAATGATTACTGCGATGGATCGGGATCCTGAATCTGAATACCTGGAGACTTTTGGGGATCCAGAGTTAGATTTCCAGGGATTTTAAAATCTTTGGCATGATGTGTACCTGCCACTTCTTTCCCCGCCAACGTCTCCAATATATAGACGTTGTCGGATAACTTTTCCTTTACGCGGAACTCTTCGAAGTTTGGGGCGAGTTTAGCCGAGAAATTATTCCCTTTATTAGAAAGGAAACGCGTCTTTTTCCAAATAACATCGCCCTTTTGTAGAACCGGAGTACGGCGACCCTTATTGTAAGAGTGCTTATTCCTCTCATGTTGCTTCTGCAAATTGGCCTTAACCATTTGAAAAATGTTTTCCAGCTGACCCAATCTGTCAATTCGATCGTCTTCTTCCGGTGACATGAGGACAGCTTGCGTTTCCGCTGCCGTCATTGCGGAATAAACCTCGCCGGATGTTACCAGTTCCCGACCGAAAACTAAAAAGTTCGGACTGAAACGACTAGATTCAGATTTGGCAGAATTCAACGCATACTGGAACTCAGGTAAATGTATGTCCCAGGATTTATGATACCTACCCACGTAAGCGCATAGCATGGTACTTAGAGTACGATTATATCTTTCTACGGGGTTGACCTGAGGGGTATAAAATGGGGTGTTAAATATTTGGGGAATTTTATGCTCCTCAAAAAATTTCTTCATTTCTTTAGAAATGAATGGTTTACCGTTATCGGTTAGGATTACCCTGGGGACACCGTGAATTAAAAACGCCTTCTCTTTAATTAAAGGAATCATTTTGCTCGACGATGCCTCTTTCAATGGAATTATAATGGTATACTTGCTAAAACAACATGTTATTAGCAAAATATAACGGTTTCCTTTGCTTGATGACACCATGGGGCCATGAATATCCAAGGCAATATATTCGAACGGGCGACTACACTTTTTGGGTGAGTTCATAGTGCCCAATGGACTTGTTGTTACATGTTTAGTGGCCATGCAGGTATTGCAATTTGCTACATATTTGACGACCGTTTGATACAACCCTGGCCAATAGTAATGTTGCCTCAATCGGTTATATGTTTTGTAGACCCCGAGATGACCGGCAGTTGGATTATCATGGTACTCTTTAAACAACCGGGTTTGATCTTCTAACATGACGACCTCCTTCCACTGAAATTCTGGATCAACTTCCCCGTCTGCTTTACTATATCGGTAAAGTTTGCCATTTTTAATCGTCCAATTAGGATGAGCGATCGGATTATTTGCCACACCTAGGTATTGCTTCTTGAACCAGGTATCCTCTGTTTCAGAAACGCTGACACTTGCTACGAGTGGAGCTCGAGATAACGCGTCTGGGACCTTCTGCTCACTCCCTTTCCGATGGACTATACGGAAATTGTACGGAGAGAGACGAACCCCCCATCGAGCCAACCGACCTGTAGGCGAATCGATCGAAAGAAACCATTTTAAGGCTGCGCTGTCTGTATGAATTTCAAATAATTCTGTGCCTTCTAAATAGCACCTCCACTGTTCAACGGCGTGTAAAACTGCGAGGGCCTCTCGTTCCACCGCTGAGTAATGTCTCTCAGCCGCTGTTAGGGTCCGACTTGAAAATGCCACCGGCCTTTCCTCTTCGCCGTTGCCCTGCGTCAAAACAGCGCCTGTCCCGTAAGCCGAGGCGTCCGCGTATACTCTGAACGGCAGGTTGTAGTTAGGACACGCCAGGACCGGTGCTGATGATATTGCTGCTTTTAATTTATTAAAAGCGGCTTCAGCTACGGGATTCCAGGAAAATTTCGGTGAACCAGGTTTTGTGGACGTCAATTGATTTAACGGGGCAGCTGTTGTGGCGAATCCCTCAATGAATCGCCTATACCAGCTGGCCATTCCGAGAAATCTACGCAACTCCTTTTTAGATTTTGGAGTCGGAAACGCAGTAATTGCGGCAACTTTGTCTGGATTGACTCTCAATCCAAAACGATCAACGACATGGCCGAGATAATTGAGTTCTGACCTAAAGAATTTACATTTTTCATAATTTATTGATAGATTAGCGTACTTTAACCGTTCTAGCACTCGAGTTAACAGCGATGCATGTTCGTCAAATGAGGTTCCTGTAATGATAATGTCGTCTAAATATACGAACACGCGTCTCTCAAATCCGGAACCAAACAGCGAGTCCATGAGGGATTGAAGAATCCCGCTGCCGTTGGAAACCCCGAACGCGGTTTTAGAAAATTGAAA
The DNA here is from genome assembly GCA_944548615.1 of Micropterix aruncella. Taxonomy (NCBI): domain Eukaryota; kingdom Metazoa; phylum Arthropoda; class Insecta; order Lepidoptera; family Micropterigidae; genus Micropterix; species Micropterix aruncella. The sequence goes on along the minus strand of OX155952.1, from coordinate 23,175,286 downwards.
CGAGTTCCGGAATGGTACTGTGAACGCTGTCTTTGGCCTTGATTCTGGTGAAATTGGGATTTGCCAAAATGCAGAACTAAGGTCGATTGAGCTGAGGTACCTGGAATCTCCCAGGCTGTCCAATATATCTGTGATATATGGCAGACCGTACGCATATTTTTTTGTTACCGCGTTTAATTTTCGCGAGTCAAGACAGAAACGATAAGATCCATCAGATTTCGGAACCATTAGCACAGGATTATTCCAGGGGCTTATTGCTGGCTCAATGACGCCTAAACTCAGCATCCTATCCACTTCGTTATTTAATGCTTCCAATTTCGATGGTGAAAGCCGGTAATATCGTTGTTTAATTGGCAACGCGTCTCCGGTATCTATCACATGTTCAATCAGAGATGTCTTTCCTAACCCAATCTTCTCACTAGAAATATCCTGATATTGCTGAATGATATTATCGGCAATAAGCCGTTGTTCTACACTTAAATACTCATAATCGGTAATTATAGGTTCGATTAAACGACAAGTATTGATCTCCGAAGTATTACAAGTTCTTAAAAATTGCATATCATTAGGAATTAGGCCAAATTTTTCCCAGACATCTATACCTAAAATCAATGGTATATTTATGGCTGGAATAATGTAAAATATACACACTATCGTAACACCTTTAATTGTTACTGGTAGTCTTAGTGCACCGCTACAAAAAGATTTAACTCCATTTGCAGACGTCACAAAAAAGGGTTTACAAGGCTCTATTTTAAATCCTTGATTAATTATTTGAATATGGGCTTCCGATCCTATTATATTTAAAGTGGAACCAGAATCTAACAAACCTTTTAATGAAACTTTTCCAAAACATACTTCTAAATATAATAATTTTTCGGCGCTACTAACAGTTTGAGAGCAATTTATTTGAATTATCGATTTCTGGAGCTCCGTAGGAAGATCTATTGATCCGTCACTCTTATACGTCTTGCTATTGACGTTTCGTGACCAAATCTGCCTCCCGTGAACCTGATTGCTAGTAGTGCCTATGTCTAGTTTTTTTGATTTTGATCACTACGATAATTCGTAGGAGTTCCTGACCTATCCTGATTATGGCTATTTACTGCATCTCTATTCTTGCAGTTACTGCAGGTTGGAATTCTTTGTCCGGGCGCTTTACATCTAAAACAAAATATTTCCTCCTTGCGCGGACAATGCCAGTATTGATGATCATTCGTTTCGCACCTTAAACAGGTTTGCCTCCTGCCAAACGACTTTACCGCGTAAACTCGCGACCGATTATTAACGTTATCCCTTTTTTCAGGATGATCTAACCGACTATCTACCCTTGGCCTGTCTGCGACTCTCTCCCCGACCACGGAGTGTTTAGAACCCGTCGACAAGAAATCCGCCGGTGTTTCTGCGAAGAACTTTGAACGGAGATGGTTCTTCTCCAAACGCTCACAGAAAGTTTGCAGTTTTGAGACGGAATCCAGATCGTTCAACCCGAACTGATTCGAATACACTGGCCGAACGTTACGCAGCAGTATTTCAAGTCGTTGATCTTCAGACATGGGCCTAGCCAGACGATTGAATAAGGTGTGCATTATGTAGAAGTAGTCTGCAACGGTTTCGATTTTACCTTGCGTCCTAACATATATTTGTTTAGATAACCTGAATTGGTAATCTTCAGGCTGAAATTTTTGTTTCAGCAGCTGTTGAAACTGTTCCCATGAGATTAAAGAGTCTCGCACCTGACGATACCACAGTAACGCGGGCCCATTCAAGAGTTCCGGCAACCCCCGCAATAATGAAGTCTCTGCGATCATTCTACTAGATGCTAACTCACCGATTCTCTCCAGGAATTCGAAGACACAGCTGCTACCATCGTACGACAAACGGAGCTTTGAAATGTCGACCCCTTTAATGGTCGCAATATTATTATGCAATGGATTATTTGTATTCTCTACCATTAATGCTGATGTTAATTTTGTATCTACTGTATTTATTGTAATATGTTTTGATTCATCGTCATCGCTTGACGGTACTGTTTGTGTGAGAGCTGTATGAAAAATGGGTGTTGATACTCCCGATTTAGGTTCTGACAACTCCTGCCACGAGTCTTCTATGTATTCCCAAAGGAGCGATAGCTCTTTCGGCATATTCAAACTCATTTTGAATCTACGGCATAACGAATTGAAGTTTTCCTGGAATATTTCAGTATTGACTTGCTCCGTGTTCGATTTTAATAATTTTATGTCGGATTTAAGCCGCGATAATGAATTTATTATATCATTTTTCGACTCTTCGTTATATAAAATTGATTTAACCGGTTCTTTGTCCAACAGATCCCGCAAAATTACTCTATTTTCTTCCACCTTTTCAGCCAGTTTACCGTTTCTAATTAATATTTCGAATTCGAGCTCCGCTTTACGCAATAATTTATATTTGATAGCCATATTGATTTAGCTGTTGTTCAATATTAGAAGATGATAAATCCTACTTCGTCCGACCGACAAGAAATAGCTTGAACAATGAGTGACTTACCCACCGGCTTGTGACAGATCTGAAAGGAAAAATTAGGAATGTGTTCCCCCGTGCTATTAATTTTAAGATTTTAATAAAAAGTTTGAATTTGTTGAAGTTTTATTGTAGAATTTACTTAGTATTTTAGCGTAGTATGCTTAGTATTTTTTGTAGCAGCTATTAGTAATAACTAGATGTAGCATTAAGTAGTATAATTTTGGTGTTTAAGTAGTATTAGGGTAGTATTTTAATAGAAATTTCAATTTTTAAATTTTTTATGGTTTTTTAATTTAGATTTACGATTTAGTATAATCCAATACTTAGATAATTATGCTGGGCGCCAATTGTGACATATATAGTTGGGGGATACCTTTGGTGACCTATAGAATCTATAGTAACCTGTAGAAACTAGAATCCCCTTAGTAAAAGTCACTTGTTTTTATTAGAATTCGATTTATTGGGATCTTAGTCCCCATTACGAGAATATAAAGAAAGTAGAAACTAGAATCATTGAAAGAAGAGCAAAAGACGTGCGATCCTTATCCAGGGTCGGCTTACAAAGTATTGGATTTTAGAACACTTATTGGATTGTAGCACGTGGGGACACGGGAATGTAGGATGTGACGATCTTCGACGGAGTCGCGTTTCTTTTCGGCTGGCCGATCCCCGTTCTTCCTCTTCCCGCTCTACGCCGTGCTTTCCCACGGGAGACGGCGGCTGATGTACATGCGACGGGCGGCACTCTCGTACGTGCGATGATGTTTACGCTGGCCGCGGTCGACCGTCTTGCGATTCGGTAGGTAGATCGGCAGGAATGGTCCAACGGAGAAGATTAATCCGATAGGAGAATCCCGGGTTAATTTATCTGATTACGTGCACCACGGGATTCTCAATTCATATCGACCGCACCAGCTGAATTGCGAATTCGAAAAAGAAGAGCTGGAAACATGGCCGTCTCATTATACCGCTTCTATACTGATTCCCTACTCGACTCGTTTTGGCTTCCGGTCGCCTAATTTACATTTATTTATTAATTTGAATAATTGTTACAGTATTTTTATAAAATACTAGATTTAATTTCTAGTTAAACGGATCTGATTTAATGTGGCTAAGTGTCCGCGTTTTTACGTACGGAATTTAATTACCAATGTTAATCATGATTTTGTGTATTAAAAATTGTATAATACCCAAATAAATTATTGTATTAATTTTCCTAGCATCCTGGTTTATAATTTGATTTTTCTTTATTTTTACCGACTTAATTAAAATTATTCTTTTTCCTAAAATCCATTTTCATAACTGAATACAAGATTTACTTGTGGCAATCGACTAGCCGACAATGGATTCGGTGTCAAATTTACGCTTGTAGATACTACGATAGTCGTACGTCGTATATGACCGTCCTAGCTTGCAAAGCTTGTGAATTGCATCAAGATGGCGCTGCATGCATCTTATGCGTGTGTATTGTTGTTTACTTAAAGTGCAATGCGAATTTATCGGGGAAAACAGCAATCGTGTCACAAGATATTGTAATATTTTTTCGAAGTCGTCTACCTTATAAATAGCATGTGTGATGAGCCAGTGTTTAACTACATATATATATTCAAACATTTTTGGTTCTAAATGTCGTATTGCCTTTTGAAGGTTATTAAAAAGTTTAAAGGCCAAATACACCGATGACATTTTGATCATACTCAAACGGACTTTGGGGAGGGCTATATTACTCGTTGGTAATATGTTGGTATATTGCAATTATCCGCCTGACCGCCTTATTTCCGAGTCGGCGAGGTTTTCCGATATATGCAATTATGTGCCTACATTGGGTACACACGATGTCAACCACAGCGAATATGTCCTCAGGTCATCCGTTTCGGCCGCGTTTCTGTAATAGAATTCATTTGGGAATCGCTGTAATTATCACAGCGCATGTTGATTGCTTCGACCCACACGTTTCAATTCCACGTCGATTGAATTAGGGTATTAATCAATGAATCGCTTTGCAGTCAGCCATTAATAAAATTGCCTCTATGAAAACATGATACTGAAACAAAACATTTCCGAAAAACCGTAACTGTCTGAAATCAAAGTTGTTAATTAACATAGTTTTTCGCAGGGTTATTCAATAAAGTGGAATTTAAGCAAATATATATTTTTTTATTTCACCGAATCCCCAATAAAATCTTTTGAACCAAATAGTATATAGTATTTCTTCTTCTTCTTCTTCTTCCTGGACCCTGTCCCAATTACTTGGGTCGGCCTTCCTCGTCCTCCTTCACTGAGCAAGATCTTAAGCTGTGTCGGCGTCGAGTTGAGATTGTGTAATTTAATGGACACGGAATAAAAATTGGCTATGGTGTTTTACGGCCGGTTGCTACCTGACGCCAAGACGCTAATCCAATCTTAGGACTATGAGCGCTTCCTTTGAACCCCTAGAGTCTCTTTCGCCACAGACTATATTGTACCGCCTTGCCAGTACAGCACCTAGACACCCTAATATGTGAAGTTAGCTCCCTGTTGGGAAGAGGGGATGGGTGCCCCTTCCGCCTGCTCTGCCGTTTCAATTGACTCCATTTACGCGGTCTTCTATATTAATATATTAAATATCACAGATAATAATAAATCTTTGATAAAATAAACTTGACAAGATGATTTCAAATTTGGCATTTTTCTTTTATAGTACATTCCAGAAAAAAACAAAATATTAATTGTATTGGTAAATTTATTAATATATTCAAAATAAATTCATATCACTAAAATATCACAGAATAGAAAAACGAAACGGCGATGTAAACATATATGTAAAAGTGGAAGAACTTAAACAATTGTTTTAACGGCAATTGCATGTTTGGAAAATTTTGCTAATTCATTAACATTTCAACAAAACAAGTGACCGACGACTACTGCTTAGAGACAAACTATTTATAAAAGATAATAATGGCTTCAGATCAAGCTTCAATGAACCGCTGTATACTGGATGCGTTAATACACATAGGATACGTTAATGAACCGCCGTACACTGAAAAAAATATTGGTTATTACGGTTTTATTCCGAATAAATATGTTTCAGTCGTAATTTTGTTGTATTACAAGGAAGTTTGTTGAAACTCCACTACTCGATTATATGTATCAACATTTTCTGTACAGTTAATACGGGAATAACAGTATACTGTAGTTTCAACATGATCCATGTGTCATGTGTCATGTTAGAAGCGTGATCCCAAGGTCGCGGCGTAATGAAATAACATTACGGCACGATAACTACTGTCACGCTAACACCGTTACGCGTCAAGTTAATTCATACGTATGGACCACACTCCCAGTTATATACTTAATCCTTGTTGAAGCATGCGTATTTCTGTGTATTACATCGTTATATTTTTCTCAGTGTAGGTAGGTGTATTTAATAATATGTTCCAAGTATTTGATACAATGTCATAATATATAAAAACCCTTGTAAATTAGGTGAAATGTACACAAGTGCAAAGAATCCGGGTTACTAACATAACCTTGATATCTCAGAAACTAAGAATGCTAGATTAATCAAATATAAAGTATGTTATAGAAAATTTAATACTACCAAAGTAAATTTATAAAACTCCCTAGTTGCAGTGAAGTAATTCCATCAAAAAGGCTATACATTTGTTTTGTGATAATCTCACCACGAATTCACTGCTTTCGTTTTACTCTCACAAAAAAATTGTAACAAACGCTCCTGGTATTCAATATTCATTAGTAATGTGGTATCACTCTTAGTTTCCGAAATATTCATAGGTTTAAGATATTCATGTTGGTGACCTAGATTCATTGCTGTTGAGTGTAATTCTTGAGACACCTGATATGAGAATAAGTTTCGATGCTGTTACAAGTTACACCCCGAATCGATAGTTGTTCCTACTAAAACTGCTACTACATGCATTAGTTTCCCTGTACGCGTGTAGACTATCGACGTTAGTGTCTAATGTAACGGGATGGCATATTACAAAGTTTGATCCACTTAGAACAATTCAGTAATATCATTAGCCGCCCAGCGATTCTCATACCGTGTTCGGGCGCCGTTAGACAAACTCTCCGGGGAGAGCTCGCTATTCGGCTCAAAGGAATTACAATATTCAAGTAACACAGAGCCAATACGACGACCCAGGTTAATAGACACCAATTCTACTTTGGTTTTACGGTTTAATGCAGATTATGCGGGTGAATATTTCGTATTACTTGTGAATATGTCTACTTTAGTCTTAAAGCACAAAAAGACCAGTGCGTCCTTCTATTAATATTATTTTCACAGACACTTTGCGACAATATAGAATGAAATCGGCTCTGCAAGCGGATGCCTCTCTGGTGCGATGCAGATACCTAATTTGTGTGTGTGTGGTAGTTTGATTCGTCTCAATGTTTTCTTAACTTATCGTGCCACTCTAAAACTAAATAAAAAAAAATGTTTGTAGTTTTATTCGAGTCGTGTATTTCATTTGGTTGGTTTCATTAACAAGATTTAAAAAAAATCAATATCGATATACCATATACAGCTGAAACTGTCCTGTTCAATTGCATAAAGAGTAAGAAAATTTTAATAATATTCCCTTATATGAGAAAAAAATACGCTGCGAGAATGGACCAAACGGTTAAATTTTATTTTCGAAGACTCAATCCACTAATCAATGCTTATTTTCAGGATCATTAAAGATTCCTTCAGATTCATAAGCATATTAAAGAGTCCTCATCTGGGAAGAAAAATAACATTAGACATTACTACGTTGAAACATGGCCAAGTAGAACTTTACCAATCAACACGAGCCGCCTTTGACCTTCAGTCAAATTATGACAACGAGACAAATTATGACAAATTATGATGTGTCCAACGAGAAATAGGCTTTCAGACGCCCAATACATCACGCAGAATTATTTTTATCTCAAACATTCCAATGTTCATATACGTCTGAATGAGCACAAGCTACTTTCCGGTTGTTTTAGTATTACTTTTTGAATTAGTTGACTTACAAAACCGATTTTTTATTATTGTACCTACAAGTGTTTTGTTCGATTGTTATGCCTTTTCGGAATAATTGTGAATACCAGCGATATATTATGATACAGTACGTAAATAGAAACAATCACAGTAAGACTTCTCATTGAATAATCATCTACGAATGTTATGATGAATGCGATTTTTTTCTAGCATCAGTACTTATCATTTTCTCTATCGACTAGTCAATTTGTAACTGTTATTATTGCCTAACTATTCCATGTTTTTTAAAACAGCGGTGTTCGGGTACCAACATTATTTGTAATTCTAGTTTAATTCTCAAGCGGTAGTTACTCGATCATTTCGGAGCTCCCATACCGTACATTTAGCGTACTGTATCTTTTATCATTTAGCGTACTGACTAAATTGAATAGTTGCAGGAATACTTTTGTATTTAAAGTCCAGACTACTGGCTCCATGAATTTAGAGTTAAAAGTGGATTATGCGAACCTCGTTTAACGTCTTGGCTTTTAGTTTTACAAAGAGAAACGGTTAAATTGAATGGCACTTCTTCGGTTTAATTGAGTTTAGTTGCAGTTATACTAAAAGCGTCGGAATGTTATTAAGGCTTTCATTGCTGCAATACTATTATTTATCGTTTAGTAAAATTGCAATAATGGAATTTTTAGCATCATATCACTTTAATATATAGTACGAGAGACAAAATGATATAGGAATTAAATACCTAAAAGTAAGCCGACTCACTGAATATTTTCCAAAAGTAAAATATTTTTTTTGCTCACAAACGGAGAGAGAGGGTAATAAACTTCACATATTTTTTAAATGTGATAAATCTGTTATTTTCTTCGTGACAACTTAGTCTCCTCGTGGCCTAACAGTTTCCTCGACGAACCTTCACATTGCAACTTGGTCACCACCATCAGTCTCCGGCGAACTTGCGCTTTGGTAGACCGAACTTTCCTTGATGTAGTACCTCTGGAAGCGGCCTCAGATAGCAGTGGCGGCGAAGACTGCGACCAGTTATAGTGCACCCCTTGTTTACCACTTTGTGGAGCGAACCGGCCGGCCGCTCGACGAGCGATGGCGGGATCAGTATTTGTATGAGAATTAAGATAGTTGTCACAACCACGCTTCCAAAAATTTTGCTAAATTAGATCAGCTAGGTATATAACCGGAGCGGCAGTTCGTTTTTCGTGAAATCAGACAGCTTCCGAAAAACCCCTGGGACGAGGTGGCGCGTACCCATATTTTATTTCTCAGTGGTACGGTCGTTTTGGGCATTGCCTTCTTAGATAGAGAAGGCAATGTTCTGGGCGATCGAAAGCGAAATGCAGTATGCCGCCGAGAGCAAACAGTAACGACAATAAAGACGCATGAGCATGTATAACTTTGTTGCGAATACGAGCAGGTATGACTTTCTTGCAAAATTGCATATCTAAATTTTCAGCGTAAACTTAAACACTGTAATGCATCATAACTTTGACACTTTATATGAATAATTCTTATCTTTCTTCGCGTTAAAACAACATTACATCGTTGCAGGAAGATCTCGTAAATGCGAGGCACTTTTTACGACACGAATGCGAGCAGCATTCTTAGCAGACTAAGAGGCCACGACGAAAATTGGAATCATAATCGGGATGGTCAATTGGTTATATACTAGCTGCGTGGTACATCTCTGATAGTGATAGATAATTAGGGTCTGAAAGTTCTTAGTTGTGGAGGATTCTAGTTCTTATTTAGGCCAGCTCCAATATGCCATATATATCAAAAAAAGACTCATACAAAAAAAAAAACCGAAGTCAGTGAAACCGTTAAAAACTATGTAGACTTAAATATTCAGCCTTATTAAATAACTGTAAGTTATACACAAAATCGCGTTGATAATGATAGTTGGCTAAAGATGGTTGAACACGAGTTTAGTCGTGGTAAATATATAAGTATACCGTATTTAGTGACGCGAAAAAAAATATTCAAATTTACATTAAAAAATAACGACGAACTGTTTCACTAGATGTGCATTTTACAACTTTTAAGCTAATCCGAATCGCAAAGCAGGGTATATGCTGGGGTTCAAAATTAAAGGTGTATTTATTATTAACTAGATGACCCGGTGAACTTCGTACCACCTAAAATTGATTTGTTTGTAACTCTTCATAAGCGTTTATTGATTCTAATCAACCTTCCAAATCCAATTCATTGAAATCTATAATATGGCCGAATCGTGTACGGTTTGAGTTTCGTTCGGTGATTAAATGACAATCGTTTTATAATTAAAATAAATTCAATGTATTTGATTTACATGATAAAATATTAATGCTTTTTCGACTTTTCCGACTTTTTTGCATTTTTCGACTTTCTTGATTTTTTCGATTTTTTTTACTTTTTCGACTTTTTGGACTTTTCCGACTATTCCGACTTTGTCGACTTTTTCTACGTTTTCGACTTTTTCAACTTTTTGACTTTTTTGACTTTTTTGACTCTTTTGACTTTTTTGACTTTTCGAATATTTGAAATTTTACACAATCGCACGGATTGAATAACAGTTATGGATGGCGCAGCTGTCAAACAATAGGATCGCCGCGAACGCCATCTATTGAAAGGGGCTTATTTCCCAAAAATACCAATTTCGATTTTTTCGATTTTCATTTGTTTCTTTTAATTTTTCCTAAATATATTTTTGTAAACCACTGAATCAAGGCAAACAAAACAAAAAAATAATCATTCAAATCGGTCGAGTCATTTTCGAGATCTTGCGAGACTAACGCACGGCGATTCATTTTTATATATAAGATATAAGAAGATAGATAGAATAAAACATTATGGAAAAAAGACCGTAGGTGGTATACATGAAACTGCTGAAAGGCCACGCGAAAAAAAGTGTAAAGGACAGTAAGCGAAAAAATCAGGTCATGGAAGGAATTAAAAGTAGGTACCACTTGTATAACATGCCTTGAACACAACCGGTATGACGGCGACGTTTAGCCCCTCATATTTGTTCTTCGGAGGAGAAGTCTTAATCGATGGACGATTCCATGCTTACGGTGAAAACAGATTAAGTATAGCGTGGGTGGTACGGTATAGCTACGACCATATTTCATATCAAAGAAAGCGTATTTTTTCTCAAGAAAATTAGCCCCTAGATCTTTGTAATGCAAAGTTGCAGGTAATAAACAAAATGTTAACAAAAATAACCGAGTTATTTTTTTTATATAAGTGCAGCAGCCATGTCATGGTGAAACGTAGAACAGGCTATCATAATTTAATGCGTATACAAAATTTCGTGTCTGTACTGTTGACCGTTGAGGAGTTCCCTCGTTGGAAGCCAACCCTGGGTGCCGCAGTCCTGTCTTGATGAAACTTAGATCAGGCTGTCATAATTGAATGCATATACAAAATTCGTGACTGTGCTGTTGACCGCTGAGGAGTCCCCTCGTCGGGAGCTAATCCTGGGTATAGAATCAGGGCATGCTTCCTATATAAAATGCATTATCATCGAAGCTGAACCAACATGTAAATTTTCATCTTCATATGTTAATATTTGAGGAGTTCCTTCAATTCCTCATGGATCACATCATCAGAACAAAATTTTGATAAAGATGTGACGAATCTGGAAGTACATCCTTTCAAATAAAAAGAATTTTCCAAAGCAATTCACAAATGACGGATTTCTGAGGTCCCAAACATTTAAAGAAAAATATGATCGAATTTATAACCTCCTCCTTTTTTTTTAAGTCGGTTAAAAATAAATCGGCTGTGGTCTACGATCTATAGGACCTGACAGGAAAACGAAAAGAGCTTTATCATTTGAAGGGCATGTTCACAGCAGACACAGATGTTAAAATTTCAAATCCACACCATAGCAAAGATGAGGAAGAAATCAAGAATCACACTCATGAAAGCAAAAATGAGAAATATTGTAGAACGGACTAACACGGTTATGATAGCATATTGAAAAGGATAAATAGGTCAATAATTTATCAAAAGAAATACAAACAAAATCAAATATTATAAAATGTGTGCATAAGGTAAACTTAGTAATATAAATCCACAACATGACAACTCTACATTTGTGGTAGAAAATTCTCACGCCCACACAACTTCTAACCTCTGCCTTAGAGCCGTCTGTAAATATGATGTCCAAGCCAGGGGACCGGTACAATATAAGGTCAGAAAATACTACATTGTTTAGGGTGGGGACTGCCCTACTGGTTTTTTCATCAATACTGCTTGAGGGATGATGTACGAAGTAGTAAGTCTGTCGGAGAAGGGAAGGTGAAAGTAATGGAATGCCGTTTGTTCCAGGTTGACAGGAACACTGCGACGGCGCAATCGGTCATGTTTATTTTGTCGTGATTGCTGGCGTTGTGTATGTTGTGCACGAAATTGTTGCATTCTCAATGTATTCGCTTGTCGTTCATTTTCAGTCGCTCTCAAACATAATTCGGACAATGCCAATACGACTATTTTCATTATCCGTCGCTCGCTGGTCATCAGTGTGGCTTGCACGTGAAGTAGATCGCCGCGCATTTGACTGACTTCGACGACCTATGTTACCTATTCTCCTCGGTATTATAATAAACACTGTAAAAAGACACGGAATTGTTTTCAGTCACTCAAATCTGTCGAACATTCCTTGAGAACTTAACAATATTGAAATCCTCAGACTAAGGCCAAATTTGTAGTTATGTATAAGCCTGCAAAGTCTATTTACCTTTATGTAATGGCTGATCAAAGCGATTTTTTTGCAAAATGCAATTAAATTCGCTTGAAACAAATCTATTCTCCAATCCCACTACCTTTTTTAAAAGAAAAAACGACGTAAAATGTAATAACAATTTCACACAGTAGCGCGGAATGAATTATGAATTGCGTAGCTGTCAAACAATAGAATCTATTGTTAGAAAATATAGAGAGCGCCATCTATTGACAGAAATACGAAGTGGGCCATCCCTCGAAGTACTAATTTAGATTTTTTCTATTTTTTAGCTGTTCATTTGGGTTTTTTCTAAATATTTTTTTTTTGTAAACCACCCCTGAATCGAGCCAAAACAAAATAAAAGAAATATAATTCAAATCGGTCGTGACATTTCCGAGATCCTGCGAGACTAACGCACGGCGATTCATTTTTATATATAAGAAGATTAGTCTACTATTAACCCCTCCTCTCGCGAAGTAAAAATTCAGCTATCACTTTTGCGCGCGACATTATCGCGCGTAAAATCGGCGCGAGTCGACCGACCTTGATACAAACGACCCTAACTTGTAAACCACTATACGGATCATAAAAAAAATACTGCAAAATGATCGCATTGAAATTTGACATATAATAAATTATAACCTGGGAATTGGGGCAGTCCGCCGTTGGTCTCGCAAGGGATGTTACGGAGCTACCGGGACTAACGCCAGTCTGTCCTACGCACAAGGCTGGAGCGAAGCATTTTCAAAAAAAAAAATACACTAAATTTTTAAAGTTTAATTCCTCCAAGTTTTAGAATATTGAACGAAAATAAAGTTTCCGACTGCTTGATGTCTGTCTCGATCATCGATATCCCAATAATGTGTTGCCCGATTTGAAAAATTATTTTCGCTAATCAGCTTTTTCAGCAATGGGAAGAGCTGATTAGATTTTGAGGGCATCCTATAACCAACCAACCGGACAACGAGTGAAAAATCACACATTTAGCCATAGGATCACCAACTTTTTATTAGTTGACTGAATTAAAAACATAAATCGATTACCGAAGGAATTTTTGAAATCGGACAATGTCTTCTTGAGTCACAATGATCAGCCTATGAGGCAGTAACTCATGAACGCGTTGTACGATTTCGAAAATGTTGCTATTAATCTGTTTTATTCATCGAAGGAAAGAGTCGATAAGCGTGGTGGTTCTTTACCTTAAATGGATCGGGGAGTTTCCATGCCAACGGACGACCGAGAAGTCACACTTATGATAAAACTTAATCCCTCGCCGTACGGTCGCCAACCATTTAGTAGCTATCCGAGCCCATTCGTCGTACGGATGCGCTGATTAGAGCTGCCATATATGAACTGGTCCGATTCCAACGTTTTGAAAACGACGTTTTATTTTTTTACTAGCTGCGCCCAGCGGTTTCACCCGCGTGGTGATGGAAAATTGTGATAATGATGATAGAAAACCATATATCTTTATAAATTATAGCCTATGTTATTCTGATGTGTAAGCTATATTATTTATTGTAAAGTTTCATCAAAATCCATTCAGTATTTTTTGCGTGAAAGAGTAACAAACATCCATACATACATACAAACTTTCGCGTTTATAATATTAGTAGGATTAGTTTTTGGTGTGAATAGTTTTTCCTTGAGAATCGATTTCATTTAAAGTGATGAGAATTTGATGTATAGTAAAATCAACCAATAAAACGTAACAAAAAGCGGACATTTATTGATGATGATTGATTAATGATGATTGATTGATTAATTGATGATTATTAATTGATGATAATTGATTGATGATGATTGATTGATGATGATGATTGCTTGCTGGTGATTGATTAATGATGATTGCCGATGATGATTAATTGATTGAAGATTGATTATTGATTGATAATATTTGATGATTGATGACTGATTGATTTATTGATGATTGATTGATTGATTGACTCATCGATCGATCGATCGATAGATCGCTCAATCAATATATCCCCTTTACCTACTGTATATTCAATGACAATTGCATTTAACCGAGAACGACTTAATTATATATATATATATATATATATATATATATATATATATATATATATATATATATATATATATATATATATATATATATATATATATATATATATATATATATATATATATATATATATATATATATATATATATATATATATATATATATATATATATATATATATATATATATATATATATATATATATATACGTCAAACGTAAACAGCTTCGAGTATGGGTAGGACGTATAGAAACGTCCTCGAAATATATGTTGTACCCCTGAAAAGGTGGGACTTGTTTTTGGACATTGATACGTGTATTGACATGAATTTTAGGCCAGTTGCGCTTTACGGTGCATATTATTTCCGGACTATAGACGCACATTGAACCGCGAACTGTGAATAAACATCGGGTAGGATTTAAATTCTGTGGATTGTTGACGAAAAAATATATGTTTCTTTGTCTTTTAAATAATTCTTAGCAGTGATAAAAAATACTAATAATAAATTACGTCACGCGGGCGTGACGTAATAACAGGTCTATACGAAAAAGTGCGCGCCCGTTGTACTCGTATGTCGCGTAATTTAAAAGAAACTTCGCCGGTTAACAGGTTACAGTGTAAACTCCAGTCGCGCATCGGATCTGCCACGCACATTTCTTTTGTTCTTTTACTGTATGACTAACAGCCTTCATACTGTGACTTCTTGGTAATGACAAAACATCTTTAAGGAAGCTGAGCTTCGAAACTCTACAACTACGAGCCTGCAGATTCACATTACCTATCCTTGTGTGAGAACCACCACGCAACCAGTTAACAACCAATCACAGATTATGATTCTCTTTTCCCTCATGGCCTCCTAGTCTATAGCCGCCCACATAGAGCGCGCACATAAAAGTAGCTTATCTTTAACTACAAAGTGCTCGTCTTGAACAAAATAAGAGTCGCACGAATATCGCATTGTAAAGTTTTCCGGCGGACGATGTAAATGCAACTTTTACAAACGGACGGAGACCAGCTACCGCGGCGACCCCGTTGCCATTCGCAATTTTGCTAGTTGGCGGGAATTCCCCTACATTTCTGTACGCCTTGTATTTTATATCTCTAGATAGAGCGAATGAATTAGTGTGTGCATTATCACGAGCTTTTAAATTTATGCGGTAGGGTACTCGCTGAACAAATAATTACACATATTACAACGCCCTAGAACATCGTCGTTTATCCGTTTAGTATTCGAGTTTCAGTGACGGTCTAAAAACATAATTTCCTAGCTTTACTTTGAAAATATAGTAACTTTTATAATATACATACATGTACATTCACATATATATATATATATATATATATATATATATATATATATATATATATATATATATATATATATATATATATATATATATATATATATATATATATATATATATATATATATATATATATATATATATATATATATATATATATATATATATATATATATATATATATATCTATATATATATATATATATATATATATATATATATATATATATATATATATATATATATATATATATATATATATATATATAGGATGATGTTTTTATTTAAAATAAAATTAGTAAAAGTTACTTAAGAAGTAGCGAAGGAAATCCCAGCTTGTATTGGGAAATGCTTATGTTTGAATGAGATATACATACTTACGGATGTGCACGACTTTCGACGGTGCAATGTAAGTTTAAAGGTCCTTTTGCAGTCGACTAACGATCACTATTCATCCATATATCTCATAAATAGGGCTTATCCTTATGCAACACAAAATGCCTTTAATTGAGACGAATTAAGCGAAAAAATAAAAAAATAAACTATTGATCACTTCGGCAAAGCCGTTTTCTAAATGAAAGTGACATTACGAAATAATTCAAATTTCGAATGCTACCAACATTTAAAATATGATACAATTGGCTGAGTTTGTTATCAACGAGCCATTAAATAGAAATAAAAATAAAAAAACCTCCATATGCTCAATGAAATAAAAGAAGAAACTTCAATCTTAATTGCATAAGGATAAGCCCTATTTATGAGATATATGGATGAATAGTGATCGTTAGTCGACTGCAAAAGGATCTTTAAACTTACATTGCACCGTCGAAAGTCGTGCACATCCGTAAGTCTATCTCATTCAAACATAAGCATTTCCCAATACAAGCTGGGATTTCCGTCGCTACTTCTTAAGTAGCTTTTACTAATTTTATTTTAAATAAAAACATCACCCTATAAACGGATTTCTTTACAATCCTTATCAAATATAACAATATTATACTGTTTTATACAATATTTCTTTACAATTTTTTAATATTATACAATTTTATATAGGTTTACCCTATTTTGATAACATTATACAATCTTTATTATAAACTCCTCTGCCAGAAATTAAGATTGAAGTTTCTTCTTTTATTTCATTGAGCATATGGAGGTTTTTTTTGTATATATATATATATATATATATATATATATATATATATATATATATATATATATATATATATATATATATATATATATATATATATATATATATATATATATATATATATATATATATATATATATATATATATATATGTATATATATATATATATATATATATATATATATATATATATATACATATATATATATATATATATATATATATATATATATATATATATATATATATATATATATATATATATATATATATATATATATATATATATATATATATATATATATATATATATATATATATATATATATATATATATATATATATATATATATATATAAGGACCATTCCAAAAACATATATATATATATATATATATATATATATATATATATATATATATATATATATATATATATATATATATATATATATATATATATATATATATATATATATATATATATATATATATATATATATATATATATATATATATATATATATATATATATATATATATATATATATATATATATATATATAAATAAATACAAACGGAGCTGCCATGGAATTCACCGACCGGAGTCGGGCCCATCATAATACTATTTTTTACACCTCTGGGGGGTGAGCAGTGGATTCCGGACTTACGAACCGGCTGTGGTAGGTTTAGGACAGCTGTCTTGCCACATGTGAGCGTTCACCTTGCCACCCATTCACTCCCCCTTCGAAGCCATAGAATTTGAGATGCGCAAATCGCAGTTTTAGATATTTTTTCTAAGAAAGAGTTGATTATTTTTCTGGAAAGGCCAAGATCTTTAAAGAGGTGAAATAGAGATTTAGCTGGCAGGCCACGAGCGCCAACTTCCACCGCGTGAAGGTGAACAGTGAAGCCGTTCCGGGTTACGGCATTTGCAAGATCATGGTATATATTTAATTTGTACTCGTGGTCTTTTGGGATATTTGATTCCCATGGAACAGTTAATTCTACAATAAGAGCCACCTTCCGAGATAGAGAGTAATGAGTTATATCTGGACGGAGGGCTGTGCATCCGAGACTTTCAGGGAATTTATACTGCTTAGAGACCGAATCAACCTCCAGAATCCAATCTGTAGCTTTCTCGATTATTGAGAAAGGTTTTGTAGTTGAATGTTTTTTGCCTTTAGAGCCATCCCGCACAAACTGTATTGGGGGTTTGGAGGATACTGTCAAACCCTTGTTGGCACGAGCCACTGAGAGACTAATTACCTCGCGAATAACAGCGAGAACTTTGTCATGGCGGTAAGTGTACCGTCCTTGATCTAAGGCCACCTTGCAGCCAGCTAGAATGTGTCTAGCTGTGCAAGGGGTATTGCTACAGAGGGGACAAGAACTATCCTCGGCAAAGCTCCAACGAGCGAGGTTACTGGGGTCTGGATGTGTATGCTGAAAGGCATTCAAATAAAATTTCAGCATCTCTGGCGTCCAGTCATAGAGCATTACCTTCCAGTGCATTGGAGGCGGAATGCAAAAGTCCCCAATTGTTGTCCAATCATTCTGTCATTGAAGGCCAATAGCATGAGCCATACTCTTGCTGTCGTATTCTCCCCGCAAAAGAGACTTCTTCAAGTCCACGTCGCTCGTGGTTGTACTGCCATACCCCAGACCAGTGCCATTCTGGCTGATTCCAGTAAGGAACTTTTTGTGGAAGTCTACGCTTTTATCGTTATCCTAATACTGGATCAAAGATTAAACAAAACCACGACCGATCGCAAAATCTTGAATACCAGTTGAGTTAGCCGTGGAGTAAAACAGCTGTACGTATCCTGCCATTATACTGTTCAATTTCGGTATTTATGTTCTGTTATAATAATAGATATTATGTTAAATAATAGATTTTTACATTGAAGTAAAGAGTGCGTCCAAAAGTTAGTAAATTGTGCTTATAATAATATTTTGTTTTTGCCGAATACACAAGCGGGCTTTCAGTAGTTTGGATAGCTTTCACTTGTGCTCCTTCTGGACTACTCTTTATCTGTCCCACCCCATGCACGCCATCCATTATGCAGTAATGGCAGGCGCTCGCTAATGGATAATCGATTACTGTAAGTCATTAATATCAGATATCAAAATAGCCGAATTTCAATTAAAATTTTATATCCACATTACCTCCACAATAGAAAATGTTTTTGGTATAACTACTTAAGTATGTAAGTGTTTCTCTACCACTAAATATTGTGAAATAAAGGCCGTCTATCAAATTCTTTTTCTTTCTAGCTGACCGCTAATAACTCAACAAATGCTGAGCCGCTTTCGATGGGTTTCTTCCCACAAAATATCATACATCTTGGAGAAAATATACATAATATCAATATATTCAATTTAAAAGCGCTGAGTTGAATGTATATTTTTTAGTAATTTATAATTTTCAGTCAATGTCGAGTAGTTAATAAATCTATACATATAGAATTGGAAACCGGTAATTCACTCATTCACTCATAATCATCGCTGAGCGGAAACTAGCGATGCAATAAGGCTGCAATTTTCAATAAAGCTTCTCGTCACGACGTAGGAACCCGTGAAGAAGGTATTTTTAAGGAATTCATCCCTTAAAGTTGCCAAACGGAAGGTTTAAAATTTTAAGCCTGTCGAACGCATTTATCCGAAACGGGTTGAGGTGGGAAATAAAAATTCAGGTGATCTCCTTAGAAAATAAGGAAGTAAATATTCAAGGTGGTGGCACATTTCATCCCTGAAGAGGTATAAAAGGGGGTTGAATGTTATGCAATTCGTTTAATTATATACTCCTCGAAGCAAATGAGGGGATAGGTATTCTAAGGTTTGGTATTATAATAAATACAAACGGAGCTGCCATGGAATTCACCGACCGGAGTCGGGCCCATCATAATACTATTTTTTACACTTCTGGGGGGTGAGCAGTGGATTCCGGACTTACGAACCGGCTGTGGTAGGTTTATTTCATACCGACAAACGCGTATCTCCAAAACGGATCAAGGTGGAGAATGAAGTATCGGTGATCAAGGAATTGGGAAGGACGTTTTCCATAAGGTTGTGAATATCAACCCTTAATATGGAAAAAAGGGTATGTTTTTCTGAATGTGGAATTTGACTTATCGAAGCAATAAATAGGATAGGTAAACGATAGTTGTGAAAAAACCCATCACCAAACATGAGAAACAGAGGATGTTGCATTAAATGCGTATCTCCGAAATAGGTCAGGTTGGGAAGTTGAAATTTGGTTGATTTACTCCCCACCGAAAATTAGGAAGAACTAGCAGGGGCTGCAAATTTTACCCCTGACGGATAAAAGACGGTTTCATTTTTTGAATTTGCATATCAATTACTCGAAGCAAATAAGGTGACAGATAATCGTGAGTTTCGGAAAAATCCACCTCTGACTGTGTAAGATAGAGCAGGGCGGGAGGGGTTACATACACGCGAATCTTCGAAACAGATAAAGATGACAATTGGCTTTCGGGTGTCTTACGATCCTTCGAAAATAACGAAGTAGGTGTCGGAAATATCGATGTTCGATAATAACGAAAAAGTGGCAAATTTCCTATTGATGTAAAAAAGACGGTTGATTTTACGTTCGGTTCAATGACTCCCTGAACCGAATAAAGCGATTCCCGGAAATCTACCCCCAAATAAGTGAAACGAGATTGGAGCAGTTTTGAACCGTCGACGGAATACCTACGAAATGGATCAACAAATGAATTTAAAATTCGGGTGAATCAATCTTCAAAATAAATATTATTATAATAACTGACACTCGAAAATATAAATTTTGCTACGCAAGATCGCGTAATTTCCCTTAACAAAGTTCATCTTTGCACCATTGTGTTTAACATGCACAATTTAATTAATTTAATTTACCCTGGCCTAGAATTTGACACTTTCTTGGTTTTAGGAGCGATCCATATAAGGCCCGCGAAATTATGCACTCAAAAGTATAAACGATTTGATCATGGATCGCTTCGAATCGATAGCGCTCACTAACAAGTCTGTTGCCACGGTTGCCGATAAACAAGGAGCTTTCCAATATTCCGTCGAGTTTCTCCATTCCCTTAATATACCTGGCTTACCCCTTCACGCCTTTAAACTATGAGATGGAGCACATATAATTTTATTAAGAAATCTAAGTCCACCAAAAAGAAAAATAAGTCCGAAAAATCGGTAACCGTTTTCAAATATACAACCTAAAAAGTTACATCTTAGATACAGCTATTTTGACTAGGTGCGGCAACCAAAAAAAGGTTCGGATTCCGAGGATCCCAATTATACCGAACGACCTGCCCTACCAGCTC
Organism: Micropterix aruncella; assembly: GCA_944548615.1. Taxonomy (NCBI): domain Eukaryota; kingdom Metazoa; phylum Arthropoda; class Insecta; order Lepidoptera; family Micropterigidae; genus Micropterix; species Micropterix aruncella. The sequence goes on along the minus strand of OX155952.1, from coordinate 23,154,286 downwards.
AAACGCTTGCAGTTTCTAGTAAAAGTATGTCTTGATATAACTATTGATAGGTCACAGGAGGATTGCAGGCGTAGGTCTACGCAACTCACGCTTTTCGCATGGGCAGCTCTATGTGGCGAGTTCTCGGGTTAGTTCCAGAAGCAATATATATCTCCTCGCCCCGACAGCAAAACCAAAAATGGTTTTGTTCTCTACACTTTCAGTGCAGAGAGCTCAGTGTACAGAGCTCCAAGCTCTAAGTTAAAATATCCTTGACCTGGACCACTAAGCTTGCCTCTTATCCTCCAACATCCATATCTACACGTTGTACAATTCGAAGACCGTGTAATTATATTGCGGTAATACTATCATTATATGCTATTTACTATCGCAATAAAACATCGACGCAGTGCAAAAAAATATCCGACAAGTCCATAGAAAACTGGAAAGTTGCAAGTTGGAAGTCGAATATTTCACAAAAACGATCGCGATATCTGGCATATATGTTTTTATCAATATTCCATTTTTTCTTACCAAGACCCATCGCAGAAATTATTCGCCCAAGTTTTTGTACGACTGTATCGCGAACGGATAATATAAAATATCGGGAAGCCAAGTTTTTTTTTTTTTCATTTGGGAAATTTGACAAACCTTGAGCGCGCTGTGCCATCTAGCAATATGTAAAAATATAAGCAATAAACAATATTCGAGATATTTTACCTATCGCTAGATAGCGCTAAGCGCTAAACTTTTTTTGTACTATTTTTCAAAACAATATATATTTCTCACTTTTTTTTTCTTTCAAAACTTTTTTTTTTTGTATTTTTTCTAAATCAAAAGTAGCTTATTTGCTCGTACCGATTGAGTCACTTCAAGGATGCTACTTATTAAAAACTCACTCTGTATAGGCAATACTCACCCTGTATAGGCAATATGCTTGCCTACCAAAAGTATTTTACAAATAGCAGCGTACATCACACGTGGAGTTTCCAGGATTTCTGACCTAAAAAACATACACAAAGATCTTTAAAAATACATGAGTTATGTTTCTTCTGATTTAGTAAGGGCTGTACATAAAATGGGACCCTCCATTAGCTAGGCTTTATATCAGGCGTTTAATTTCCGGTGTTCCGTAAATTGCGAGATAGCCAGGGCGGAAAAAATACGTGACCACTAATATTTCCATGCTTCCTCCTTTAATCCACATAATACTAATATACAGTCGCCTACTTATACAATTATAATGTTAATTCAAACGTTGAATTTAAAAACAACACAGCTAATTGCAATTAAAAACAAGACGCATTTCTAAATCCGATCCTGGGATTGTCGTTAAACTTTTGGGTAATGAAATTGTAACTTGTAAGTTAACGGGGTAGTTAAGCAGTGCTAGATTTAGACTTGATAAGGCCATTAGCTATTTGACCTAGCAGCATATGGAGCATATGAAGCTATTGCTGCAGCATATGGGGCCCTAAGTTATAGCTTGTGTAGCTTATAGGTAAACCCTGCACTGCAAAAGTAATAAGTTCTATTGTAATGTAACTTTGCTTATTGCAATGTAATTGACTTTATGTTTTTACTTTATAACACATTTTTCGGATCTAGAAAACTAAAATGTCGTTGCGCAAATGCAGTCTTGGTGTTTCGTGTCGTTTATTTATTTATTTAATAAAAATAGAAAAGCCATCAAGTCATCTTATTTTTCATTTTCTTTAAAATTAATATTTATATTTCAAATTCATAAAAATATACTTGGGAAGGCGTATCACTCTGAGAAGGACCCATTGACATTTCACGTAACGTCCATTCGCAACTTTCTATAATTACATTGAAAATAGGTCGCTGAAGTTATTCCGTCGCAACAGCTTATTGACATTAATGATTACTAGAGGGGTCAGCCGCCTTCGGTGCCCTTGCCACCCAGCGATAGCGTTGCGTTTACGATTGGGTTTGTGGTTTTATATGTATACAGAATGTCTATAAAAGAATGTCCCAGTTATAAATTTTAATAACATCAACTATAAGCGTTGGAGTGTTGGTTCAAGGTCACAATTAAAGAGTAACTCACAGTTTTAGATAAGTGTATGCGCAAATAGTGCTTTGTTGTTTTCTCGCTTGCAGCGTAATATACGCAAAATGGGGACTCCTGAGCGTAAAGCGTTTTGTGTTCTGCTATTTGCTAAAATCAATCTGTAATTTCAGTTCAAGGTGCGTTTCTTTTTGTGATCCCCCATGTGGCAAAAATATCCGCCGATGGTATAGGCAATTCGAATCAAACTTTAAACGAAACGCACATTAAACTGAAATTACAGATTGACTTGCCAAATTGCAGAACACAAAACGTTTTACGCGCAGGAGTCGCCATTTTGCGTAGCACTACTCGCGCATGCGCTTACCTAAAAATGTTTTAGTTACTCTTTATTTGTGACTTTGATTCAACACTCTACAACGCTTTAGCCGATGCACTTATAGTTGATTAACATTTATAACTGGGTCATTCTCTTTTGGACGACCTGTATTTTGCTTGCGGCCTCACGTCGGAAAATCAGTAATATTGATATAAAAGTAGCCTTTCATAGGTTTTATCGTAATGAATTCAGCTGCAGATTCCCGGCCAAAAGTAGGATATTTTTATACAGTCCTAGTATGTAAATACAAATTACATTTTTAAATAATAATATCACCAGGATCATATTAGATTGGGTACCAGGGTTGACATTCGCGGGGATGTCTGTTGGATTGTTTTCAAATTTGTGTAGCCAGTCAGTCCCCGCATCGATTCTGCTGGTCCTATTGTCTGAAGTCTTTGATTTTCAGGTTGGTATATTGTAGTTGTAGTAGTAAGCACTTGCTAAAATGAAGAGGAAATATTACTTTTTCCTTATTTACAAATCTGGCCCTGAAAGTGATGGTGCTCTGCTATCTTACATCGTACATCGTTGACTCCTTTAGTGGGCCGATTTGGAATTCACAGTGTTGTGTGGTTCTACGCTGTGGCCTCTTTGACTGGAATTTCTTATAATTTTTGTGTCACCGATCGATGACATAGTGAGGGAGTTTGCAGAGGTGCCAATGTAAAAAATAAAACTACCCGCATAAAATACTATCTGAAAAAGTCATCGTTGCTACCTCTTTCATAATGAAAATTGACAATAAATATATTTCATTTAAGAATAACTTTGTTGTTTCTTTATTGTAATCAAAAGGCGATTTGAAACAGCTAAAATAATACGATTAAGTAGCAATTTAAATGATTATCGATTTTGAAAATGGAAATTCAACATTATGTAAAAATTGAATTCCGGATAACAGCCGTATGCCTTCATGGTGATATTACGACTGTAGTGGACGATCGTCTTGTTCTCTACTAAAGTATTCAGGAAAAAATGAATATCCAATGAATTGCGCCGCGGTTGACATGGTGCATCTAGTTGCATAATATCGTAAACTGGAAAGGGACGGTTCATTAAGAGTTCGCTGACATTACGATTAAACGAAAATGAGCTCTGTTTGACTCTTATTCTTATTTACGGGCCAGTGACAAGCGATAGGCTTTAACTTGAGTATGATATTAGCATTGTTATACATGATTCCGACATAAATTATGTAAGAATAAGTAGCTAAAAACGCAAGATACGGTATTATATCGTTTTTACACAAACATATCGTAAACTGGAAAGAGACGGATTATTAAGAGTTCGCTGATATTACGATTAAACGAAAATGAGCTCTGTTTGTCTCTTGTTCTTATTTAAGACCCAGTGACAAACAATAGGCTTCAACTTAAATATGATATTAACATAGTTACACATTATTCCGACATAAATTATGTATGAATGAGTAGCCACAAACCCAAGGAACGTATAACATCGTTTTTACGAAATTCTATTCCTACAATTTCCTTGTAGGAATAGAATAACCACTTTATATACCTAATAAACATATTATTAATCTCGGAGTCAAAGAGTAGATTAAATCTGTAAACAATTTAGAAACATTTAGAAATTAATATTTTAAGAAAAAATATGAATTTTACTCCAAACCTAATGATTTTTTAAAAAGATTTTCTACTCCTTAAGAGAATTTTTTAACTTTCTTCTTATAAATTGAGAATGTGATATTATGTTATTTTATAAACGGGATCTAAAAATCATTACGGTCATTTATGTTGGTTTTCATCGATTTTTCTTTGCGTACTTCTCATAAGATGTAGGAGATTTTAAAATAAGGCTTTATTCACATAAAACTACCCGTTTATCAAATTATTCGTATCATTATTCGTATTATTATTTGTATCATTATTCGTATTTATCATCGTATAATTATTCGTATTTATCAAATTATTCGTATAAAATTTGTAGTTATAACAATGATTTTTATTTTTAATATGCAAAGTGAGGATATATTGGATAGTACCTGTCCGTTAGTAGGAGAATTACAATTAAAATTAATGTCGGTTACTCGTCAATTATGAGCTCATTCTTCGGTAGAAATCCTTCATTCGGTAGAAATCAGTTCATTTTATTAAAATTTATAATTTTTCAATTTTCAGACTCGAATGACAGTTTCTGCCTAAATATAATAAGATTATTCGTACTTAAAATATAATTATATAAGGTATTCAGAAAGAATATCAACATTAAACAATGCTGCTGCTGAACTAATACTGTATGAAAGGGGTAGAGACTAGCCTCTATTTCCAAGTAATGGAATGGACGCAAAAAAACTATTAGATCTTAGTCTTAGCCACACATCGATTAGATTCGATAGCCACACATCATAATTACTTTTAGCAAGTCGGAAACGCGTCATAAGCCGTTGTTACCACGTAACGAATTCCATCAAAATGCTGTCCCTCATAAGAACTCGGCCGCTTTTAAATCCATTTCGCTTAGTATTCCTGGAACATTCGTGAGTTACGTGATGAGACTGCGTACTTGTGTACGGTTAGTCACGTAGCTAAGAGCCTCAACGATTTTGTGACGGAAAATCCTGTGGAAGGAAGCATAAGGGACAACCGATAACATTCAGAGCAGCCATAATTTATGTAGTGTATCAAGCCAGTTATCTCGCTTGGTTAGCTACCGCATCGCTCCGCGCCGGGCCTGAACAACTTTCGCCCAGCGGATGCGGTCGCAACAATAAATATCTACATATTTTTCCCTTATATAAATAGGCCAATGTATCATGTTTCTCTTTTTCTAGCATTTGGGAGAAAAAGTGTTTCTGTCACTATACTCTAACTGCAATCGTTAGTAACATGACGTAGTTCGGCATCGTAAATGCTAGGTACAAATAAAATGTCTGTTAATTTTTGAATTTGTAAATCATTGCAATGGATTTTTTTTTGGAAATTCATCAGAATTATTAAATAGTTAAAAAAATTGGTTCTGTCACTCCAAGACTTTTCCGGTAAATAGCCATGGACTGATTATATCTGAATATTAAATTCATAAATAAAATCGATGCTTTATTTCTCGACTAAGGGGGGGACTGAGTCAAACACCAACAGATGTCGGAATTTAAATATTATTAGTGTAGCTTCTAAATGAAATATTCCTACCAAAATTTTAAAATGTGTTTGGGCCCAACATGGCATCTGTGTACTATACATTTCAAAGTCGCTATGTCCAATATTTCGAGATTTAAAATGACTAGTATACCCCCTGGTTAACCACAACCTTTTCAACTCTTGTTATGACCAAGCATGCCAAATTTCAGCTCAATTGGATTAAGCGTTTGGGCGCTATCGTGCAGGAATACACACACATAAAAAGGCTAACAAAAACACAGGCAGACTTCAAATCCCCTGACCATCCTCCTTCCCGCCCGAGAGTGATTGTGTCAAGTGACTATGATAGCAAACCAGCTCTTGCCATGATCAAATGATGCCTGCATGCCGAATTTCAGCTCAATAGGATGAAGCGTTTAGGCGCTATCGTGGAGGAATACACACAGACACGCACACACACACACAAACACACCGACAGACTACAGTCTGAAAATGGTCCTAATTGCATCAGGGGGGCTTAACATTTATATTTCCGTCTTCATCTCGATTTTTTAAGCTCGTTTACAATACTTTCCCCCGGCCCAATAAAGTAGTGAAGTTTAAATTATTATATAATTTATTGCTGTTTACATTCCTGGACAACAAAGAAATAAAGCCACAAAATTATACTGTTAAACGACCGCGATAATCTTCGATTTAATATGAATAATTACATTATGAAGTTTTTTGTCTAAACCTGTCAGAAAATCTAGACAATCTCTATTCTATGTAGTCTATCTTATAAATAATAATAAATAAATATTAAGCTAGGGTAGCCAAGTGATCTTTATCTTTGAGTATTTCCTTATCGTATAGGCCTTTCGAATACCGTAGGGTACCATCGTAATTTACAGCCTTTTCTCGCGCTCAAGCCATTCTGCTCACGAAACAAGGCGGCAGCGTATATCTATTAAGAACTACCCCTCACTATCGCGCCGATCTTCAATTAAAAAAAGTCCGGAACATCGATCAACACACGCGATACACCAATGAATGAGGCAGCAGATAAAATTCTGCTTTCGAACTACTTTACTACTCGTAGCATTCGTGTGAATTTCGAAATCTGGCGACCGGTTGAGAAAGAGTGAGAAAGAGAGAAAAAGAGATGGAGAGAGCGGAAACAATTGAGAGACGCACGCGATCATGAACTACTTACCCATCCTCCAAATTCCGCCACCACTGAAATTTATCAGCGGACCAAGCGCGGCCACGTTTATTTAAGCGGTCTGTCTGCGAGAAACGATAGCGAAACAGGGGTAGTCAACTGGTGAGACTGTTGCAGTTGACGACTGGTGAGAGAAAATCAATTTCTAGGTATTTTAAAAAGTTCTCTATTCAAATAGAGATAATAAAATCAAAGAATTGTGCCGTATTGCTTCCACCACATATATTTCACGGCCCGGTAGCATAGTGGTTAGGTCACCTGATCTTACATTGTAAGTTCCCAGGTTCGATTTCCGGCTGGGTCACTTTCTGTTGGGATAAAATTAACGAAATAGCATTTTCAATTCTGTCGGTCAAATGCAATGACAAGACACACACTTAAACATGGTACACGCACACATACATCTAAATACGTCATAGTAGGGTTCGTTGTAAGAGATTGTCATATAATAATAAACCCTCCCATTGCGATTTCACAATAAAGAGTAAAAACAAACAAACAAACTTCATATTATTGGCCCTGACAATCTTCGCCTTTTCATCGCATTGGAAATCCGATGGCTATATTCATACTTCAAGGATAATCCAACTATGGTTATGCTTAGTCACGATCTTTCGAAGAAGTGAATGAAGTGAGTTGATCTGTCAGAGGACTATACTTAAATGCTACCATAACATAGTTTTGTCTTGCGATTGTTTGTCTTCTTAGTTAGATAAATTTCGAATGTTCTCTTACTTTACTATATACAATAAAACATTCATATCTAATAAAGTAGTTACGCTAACGCTATTGGTAAGAAAATCATCAGAGACTACTCGAAGCAGGAACATCGGGCATCCTGAAAACAGAGCCATGGATGTCGCCAGGCAAAGGGCATGATGGAGCAACCACTTCCTAAGAAAACCAAGGCCCTACTTGACATGAGCAAGAAGAACCTTAGAACCACTATCGGTCTTCTCACCGGAGACACGACCCTTAGAGCACATCTATTCAACCTTGACTTGACCGAGAGCAAGGACTGCCGAACGTGTGGCAAAGAACCTGAAGAAGACAGCATACACGTCATTGGTTGCTGCCCAGGCCTCGCCGCAAAAAGACAGTTACTACGATGAGCCTTTCTCGAACCCAGCGATCTGCCCAACTTGAAGGTCAGTGATCTGTATGGACTGGTAAGCAGTACCGGGATACTAGCAGACCACTGACTCAACCACAAAGTGGGTAGTTACAAAAGATCTTATAGATCCAGGTGACATCAAAGGCTGCATACAAGCCCCCTACTCCGTTTACTACTACTACTACTAGTTAAAGTCTTTATAACTTAACCTTGGTATGTTACATAACTTTTAGAATATAGAAACTCCATTGAACTTCGATTGCTTACTTGGTCACTATACAAGTAATAATACCCATTATTTTCTTTATATTTAATATACAAAAGAAAAAGCTGTGTTTTACATTTTATCGCATGTTCATAGTCATATAGCGAGCACAGTCCCATATAACTTCGCTAATTTTCTCTACACACTGTTCAAGGCAATTCAAAGGCAACTGCGGGTATTTCGGTGTCGCGTCGCCGCGTGCCCGACAGCACCGAAAGTAAGTTGTTATATGGATGCATCTGGGGAATTTTCAGTCTCTACGTTGGAGAAACATCATTTGCCGTCATAAAAGCGGCGACATGTTTTAGCTTTAGCTGGATAAACCTGTGCGGAGGCAATTAAAGTCGAACGACTTTAATATCCCTTGACGGAATGGGCGAACGCATTTTCTATGTACCGAAGAGACTCGAAGCGCACGGTGGATCATCTAAATTAGCGATTTGTAATAATTTATTAACCCTTTGAGGACCATAAACTTTCCGGTAGAGTAAGTAAATTTTCGATACATAAAACTGATAAAGGGGGTTGTAAATAATGTATATGTCGTTTTGTGAGAATTCGTTCAATAGATTTTGTATAAATTGATGAGACATAAATGTACCTGCGGTCCATAATGATGTAAAGTTACAACTTGTTCCAAAATTTCATTATTTTATTATTTAAGTCAGAGATTATATGTACGAAAAAACATAGTATAAGGGGAAAAATAGAAATAAAAAGTCGCTATAAATATTCTATCTATTTATTTAAAATCACAGGCCATCATTATTTTTATCGGTCATTTGCGATATTTTTTTTTTGGAAAAAAGAATACGGTTATATTTTATAAACAATATATTGTCTTGCTAATATTAAGATTTTGATGTTTCAATAACATGTAAAAAATATAATATATAAATTATTTGCATTCGATAACAATTCATACTTAAATATTTTTTGACATTAAGGGATACATAATTCCCATGGTCCTTAAAGGGTTAAAGAAGTAAATTACCTCCGTCTGAATTGTTTTTCAATAAAACATTGCAAGTCAAAAAACACGAGAAAGTCGGAGTCAGGATACGCGATCACTCCTCTCCGGTTATAATTCGAGGAGAACCGGCTTGAATGCTTGAATAGCGAGTGAAGTAAGCAGAAAAAGCCTGTCAAGAGAACATCTGTAACACCCAATTCGGCCTCAGGAATGGATTTGGCACCAAAGAAGCTTTCTTTACTCTGCAAGTACTCATTAAACGCTGCAAACCCGCGGATATTACATTCGTGTTCAATTGGCGAATTTACCGATTTTGGACGTGTCACAATATAGTATATTATGTAGTAACACAAACTGATGTGAGTAATAGGTAGATATTAAAAGCTTTACGCATGATACTAGTTTGAGTGTCTTACCTATTTTGAAGTAAATTTGAAAATCTAATAAGTTCAGTGTCCTACCCGAAGAAAATATTAATAAAAAAACTAAAATTATTAGAATAAAATTATGTAAATATTGAAAAAAAAAAAAAATAGGTAATCAAAATACTAGGGAATAAAAAAAATATATCTAAAAAGTTAAAATAATCAATAGGTAGCTACATTATACATTCAGTTTTTCAATTAATGTTGCTCTATATAATTATAATTGATGAAAAATAGTCAGACAACACAGGAATGCTTATATAAAATAAACATTTAAATTGGTTAATGTTTGAAAAGTAATGGCCCTAAATTCGGGAAGATTATTGAAAGGGTAGCCTATCAGCATCTCGATGGAAAGCTTACGTTTTTTTTTGCTTGTCTGTCCTTTAATGTCATTGTAGTATTTGGACTTCGTTCTTCTAGTCGGGATCGGATTTATTTTGCAGTGTGGTTTCTAGTCAAACCGCAGAATGGTTCAGGTCCTCCAAATGGTCTATTGGATCAATTCTTTGCAGGGTTACGGGTTACTATTTAGGCATTCCTGTGCAATCCTCGACTCAACAATATACATGATCAGAGCATCGAGAGCTATTTGACTTTCTGAAATTATGTAGATCTAGAACCGCGGAAACATTTAGTGCTTATTTCGTTGTCACGTGTTCCTATGGCTTGAATTTCTGCTTGAAAGGGGGTCGGCGTCATTCCTAGGGCCTTGGCGAGTTTGAACTCCAGTCGAAATACACCTGTTCCTGTTTTCCAGTTTGTTTTTGCCCTGTATATAAATATGAGACCAGTCGAGTTGTAACTTATCCAGATACTGGCAGTATGAAATAAATACTTTGAAGGATGTAGTGACATTTTATTCTGTCAGCATGATGTTGGAAATTGTGACAAAACCTCATGAGTTTCTTAGAGTCAGCCTTTAAATGACCTAACAGATCTCCCTGTTTAAATTGTTTGACCCTCTTCAGACTAACTGCACTTATAATATCTTTCTTTCTTACCAGTAGGTATTAGATTGTTACTGTTGCAACCAGTCTGCGGAATCGACATATCCATGGTTATGTGGTTTTAGGTTTTTTAATTATTAGCATATATTGTATTTAGGATTTCTTTCTTACTGACAATGGAATCAATTTCACAATTATTAGTAAGTAAGATCAACTGTAACTTGAATTTCCTGTGTAGGTTGCCAACTCAATGGTGTTGCCGACTTTATTACATTTTTTATATCATGCAATTGCAATATTATTTCAAAGCAATATATCAAATATGTGAGAAAAAAGAATGAAATGATGAATGATATATGAAGACGCATAGAGACCATCAGTGTAAGTATTGAATATGGTGACTAAAATTGATAATTTAATCACTTAAATGGGGCAGACTTCCTTAAAAACAAACACAAGTAAAAATGGTGCCGGTAAAGTTTAATATTATTTTTGTACTTTTCGACAAACCTACTGTGCTAAGCATCGCGGGATTGCGCTAGGAATTCCAAGCGCCAGCCACCGTTCGTGATAATTTGGTGAGGAGGGGAATTGTCGCCGCAGTAGTTATAAGTATTTTGACTAGACTCGCCGAAAGAACACACACCGAGAGACCAAAAGACAGAGAAGCAGAGATCCAGATACACTGAGAGACCGAGAGATCAAAAGACAGAGACAGAGAGAGAGTGAGACAGGGAGATAGAAAGACAGAGAGACAGAGAGACATAGAGACATAGAGACAGAAAGACAGAACGACGGAGAACGAGAGACCAAAAGACAGAACGATAAAGAGACAGGAAGACAGAAAGGTAGAGAGATAGAGAGACCGAGAGAAAGCTCAGAGTAGATTTTTTTTCAGCATTTTAGAATGTATATTTTCTGCATAATCTAATAGCAGAAACCACACTTTACCCAGAGACTATTCTTTAAGGGAAAAAAGGAATCGAACCATGCATTCTGGAATTACTAAATTTAAAGCTGATCGAATGTTTTTCGTTGTTCCCGATTTTGAGTCTCTGAATTGAAATTAAAACCGTTTACCGAAGAAATGTTTGAAATCGGATTGTGAATGATAAACTAACAAAATTCATAGCTGATTGAATTAAGGGGCCCTAAGGTTTAACTGAATTACCTCATTTTAACATTCTTTAGCCAACTAGTTTCAATCATTGTATGGGGAGCTGTTTACAGCTACCGTTTGTTACGGCAGGTTTGTTACTTCGTTGTTGTAAGGTTCGTAGCAAAGGGTTTTACTTATCCGAGTTATACGTTTCCGATTATCCGATTATAAGTTTCATCTTTTAACCAGTTTCCATATTTTGAATTACTCCAAAAATATAAAACATTTGGAAAAATAATGTATTAATTGTAATGTATAAGATCTCTTACACCGATGATGCTAGGCAAATCTCGAGAATGAGTTAATATCTGCGAAGGGAAAATGATCTTGAATCGCAAATCGTTTAATCTTCCGCTTACAAATTATCCTCACTTTCCTGACCGACAAAATGACGGCTTAAATACCGCATAATCCTATTCATTCGCAAGATAAATACAAAGCAGCAGGCAACGTATGAAGATTGTTTCTAATCTCCAGTGTAAAGATCGCTTAGAGCGAACGACGAGGGATAATCATATTCCGACATAACTATGAGGGAGGGGGCTGCCCCGGCCGGGGGCGGTGACAGGGCTTAAGTATTCCACTTGGCTAAGGCTCTAAAGAGTGATGACAAACATTGCCGATGGGATCGTCCGTATATAGGGTTTGTAATGACCGTTAGTTCAGACTAGCCTTTGAGGTGGCGTCGAATCGCATTCAAATGAAGCCTTTGAGAAAGAAGTATATTTTAATAACCAACGTCAGACTTTTACATCATGAGGTCCTACTTGTAAGAATTTTAAGATAAGAAATCAGATTAATATTTCGATTTAAATATAAAAAACATGTGAATATATATTTACACTGCTTTAATTTATTATTATTAGTCTGTATATTTTAAATAGAAATATTAACCTAAATTATTATCTAAAAACTCACAAAAGTGACATCCTGAATTAAAATTCTGACGTTGGATATTAAAATATACTTCCTCAAAGCCTTCATTCGAATGGCAGAAAACGCACCTATATAGGTGGATCCTCTGCGTTACCTCAAATTTCTTTGTTGAAAGCAATACACATTAGCAGAAAACAAAATAAACGCAACAAAATTTATCAACACAGAGGATTTTAATCAGCATGAGCCGTGGGAACCACTTGTCTAAGTATAAATCTCCACCAGTTTGGTTTCACAAGCTGTTGTTGGGTCAAGAGAGTGCACAATGTTCAGATTCAGCCAGATAAATCTTTAGTTCATTTGCAGTGTTGGATGTAAAATGTCAATATCTTATGATATTAGATACGTGTCTCTATTTTGTTTCCTGTTTGTTGAATCAATTCATGTAGTTCTTCATCCTGTACTTCCTATCTGGCCTTTCAATATTTTCCTCAACCTCGACTATTAATTTTGGCCATCTAGACCGCTACACTTCGGCTTGGTGAGGACTGCCGTATCCATCATTCATATCACATAAATTCTTTACCTCTGACTTTCTCAACAATTTCAGATTTGGCTTTAACAGCGCCAGATTTGTTTGTAATATATAGATTATAGTTTTATATTAAATTTGATAGGTCATGTGCAGATAACATATTTATTAGATATTTTCCTGGTGTTTTAAACTTGCCAGTGAGGATTTCAACAGAAGCATCTGCTATCTGGAGGAGCACATATCGTGCCACTATGACCTGGAACAGGCTATCCAGTGTCATAAGTAACAGGTTTGTCGCCACTTTTAAAAAAACTTATAAAGCTACGTTTATAAATTAAGAGGGCCATTATAAATAGGATAGAAAACGAATTTACCGCGTGAAATTTGTAGGACCCGACGTTTCGGTGACGTTGCAGGTCAGTCTACTCTAGACAACGGCGGCTGCAACGTCACCGAAACGTCGAGTCCTACAAATTTCACGCGGTAAATTCGTTTTCTATCCTATTTATAATGTCAAACAACCGTGATAGTCTTCGGGGCCCGACTCTCTATACAAACGCCCGTAATCGATTGCGACGTTAATACGCATTTTAATATTGAGATTTGAGTTCATTTGAGATCACTAAAGTTAAAATTAAGATTATGTAGTGCCAAAACCTCGAAATTTCTATCAACATCCTAGTTATTAGCCCTAAAAAAGCGTAAATTTTGCCTCAATTTCACCTTAGTTTGGCGAGCCGTAATCTACTTTACAAATTATGAAAACTAAAACATATTTCTAGGCAATCCTCGTACATGTAAAGAAGATTAAAAATAATTTTACCTGAAGGTTCTAATGATAACGGTTTGGTCAAAAACATTTATTTCCTGGAACAAGAATTTACAAGAGCATTCGGTTTGTTTCCGTTTGAATACCTTGCTATCTCTTTCGTCGTTCTACAAAGCGCTATCCCTTTCGTCGTTCTATCTCTCTTGTCGTTCTATCTCTTTCGTCGTTGCTATCTCTTTCGTCGTTCTACAGACCCTCTCTTTTCAACAATGGGTGAGATGAAACAGCAAGCTTTTAAGACCACGCGCGGGTCGCAGTTGCGGCGTCCGTACAGGGCCACCTTAACAACGCGACCTTAACGAGACTGTTATTGAAATGGGGCATTCCGAAAATCAGGTGCTCAGTATCCAAAAAAATTGACATATGTGGTATTGTAGATGATACATAACTACTAGTCATTTTGATATATTTATTTCTTTTTAATAGCTTTTATTTACCTTGCAATGTATGTATGTTAGTATGTTTGTTTGTTTACGTCAAATCTTACTAGTTGAATAAGAACCACTTCCTCTTAACCCATAAATTTGAAATTTAAATGTTGGTTAAGTTCCGATGACAATGCATTTTTATGGTGAGCATGACTTGACTCTACATCCAGGATGGGCTCCCGACGAGGATACTCTTCCACGGCCAACAGCACAAACACACAATTTTGTATACTCATTCAGTAATGATAGCCCGTTCTAAGTTTCACCATGACATGGCCGCTGCACCCAGGGTTGGCTCCCAACGAGGAGACTCCTCAACGGTCAACAGCACAGACACGAAATTTTGTATACGCACTTAATTATGTCAGCCCGTTCTAAGTTCCACTCTGACACGGCTGCTGCACTCAGGGTTGGCTTGAGACAGAGCATTTTTATTTTTATTTTATTTTATTATTATTTAATAATGCTTGTTTTTAGAAATGTGTTTTTACTGTTGACTTATTATTTTTGTGTTGTGTATAAGTTTCTAAGTTATATTCTTGTATTGAAGTAATCATTTCTTAGATTTACGTATAAATAAATGGTTTTATTATTAATTATATAAATGTTTTAACCTCAGCCATTTGGGACCAGATTAGACCACCGAGGCGGGATCTACATTATCGAACCAGGCCTAGGTGGCTAAAAGCTAGGAATGCAGAAAGGTTCTCATTATTCACTGGTCGTTGCTAGTATTGCCGCTTTCTCTATTACGTATATGAGCCCTGTGTCGAGAGACAGCCTCCTTGAATGTTTAGTTAGGCTCTTAAAGATAGAGTCGTTTGTGGATACAATTACTAATACTAAATTAAAGAAGTGACATTCATTCCCCACATATCAGCAACATCAGGGGCTAAGTCGAGATTTTTAATAATGTTATATTTTACTGCCTCATCGAGTTTGTCTACATATGGTATAGTTATGTCGATCAAATAAGTCTACCATGCATTTTGATCGACCAATACTATATCAGGCCTACATTATATTACATTACATTTTCGTCGTATCCAATTGACGGTAGGTAGTAAGTCTCGTTACTACTCTTTACTGAACATACATAGATAGTCAAGAATTAACTACTAGATTGTCAAACTATAAATATAAATAATCAAAATCAAAATAGAAGCCTAATATTTGAAGTAGTTAGTAATTCGAAAAGATACGGAGTAAAACTATTCATCGTAATATTCAAATCGTCAGTAAAATGTTAAATAATCAAATTAAAGCTATGTTATGCATTTTAAACTAAAAGTACAGATATAAGATCATACAAAATAATCAGACAATAAGGTTCTACTTTTATAAGTAATTTAAATGGGCACAATATTTGAAAAATCATGGCCCTCAAATTCGGCCAGATTATAGAAAGGGTGGCCTATCAGTATCTCCTTGAGGTTTTTTTATTTTATGTCCTCCATCTGTTTAAATTTTGTAGGGAGTAGATTATAGAATTTAATGCTAAGGTACAAGCAGCTTTTCTGTACTTTTGCAAGTCGTATTCGGGGTATGCATAAAAGGGAGCTACCGCGGGTATGATGCGAGTAAATGTCTGCATTTATTGCAGTTTCTGAGAGGTGCTGCCTAGCATACATTGAACACTGGTATATGAACGCCGAATACATAGTCATTACACTTGCCTTACTGAAATATTCTTTGCATGAGGTCCTAGTCGTTACCTGATACATGCTGCGCAGTGCTCTCTTTTGCAAAAGAAACGACCTATTGGTACGACTGTTTTATCGATTATTATTGGTTATTCAAAATAGAGTCTAGCGCTATTGTTTTCTAAAACAACTTACAGTGAGTACATACAATATAGCGCGGCGTCGATGAAGCTCTCTCTAGAAGGGAGTCCTTGTTGAATAATTCTGGTTACTAAATTATGTCTACACATATACCCGATGTTGCTGACCGCCGAACAACCAGACATTACATGCATAGATAATATATTTACTAACTCTGATAAATTTTCCGTTCAGCCAGTCAGCTGCGGACTATCGGATCATGGCGGACAAATGATTGGCATTAAGTATAGCAATGTAGTCAAGAAACTGGCACAGAATGTTAGCAGAAGAAAAGTAACGGCAAAAAACCTTAATATTTTCCAGACAGCCTTGACAGAAAATGATTTTATCGCTTCCACGAATGATCCTGATCATCTGTATGGTGAGTTCTTCAGATGGTATCTCGCTGCATTGGATAGCTCAATTCCCGTGAGGCAATCGACTCAGAAACTTTCAAAAACTTTTAATGACTACACCGGGAATCAAGATATCCAAACAGCGGATGCTGCATCTGAATGAAATACAGAAAAATAGTAATGATACCATAGTTCTCGAATACATCAAAGCATACAAAAAGACATACAAAAAAGTAGTATGGTTTGCTAAGCAGAAATGTTTAAAATATACTATAGATAATTCAGATAATAAAATCAAGGCTGCCTGGAATATCATTAAAAAAGAATGTACACGGAACCAAACGGGTAATAATTGCA
The DNA here is from genome assembly GCA_944548615.1 of Micropterix aruncella. Lineage (NCBI taxonomy): Eukaryota > Metazoa > Arthropoda > Insecta > Lepidoptera > Micropterigidae > Micropterix > Micropterix aruncella. The sequence continues at coordinate 23,137,498 of OX155952.1, read as the reverse complement.
TACGCCTCAACGTCAATGGCAGTAGTATAGATGATGCGACAACGGTTGCAGAACTTTTTAATGACTATTTCAGCTCTATACCCTTAAATACCAGCTGCCAGAATAAGGGAAATCACTCAGCTTTAGGCCTGCTTGAGGACTATCGTAATAAAAATCCAAATTCATTGTTATTCTCCCCCACCAATTCCTCCGAAATAATTAAAGTTGCTAAATCACTTAAAATGAAAAATTCAACAGACCTATGGAATATATCCACCAAAATCCTAAAGAGTTCTGTAACCGTAATCTCGCACAATCTATCTTTTATATTTAATCGATGCATGGAACATGGATTCTTTCCCACCGAAATGAAGATGGCCAAAGTAGTGCCGATATTTAAAAAAGGTTGCCCTGAAAACAGAGATAATTATCGACCCATATCGCTTTTACCAGTTTTCAGCAAAATTTTTGAAAAATTACTTCTTATCCGACTTGTTAATTTCTTTGCTGAAAACCAAATCCTGTCTAAAAAACAATTTGGATTTCAAAAAAATCTCTCTAAGCAAGATGCAATCGCCAGTCTAATTAAAAAAACACTACTTGGGCTAGACAATATGAAAAAAACCGTAGGCATTTTCTGTGACCTCTCTAAGGCTTTTGATTGCGTAGACCACTCAATTCTACTTGAAAAATTGGAATATTACGGCATTAGGAATAAGGAACTGCAACTCATGGAATCTTATTTGCAAGAACGCACTCAGATTACGCAAGTCGATAATAGCAAGAGCGCGCCACAGAATATCCGCAAAGGTGTTCCTCAAGGATCGATACTTGGACCATTTCTCTTCCTCGTCTATATTAATGACATCCCAGAGTGCCTGAAATCCGTGGATGATGAAATCATTTTATTCGCCGATGATACTTCACTTCTTTTTAGCGATAAAAGTAAAGACACTTTGGCCCAAAGAATAAAAGAAACAATAGACAGGCTTAGTATATGGTTCCAAGTTAATAAATTATCACTTAACGTAAATAAATCAAAATCAAGATTCTTCTCTTTGCGGCCGTCTGATTATAACGAAATAGACGTATACTTTGGGTCTGACCAGCTAGAAAATGTCTCCTCCACGAAATTTCTCGGATTAGAAATCGATCAAAAATTACAATGGTCTGATCACTTAAATGATCTCAGTAAAAAATTATGCAGTGCCATATTCGCCATTAGAAAGATAAGAAGTTTATGCGGTTTTGAAGCAGCTAAATCCGTTTATTTTGCATATTTCCACTCCCTAATAACGTATGGCCTACTGTTTTGGGGAATAGCACCAAACTCAAAAAGAATTTTTCTCCTCCAGAAAAGAGCGGTACGCAGTTTATATAGAGTCTCACCAAGAAGTTCTTGTAAGCCGCTATTTGTAAAATCAGGAATAATGACTCTATTTTCTTCTTACATCTACCAAAATATTATGTACGCTCGTAGACACCTAACAGAAGCTCCGGTGAATAGTGATTTTCATCATCACGATACGAGGAATAAATCCAATCTCCACATAAACCGACAGCGACTTAGCAAAGTGCGAAACAGTTTTATTCACCAAAATTTGTCCTTCTATAATAAGATTCCAGAGCAAATGAAAAGCCTTGGAGAGGACCAATTTAAAAAGATAATTATACATAATTTGGTAAGAAACCCAATTTATGGTATAAGGGAGTTTGAAAATTCTGAGTTTATTTTCCATGTTGATGATTAATGAAATGCGTAAAGTTTTAAACATAATGGTATTATGATAGCTGACATTCTAATTTTCATATAATTAAATTCATTTAAAAAAAAAATATGAAGGCATATTGCTGGATTGGCAATAAAATATATATTTTTTGATTATTCTACATAGAATTTGCATTTCTATTTTAATATATTATTCTCCCTGACTCATCACATTAGCATATTTTGATTATTTGTATGTAGGTAATATTGAATATAATATTACAGCCATGACAACTATCACGATAGTTATGTTTATAATAATGAAATTTTTAGCATTTAATTTTGTGACTCATCCAAGTGTAGGAATGCCTATCTACTGGAGTAGTTGATTGTATTGTATTGTATTGCATGATCGATATTTTCATCCAGCAGATGACATCCACAACATTTATCTTATTATTTATTTTATTTCATATTTATTATTTATTATCATTAGGATTTTGAGCATATTATGCTTACACGTATTCAGCGTCTCTTTTACTTTCTCGGTCCATCATCCGACTAAAAGGAAAGTATTGTGAACGAGCTTCTGTGTGTCTGTCTGTGTGTATTCCTCCACGATAGCGACCAAACGCTTAATCTGTTTGAGCTGAAATTGAATTGAGCCGAGTGAGATGAAAAAGAAACCATTTGGTCATGGCAAGAGTTGAAAAGCTTGTATTTGAAATCAGGGGGCGCCCTAGTCATATTTCAACCTTAAAATATTGGACTTAGAGACTTGAAATTCAGTACATAGATTGGGCAAAAATCACATCCTAATATTTTGGATGAAATATCTCATATACAAGCTTCACTTATATTATTTAAATTTTAATCTAGTTTTATTCTAGTGTAACGTCCATAATATATCAAGGACTATCCACAATCTAGCTCGATTTAACTACCTCTTTTTGACTATTATTATTATTATTATTATTATTTTATGCCATATATTTATTAATTATTTATTTTAATATTACTTTTTCTCGGTGACTTGGTAAAAAATTTGCAACTTTTATTTATATGCGATATTCTGATTATATTCGTTTTTTTTAAACTTTTTATATCTATGTTTCTGCTTTAAACAAACATGTATGATATTTGTCCTTATTTTACCTACGTTTAAAATGCCTGCCATGGAACAAGTTATTACATAGTTGGGGGGCATATGACTATCATCACATATAAGCGTGACTTGCTGTGGGTTTATTCATTTTAAGTTATAAATAATTATGGTTTGTGTTACGCTTTTTTCATATTATGTACATTACCTAAAATAAATCAATAAACGCTATCTGTTGACACTTGGCAGTTTAGTCGAGAAATGAACCGCGCCGCCTGAGTCGCCTGCAACGGAACCCAACCGGATTCGTGCGTCGGCCGAGAGAGAGCGTTGATTTATTTTATTTATGAATTTAATATTAGGATAAAATCAGTCTTGGCTACTTGCCGGGAAAGTCTTGGACACGACCGTTTTTTTTTAATTATCCATATTTAAACATTTTAAAAGAACGCTTTGCGATCATTTACAAATGTCCTATTTATCAGAATGGGTCATTCTAAGTACTTTTCGTAATTTAATTCGCTGCGTGCATGGAATATTTACCTTTTTTACTCTTTTCCATTATCGTGTGGTGCGGGCGCGGCTGTATCGCACGTAGCCATCGCGCTGCCGACGGACGGGCCTTGCAGTGTAGTAATTCGATTGCGACATTGATAAAGCAACGCGGGGAAAAATGAAACTTGCTTAATTCAATTATCGGCACAGCTGCGCTCTATCAAGTGTCCGCGCCGCCATTAATCGAGTGGCTTGAAAATTACTCGCTCATCTATGATGAGCCATAGCATATAGATGAGCAAACAATATTGTGTGACGCACTGATGGCACACGATGGCACTTAGCGACATTGTTGCCTGGTGTCTATTTTATTTTGACTTGATTGACCATAATTCTAAATATACTATAGAACAACATCGTATTTATGGAGAATCAAACAACCATAAGAACCATAGAGGGTAACGTCCGTAGCGTCCGTAGCCCGTTGACACCAGTTCTCCTCGTTGTTACCGAAGTTAAGCAGCGGCGGGCGCGGTCAATACTGGGATGGGTGACCGCCTGAGTGTTTGACCGCGTGATGCTACAAATGCCCACCTAGAAGATGGTGCCAATAGGCAACAAGGTGGGTTCCACGAAAAGGCATATGCCTTGTGGGTAAAAAAAAATAATTGAGAACGGGAGTGCGAAGGCGGGCTGTGAGTGAATGCGTTCACCGAATAGAAGGAGATAGGGGCATATGAGACTCCCTCTATCCTTGTCTAGTTGCGCATGCGCGTTTATCCAAAGCATAGCAGACTTATGGCGTCGAAGCGTTGCCATAGTGATATAAACGCGCTGCTATAGTGATATATGTACTCTTTTCTCCGTGAATGCACGACTAGACAAGGATGGAGGGGAAGATGAAGATGATGTAAGTTAGATTAGTTTCTTTAAGTGCGGAAAAAAAGGAACATTATTTGATAATTATGTTCTATAAAACATTGAGTGTTTGGGGGGAGGGATTTTGGGGGGAGATGGAGGGTAGGTGGATCGTGGGGAAGGGGGCGTTGGGGGGAACGAGGGTTTAGGGGGTGGTTGAGAGGGTGGATTTTGGAGGGTTTGAGGATGGGGGGAGTTTGGGGGGGTCTGGGGTTAAGGGTTTGGTGCGGAGGGGGGTCTGCTTGCCGGGAAAGTTTTGGGGTGACCCAACCGTTTTTTTTAACAATATCAATACTTCTAACAATGAGGCGAGCTTATAACTTGCAAAATGCATAAGCTAACTTTTGGTATAATATCGATGAGACGCATAACAGAGTTAAAATCATACAAGAATACTAACAACTGTCCCCTGCCCAATATGCCCCTGGGAAGGAAGTTTGGAAAGGACAGATGAATTATAAAAATAAAGAACTGATTACCTAGATCTGATCTTTAAGGAATTCAAAAAACGTCGCTTAGGTTAAAAGAAATACGATTCCAAAGCCATTCAGCGTGCACGCTTGAAGAAAAAGATATACAGGTATTCAATTAGGCACAAATCTGACATGATAGAGGGAGAAAAACAGTCCTAAGTCCTAAATTTCAAGAGTCAGAAAGCTAGTCGTAAAAATCAATAAAGAAACAATGAAAAGGAATTGTTTCGGCTGCTCGATAATATAGTTTGCGTTCTAAAAAAACATAAAGCTATTATATAAATTATTTTGCCGAAATAAAGCACTTTGAAAATGTCAACGAGAACACTTAACTCGACTTACCATCTTGATATTCATGATTTAGAGTTTTATTTATTTGCTGTTTAATAGCCGTAAACATGCGACTTATTCGGTTGACCATTTTTTTAAATTACCACTAGGTTACCAATACCACAAGGAAATGAAATACAAATATTTTCGTGTTGTCGCCAATGGAGGAATTCAAGACATATCCCTTTTTCGTGTTTCGTTAAGTATATTAAATATTTGCTTGCACTTAGCGCTATTTTTTATACTGTAAACATACCTCGATTTTTTTACGTAATGTTATCATACCTATTTATGAGGTCGAATTTCGAATTTCAATTGGTTGACATTTCACGCAGTATAGAACTTTATTTAAGGTTATCATTTCAGCTTTCCTTTATTAGCGATGAACATGGAGCGTGAAAATTTCCGTGCAACTTTAGCTGTCAACTACAACGGGCGAACCCGTCACCTCAGGAAGTTTTAACGATATTAGATCGTTCTATCTCCCGTGAGGTGAGCGCAGAAGACTTGGGTTGAAAACAATCCACCGTCTAACTACGCCACATGCCCATTAAAGGCTAACGCCTTACGTCTAGGCACCTGGAACGATACCCAGCGGGCAGCCTCGCCCCTGACTACCAGTTTGGAAAGATATCTCCGTCTGGAAATAACCTACAGGATACCGCCTACCTCCTGACTGGTTACAGGATCGAGATCGCTTGCGTGGTCCTCTCCCTTATGAAGCGGTGAGTCATAAGGGCCCTACCCGAACTCACACTTCTGCGTGAAGGCCGCCGAATGGGTGTTGATCCGTGAATTTGACCGACCCTAAACACATGAGTCTTAGTGGGCTAACTGCAACAGGGCCCATTAGTCCTCCTTCCAGGGCCCATTAGCTCCCATTTTCGTGCAATGATTTTGTAGAATTTTAAAGTCAGTCTAAGAGAAATTGGCTGTCTAAATCGACTTTTACCAGCATTTTAGGATCTTGCTGAGTCCCGAGCAACAGTTTCCCGTTGACTTTCGAAATTTAGACGCGAACAATTTACATTGAAAAATGACGAATAAAGTTGACATTCAGCGACTAAGTCACTGCGAAAATCATCAAATCTATGGAAAAAATATTGTATGAAATTTAAAAAAAAATAATACATATTCTTTAATTATCCAATATGCCAATATTTACAGCTTCGGAAGAAAAATATTTTTATTATGTGTTTTAATATTGCTTTCACAAATTTTTATGTTGAACTAAAATAGGAATAGTTAGTACAGCTTCAAAAGTGAAAATCAATTAAAATTAATTTGTTTTTCGCAATTGTTTATACAAAAACTTTTTTTATTAGATGCCTAGAGTTACAGCTGTGGAACAACCTAAAGGGGATCGAAATAACTGAGTTACATTCTAAGAAGGAGGGAGGGGGGGCGTAAGTTTTTTTTATTACCAAAAATGGGGTCGGTATCTAAAAAAGATTCAAAATCACTGCTTTATAATATATTGACGCCAAATATTGTTTTTCAACGAGGAAACGCCTGTCACGTTAAAAAAATGCAGGGAAAGTCGCTGTCTTGAAGCCCTTTTAATAAAATTAAAACATTTAATAACTACGTTTAGCTCTGTTTTTTGTCCAAGGCGTTAAAAATGCGCATTTCATACGGCGCCTGTTGTCCTCATTGAAAAATCTCCACCTCGTCTCGTAGCGTCGTAAAACCTCATACAATATTATTCGCCTCCAAAGTCGCCGTACGTGCTTAATCGGTATGCGATTGGATGTGAAACGAACTCTGAGTCCTGAACGGCTCCGATATAAACGATAAAATATCGCAGGAGCAAGTTAAGCGTCAGCTGGCTCGAACATTTCGCCCGGCGCTTCCAGACTGACGGAAACCGAGCCAGTAATGAGTATCACATTCGGTTCCATGTTGTTACTATAAAAGATTAATTCAGTCAATGTATTAATTCGACGTTTTAAAACGTCATGTAGTTGTGATATTTTATATGTAGTTAGGGTATGTGCCAATAGCCAGATACCATGTTTGCAGCTTCGAAAGACCTGTGCAAGCTGCACAATGTTAAAAAAAACAGCGAGGTTCTTTCTCGGACTACTTAATCCTCTCAGCTCCAGTCAAAGTCACAGAGGACATTAGATGCACTATAAACGATAGAGAACTGACAACTCCCATACTCTTGGATTTCAGTAGCGCATGTATTACGATCGATTTTGATCTATTGCTAAAGCGGCTGCGCTCTTTCAAAATCTCAGATGATTTGACTTTTAACTAAAGGGACGCCGACAGTCTGTTAAATTTCCGCCGATCTACTAGACATTGCCGGCGTACCCTTGAGATGAGTCTTTTACTTTCTTCTCTTGTCTATGATTATTAGCCACATTACCGAGCAAGTTACTACCTCGTATCACCTTTAAATTTATGATCAGAAATCTATATTCACACAAAACTGGACTATATTGACTACGCTATACTCGATATTAACTGGGCTAATGACCATGTATCTTCTTGGGCTAACAATCATGGCAATGCAATGTCTTGAACTCTAATAAGACTCAATCAATTGGTGGTAAACAATTATCACTTGTTTTTCCTGACGTATTAACGTCCAATGGCAATCGAGGGTAGCGTCATTGAGTATTTTAAAGTCGAGAAGAATTTGTTGATACTCGTGGACGAAACTCTTTATTCAAAACACGCCAATTAAGGGGGAGCCTGGTCTAGGCGGCCAAAAAAACATATTTTTCAGGTTTTTTTAACCTAAAGTTATAAAACCTATTGTAACATAAAGTTATAAAATCTATTCATAAATCTATTACATTTGGAATTGCTGCAAATGTAAAAAACTTTTAACTTTTCTATAAATCTTTAAACGCGTTTTTCTCAAAACCATATTTTTTAGTTTTGCGCCTGTGATAAAAAAACTACTCGACGGATCAATTGTTTTAACAAACACTGGAAAGATTATTAAATTCTCTTCTATAGGATTGAAAAAGAAAAAGAAAATAATGTTTTTATATAAAAAAAATACCAGTTAAACACAAAATTTTGGGGCGAAAATCGATTTTATTTAAATCGAAAATTATAACTTTTAGTTAGTTATTTTAATTCATCTACAAAATACATATGTCAAAAATAATATCTTAGTTTTTTTTTTTTGTGTCAGGCAAAATTACTCTTGCTATTACCGAGGCAAGCAGATACTGTTATTTCTGCAGCGGTAGAAACATTTGCAATTCAATACCTTAAAAATAGTTTTCTTCCAATAACAAAAAATATTTTTATCTTTCAAATATTAATCAAACTAATATAAAAGATTAATGATCAGATTTGAATATTAAGAAAAAACATGTTTTTGTCCTTCTAAACCAGGCTCCCTCCCCCTTTAAATAAGCAAGCGAATTTAAAATAGCACTCATAGCTTTCGACTGTTGTTCTATAAGCACTAAGCAAACCATTGTTCTAAGTCTAAAAACAAAATAAAATATGTTATGCTAATCCAAATTATGTATTATATAATAATAGAAGTTAAAAACGCATGTGTAATTCAATAGTTAGTCTAGCTTAGGAAGAGTACAAATCTCAGTTGGAGCAGTAATACGATATTTTCACATTTTAAATATTTGCAGAAGGATAATATTATTTTACAGTTATCCTGTTATCCTCTCAGTGTCGGGTGCGGCGTCCGCATTTGAGCAGTTCTCAGGGGGGAACAACCGAATGCCCAATGGAGGAACTTATCCACGAGACGGATAAAGGATTTGACGCGAGAATCGTAATAACCAACGAAAAGGAACTTTTTACGCGACATTTATATTACGGGCATGATGTCGGCGAGTAGGTTTATACCAGGATGTGAGCTGATCATAAAAGTATACAAGTTATAAACCACTAAGTAATAAAAAGAATAAGCGGAATTGCTGGATTTTGAACATCGCTTCAAACCGTGATGGTTATTACACATATATTGAGTTAGTTAATATTACTTGGGATGCTCACAAGAAAAACGAACAAATATGATAGTTTATTGGCATGGCAGATCACAAAATTACTGATAGAATTCGATGCTATTAGGCTTGGGGAGTTTCTGGTTGTTTTCTTAGACTTTTTTATAACTTTTAAATACTGGAAAACAAAAAGAGTGCTACAAATGTATACATTGCTAAACTAAGGAGAGCAGTCTCGAAGAAAACGATTATATGAATCCAAAAGGAATGGATCGACCCCACGAAATTTAAAAATAATATTGTGTCCTAACCTATTTAATTGATATTGTTTAATACTGGTCTCGAAGAAAACGATTATATGAATCCAAAAGGAATAGATCGACCCCACGAAATTTAAAAATAATATTGTGTCCTAACCTATTTAATTGACATTGTTTAATACTGGTCACTTTAAACATGGATAACTTGGGTTTGAGTTGGAATTTCAAATTCAAATAAATTTTAGTTTAAGGCCATGTTATTCTTCTTTAAGGATTAATTGTTTTTTGCTTTTGCGTTTTCGCTGAAATATTTTCGTTTGTACAACCATTGTAAATTTGACCATTTACATTATTTTCAAATATGAGATCCTGTGTCGGGGTTTTCTATTACAGCTTCTTGCAGTTTGGCTACACAGTTACCGTAAATGTGTATTGTTAGGAACTGCAATCATTGATAGAGAAGCTCGTGATTAAATAAACGATTTTGATCAATTGCTCATAGCTACTGCTTCTGCATGAAAACGTATAACCTAAGATTTCACTGCGAACAGTCACATAGTTGCAGGAGTTAGGGATGAAGACTATTGGTCACTCACCGTACTTATCAGACCTTGCTTCAATAGAGTTTAATTTTTTTAAGAATTTGAATAACTTTTTACAAGGGAAAAAAATCAACTTTGGAGAGATGGTGAAAACCGCCTTCAAAGTTTCATTGGTTCCTGTCCTCGAGAGTTTTACAGCAGAGAGAAAAAGCAACTGACATTAAAATGACAAATTTGCATAGGTTATATGGGTCAATATTTCTATTAATTAAATATATATTTTTCATACAATTTTTTTTACCTAAAATTTGCTTTATAGAACAGCAACTTCATAGCTAAGGACCTAATATTTTAAACCAAAATACCACATAGCAATAAGCACGGCCAGCAATAGTAACCGATCTTTCTCTTTCTCTATCCCCTATTCTTATACTTAGTAGATATGTATTATAATATATCTACTATCATCAGATATAATCGAGTAGTGACCACTGTATTAATAAGTAAATATATTAAAAGTCATAAAAAACATGATTGCTATTACAGAAAGTGAACTACTGTATTTATAACTATTTTTATTACATTTTTTATGAAATATTGGTGGTTTATGTATTTATACATATATATATATATATATATATATATATATATATATATATATATATATATATATATATATATATATATATATATATATATATATATATATATATATATATATATATATATATATATATATATATATATATATATATATATATATATATATATATATATATATATATATATATATATATATATATATATATATATATATATATATATATATATATATATATATATATATATATATATATATATATAGGTATATATATACATATATATTCGGAATGTACTTAATCAGACCTTTCATTTGACACTAAACACGATACATTTATGTTAATTTATTGATATTTGGAGATTTGGATATTTAGACAGCTATTTACTTTATATTTGGGTATTTAAGAAACCTTATGACACTTGGAATGACATAACGATTTTAAAAATACCACATTCTTCTAAATCAGTTCGAGCGTTTAGAGGTTATGGTAGAATAAAGAAAAAGAAAACATACATAGATGAATAATAAACACAAAACACTTCTTTTTTGTTGGGCAGACGTTTAAAAATACACTTTCTACAGAAAAACTGCCGTCTGCAAAGTTTAATGGTAAAACGCAAGTAGTTCCATTTTGTATGCAAGCTATACACATAAACTCATGGCGCTTATCGCAATATTCAAGTAATTATAAAGCCACGTAAACTGATAACACTATAATCGTAGCGGTCGAGAATCTATGATCAAAACTTCATTGCTACAACTACAGTGTGTAACCTAAGGGGCTCTCTAGATCGTAGAGGTGATCGTAAACCGCAAGAAATATGCAAATATATTCTTTTAATATTTACCCAAAATGCCTAATTTTGTAGTTTTATATTAGGAAATCACGGTGTTTAGACGTAATTGAATACATGACGTGCTCCCTGGTATAAAACTACAACATTAAACATTTATGGTAAATACAAAATTTAAAAAAATATTTACGTATTTCCTGTGGTTTACGATCCCCTCCCAGCTCGCGACGCGATGCTTGACAAGCATGCTTGATCGTCTAGAGAGCCCCTAAAGGCAATGAAATACATAGAGTGCAAGAAAGAGTGGTCAATCAAAGCCTATACCGGATACAGTAATAGAGATCGAGGCTGGACTGTGTAAACTAAAGGGAAAATATATGTTGATACGAAATAATATAATAATAAATATAACATATGTAAATAAAAATAAAAATCCTTTATAAATGAATTTTGAAGCTTGTTTTGAAATGGTTCATTGCAAAACATTTCTTGACATTATAGTTTTTCCATAACAGTAGACACTAAAGCTTTTCCATTACTTCCCGTTGTTTTTTAAATGGTAACATTCTAGACATTTTCTAAAAAAACTTTTTCAGGATCTAGTTTTGCAACTCAATATTTTATTCCTACGTAACATAAGAGATTTGGTTTTATTGCTGCTCAAAAATGCATAAGGTCGCTATTGTTATGTAGAACACATAGAATAGATAATTCGCCTCCTACCTTTAATCTATAAATAATAAATCAACTCGTTTTGTGCTAAATACTTTAAATTTATTAGATACAATATTCAATAATTCTGGCAACGTTGCTGAAAAACCCCTTGGTTTTTTATATTTTTATAAATATATAATATTTTCTCTTTCTAATGGTTTAAAATAATAATTGCCATTTTGATTTAAATTTCATTCTTAACAAATTCAGTAATATAGTACTCAAGCACACTTCCTTTCCAGTATATAAAATAGATCGAGCTAAACTACCAAATTGCTGTTATTCATTACAGCAACTCGTCAAATCATTGCACAAACTAATACTCGTATATAAAAATATTATTTTAAATGTTATCAACTAAATAATCATTAAATATTTTCAAGCGTGTCATCTGTGCTCTGGTTTGGGTAAAATCGAAAATCGAAAACAACTATTCGCCCTTAAACGTTACAGAATAGCAGCAAATGTCACAAATCCTAGCGATCAAGGATCTACGATTGTGCCACTATGCTACGGCTCTACGCCTCTACGCCTGTTACGACGCTACGTCTATCAGTTTGTATATTCATTCAGCTTCCGAGAAACCGCCGTTATTAATTCAATAATTTGCATTTTAGAGCTCCAGCCATGGGCGACACGAGTTTATAAACGATTTTATTCTGGACGTCACGTTTTCAGCTTTCGGCGCGGAAAACTGAATTTCGGTTTACGTCGCTTCGCCATGAAAATATTCGAAATAAAAACCCTTAAAAAAAACGTTTAAACTCGAGAGGCGTTCTATATTAAACGATATGTGTCACCTTGACACTTTTCCCTCTCCGGCTGTGTCCACTATGTGTCACCTTCATACTTTTCTCCGGGAATTTTCCGTTGAACAACTGAAAAGTGACACGTGATATGAATGTTGCGCACATGGGTTGGCTTTAACTCGGTCGAAGAGCGTGAAATTGTCTAACAAAATAAAACGAGCGAGTCAGTGTACCTCAAGAGGAATATAAAACGTTGCATTTCGTGTGCAAAATATTTTATGTAACTATGGAATAAGTCCTAAAGTTTCTTGCAAATTTATTTAAATTTTACAGTACATATAGGGAATAGTACTTACATTAAATAGGTTACTATCTATTTCTAGATAGATACTCCAATTAGATATTTATTTAATTGCAATTATTTATAAACATACGTTTTTTTTTAAATGGGTACATATTATAATATAATATATGTAATGTGCTTCATAGACCTATACAGGAAATATTGCACAGCTCTATTGCCTACGTGGTTACTGGGCTCCCAATCCCTCTTCTCCACAACGCCTATTTTATCTGAGAATTAACCTTCAATATTCAACACTTCATAAAGATTGTGCGCCGTCACCGGACATCTCCCACATAAATTTAAATAGCGCCTAAATCCATCTATTAATACCTCTCTTATAATAACTATAACTAGTAGCAAGATAAAATGTACAAAAATTATTCAAAAAGCTGGCACTGGCTTCAGATCGATTTGTATACCTATTGCAGCTCTAAACGACCCAAACATACGACGAATTACAATTACATGTAAAGAAAAACAAATCGAATGGTTCGTTTACAACTGAAGTCATTCAGAGTTGTTTTAACTCAAACACACACAGACCGATTTCAAAAATTCTTTTGATTATTTGTAGATCCGTAATAAATTGGATGGCTAAAGTTGACATCCGTAAGGATAAAAGTATGGTGTCTCAGACGAACGTTTGTGTGGAACCCCCGAGGGGCTTCCACACAATCGGGATGAATCGGGATTCATTTCGGTACCGAACTCGAAATCCATTGGAACCCTAAATCAGGTGTTTCTATAAATGAATAAAACAGATTGGCGAAACAATTTTCAAAGTCAGGCAACGTGTTCTTGAGTTATGGCTTCTTAAGGCAATCATTATTACTTGAGAATGCATAGTCAAATTTCAATAATACTGAGTAGTTGATTATTCTTTTTAATTCGGGAAACCAGTAAACATGTGATTTTTAGTCGTCCATTTGTAAGGCAGATTCATTACTTGATATCTCTCAAAATATAGTCAGCTCTTCCCATTGATTCATAAAACATATTGGCAACATAATTTTCGACATCGGAAAAAGCGCTCTTGTATCGATAAGCAAGATAGACAGAGAGACGGACAGGTATTTTTTTTTGTTTTTTTTTCGAGAAAATTGATTTTGAGAAAAACTGATTTTTTAAATTATTTTAGATAAATACAAGACGCTTCTCATCAGTCTCGTGTGCAGGTGGGGCTGACGTTAGCGTAATATGTATTATGTCATCACCATTTCATTAAATTGTATAAAAGGCAATGTCTGACAAGATAAATTATTAAAGCGAAAAGATAAATTAAATAGACACAGCCATTGCACTGTTATCCTTTAATAGCTACCAGTTTTCTAAAAATCGTAAAATCGATGAAAACATTAAATTCGGATGACTAAAGACTCGTGATTTTTTTGTGTGTCTCATTCAGGCAATCTTTTAGTAGCTAGTATAAAAAATACTCAGAGGAGAATAATTCAACTTCGTAGATTTTCTTTTTTTCTAGTTATAAAATGTTAATTATTTAATTCCCCTTTAAACAAAAATTTTGAGAAAACATACTTGAAAGTGGTTTAAGACCTCTGAAACTGAAAATGGCTGTAACCGATTGTTTTCCCTTAAGTGTAACACTGACGCGGGCGTATCCGCAGGCACAGCTATTTAACATATAAATGAAGTCTTTTAAAATGAGGCAATCTCTTACGTCTATCCATGGGCGTTTCTCTTTTCCCTGAAGCTGTAGCTTACGCTTTTGTTACGAGAAAAAATATCCCTCAAAAAGCACGACGCTCCCAGGCGCAGATGTGGCTGCGAGCTTAGAAGAAACAACGCCTGCAATAATAACACTCGCGTTTTTGTAACGAATGTGCTATTAAACTGAGTTTGTTTGAAAAGCATAAATTCTCAGTTCTTGCTAGTTCGCAGTAGCTAGAAAACCGTGCATTCGCATGCATGTATAATAAATCAAGGTATATAACGGTGGCGTTAGACAGATAATGGGTGTTTATATGGGATGTTATTACTGCACGGGCTTTTTTTTCTGTGGGTGAATCGGTACAACAAAGTAAGCAACTTTTAATTAAAAAAAATGAAAAAAAATAAAAATAAATATTTTTTTAAAGGATTTTTTGTTGTTTTTTTTAAATATTTTATGATTAAATATTATGAAAAGCTGTGATCACGATGCGCTATCTAACAGTTAGTAAAATGTCGCTGATATTGTTTATTTACGACTTTTTACCTACCGCTAAATGGCGCAGCGTGCTCAAACCGTTATTTAACAGTTAACTTCTTCAAAATTTTCAAATAAAAAAAAACAAAAAATATTTTTTTTCCAAAAACATTTTTTTTTGTTTTTTCCAAATTTTTTTATCAAAAGTTGCTTACTACGATGTACGATTCACCCACAGAAAAAAAATCCCGTGCAGTAATAACACCCCGTATATCAGTATGTAATAAATACATCAATTATTTATAGTGCATAAAACTTGCCAAAATAGCTATTAATTCACACAGAACCTCAATTCATGTACCTACCTATCAGTTCACTCCGAACGGAATTCAAAAGACAGTAGTCTCGATATTTCGAGTCTCAGAACTACGAGTCTCGGAAATACGAGTCTTGGAATTACGAGTTTCCCATAAATCCGAGCCTCGCAATTTCACGAAACAAAAGATTATCCAACATGGTTTCAAGTATTTTTTTTATTGTGCCAATATAAATAAATGCCTGCTGTAAACAGTTTATTTTAATGAAGATAATATTTTGAAGCTTGTATTCTTTTTAACATCGTTTTATTTCTTTTTCCCACATAAACCGATATTCCGAGTTTTCGATAGTTTGAGGTAATTCAGGTCTCTTTTATATCGAACTGTCAAGAATTTAACTTATTGTGTCAATACACCTACTTCATACTTTTGCGAGTTTGCCCCTTTTAAGCACCCTATCCATTTTCTAAAACAGACTAAAGATTTTACTTCGGTTTGGATATTTTTATAATTGAAAGCTTTACAACACAAAAATTGAAATAGCGTCAATGAAATACAAATTGACTACGATACTAAAACCATAAGACATTAACCTAATGTTGTTTGGGACAAAAAAGGCGCCTCTCCGAAGAGTGAACACATTTTCGACTGTCTAGTCTGCGACCACGAACAATCAGGCGGCCCTGGAAACGGTGAGTCTAAACTCACCGGTCAATCTTTTACCATCGGAACAAACGATACAGCCTCAACAAATGGATTTTTTTCAAAACCAGCATTTAAGGAACAGATAGCGCCGGCGTCCACCTCCCCTCCCGGCGGTATACCACCTGGCGTAGTCTCACAAACTGAGGGTGGCCAAGCCAATTCAGTATGGAAGTGTTAAACGATGCAGGATGAAGACCACCTCACTTCCTACCCCCAGTTGTCGACGCCTATCTCACACCAGGATCTACGAAAGGCGAACGAGGAGGCATATTTTTGCAGAGACGTGTACTAACCTGGCCCGGACACGTTAACGAACAAACGAATCGGCCTATATAAAAATGCCATGGAAAATGGAACTAATAATTTCATGTTATTATTGTTATCATTGGTTATTTAATGGGTTTTTAGTTACATAATGTACTATTTCATTGACTTTATCAAGAAAAAAATCGAAACTGATACCAAGCGATGCAGACAAAAGAATACATTTCGATAGCTCTTATTACCTTTTAAATAAGAGATTTAATTCTATCATTTATCCTTTGATATATTAGTAGTCGTCGTTGGCCCATACCTTCGGCGCATCCTTTGCCTGGTAGTCTAGCCTTCGACCGTCATAGACTGGCTTTCGGTCCTCAAATTCAATGTTAGATGATATATGAACTATGCTATGTAATTATCAAAATTAAATTAGAATTAAAATTATAAAGTAACATTAGAGTCTAAATTAGAATATGTCTAGCAGTTCTTGCGTTTATCGTGAGTCGAAAAATAGCACATACGGCTGATTTTCATCTACTTAACACCTAACTTGCCCCTGTTCAGCCGTATATTTATTATATAAAGCACTAATCTTCCTTATAACACGCTCTAACAAGCAATCAAACCGGCATCCAAATTGATCTAGCGGTTATTGTTTTTAAATCAAACGAACAGACAGAAAGACGTTTTTTCGGGGAGTTTGTTTTATAATTGCTTAGATATGTAGAGAAGAAGAAATTTATTGGAGTGAATATTATAAATACTCTATTATAATATTTTGACTTAAGCCAAGCTAATACTCTAAAATAAATTGTCATAACTTTGACTTAAGCCATCTTAAACCAAGATGATTTCATACATTCGTATTTATTCAATATCATTTATATGCAGGTGTCACAAAATAACTTTGACAAATATTATTGCGAATAATTTTATTTAATTGGAATATAGCATACAACGTAATAAACAAAATTCAAATGGATCTCTTTATAAGCAACAAAGTTGATTAGTGTTAAAAATATCCTCCTTTGACTTTGATGCACAGCGACAAACATTTAACGAAATTCTAAACAATAATCCTTATTTCCTCCACTGTTATATTATTTCATTCCTGGGTATAAAACAATCTCTTTCGAGTAGAACTGTTTTATCTCTGTCCTAAGTTGCCCTTTCTTTGGTTTACATGCCGTCGAATTAGGGTCAGATTTGATAATGCAATGCACAGTAGAGAGACTTATTCACAGATCTAAAACTATTTTTTTCACCTTTGTCTGTGGATTGGGATCTAAGTTTCTCTTGGCCTTCGGTCGGTTCTCAAACGTTCCAACAGTCCTTTTTATTCTTCTCCCGGGATGGCCCTCGATATGGCCAAGCTCATTGTATAATGTAATAATTGGAGAAACTAACTACAAACTGACGCCGAGAATTAAGAATTGCCTCATACTGCTTTTTCAGGTTTATTTTAAAGTTATTATTTCTCCTCGTTGCGAAGACATAACGAAAATAAATTTAAATAATTTTGATCATACAAACAATGGTGATTTTCCATTAAGACTGTGAAACATAATAAAGTAAAACAAACGGTAATGCAACGCATTCCATTTTTAATCTATTGACTTTGGACCGCTGTATAGATCCATATACATCTATACTAATATTATAAAGAAGTAAAGTTTATACGTTTAGATGTAGGAGGTAATCACCGAAACTACTCATCCGATTTCACTACTAGAAGGCTAAATTATTGACGAGTGCTATAGTCGATATTTTATTGTGATAAATATTGATTTTCTAGTATGAAATCAGGATATTTGTAATTCAGGTCGGAGGACAAGGAGCTGGTGAGTTGCTTTGCGGCGTGCGCTGACGAAACGGGTTGATAACTGAAAAACATTGTATGACGAATACGTCGGCCTTGAAGAGACCTATTAAAAAGTCGGTGACAGAATCAATCCAAATTTTATATATAAGCTACAATAACTGTTTAATATATTTTAAAAAATATGCAATAAAGACATTAGCAATAAACTAAGAATCATAATCCAAATAAATTATTCCATCATCACGAGTATTAAATGGAGATAAAATGATCCATATACTCTGCTTTCAGGTGGTATAGTTTAGGAGATATCATGAAATTAGTAACGCGTGAAGCACCTCGAAATATCAAGCGGTAGCGGTTGTCATAGTAAGGTCAACGTTCAGCAGAAAGCAGCGGGTGGTGAGGGACAAGACGCGTTTCTACGTCTACGGAATAGGTACCGTGCATCTGAGAGGGACATCTTACATGATTGCAATATATACCTAAAGGTAGCGTCTCAATAGGCAAATAAACGTAACCCTAACTTAATTAACAACTCGATTCGAAACTCTACGCGAAGCGAAGCCGCGGGCAACAGGTAGTAGTATAAAGTGATTTTTCTGAGTTCTTCGTGCATTATTGAAAAATAAAAAATATAGAGCGCTACAGACTGTATAATAAACCAAATAATATTTTTCTTTAATCTTGACTTATTGGATTGTTCTAGAGTCTAGACTGTAAAAAAATCGAAAAACTTGTTTTTATATAAAAAAAAAAGAAACTGCCCCTAAATATAGATAGCATTAAAATTACTAATTTCAGTGTTAAATGAATTGAGAGATCCGTGGTTTGATCGGTGAATAAAATAAAAAATGAGTGACCGGCGAAAATTTGGGCGAATCTGGAACAGTACTTCCCCGTGTTTAATTCTATTTGGTACCTACCATGACATCATTATGTCGAATAAGCCAAAAAACCGAATATCTTAATATTTAATTCAGTAGTAAAACGACCCATAACGCATAAAAGCGCTACTCTAATTTGGTGACACCCCCCCTCCCCTTTAACGGGATCTTTTGAATGTTGACTGAATAGAGAGCGTCATCCAGAGGGAGGTTTCCTGAGGCATAACGAGCAATTAAGGTTTTTATTTTGTAGAGCTCTGGATTTTATTACCGGGTCTCTGCTTAGGCTAGCGGCCGTCCGGGCAAAAATAAAGAAAAAATCCAATTTGCGGCGTGGAAGAGGCAGCTATCATTTCATATTCGTAATGAGTAGGTAGTCGTTAGATGAATGCGGATTATGACGGCGGATGCGGTGCCGTTATGGTGATTGCGGTATTTAGGGCGGATTTTGGAAGTGGTAGGGTTGGTTACATTGAGTGAGTTTGGAGGCTAGTAGCTATTTGCAAGATTTGAATAAAGTGTCAAAATTAAAATTGTCTTTGTGATGATTAAAAAACTTTTTTTATCTTTTTATATTATTTGTTATATTTTTTATTACATTATTTTTGTTATTTATAAAATCCATTTGTCAACAAAGGAACGATTTTTTTAATTATAAATTAACAATTTAAGTTCAAATACTTCATATCTAATCTTAATCATATAATATATCTGTAAATAGTCTGCAGGCAGTTTTTTTATTATAATCTAAATAATATATTTATATTTGTTAATATGAGACGGTGGAGGGTCTCCAAATTTTTTTTCCTCCCTTTTCTTTCTTTTTTTTTGTATCGAATTTATTCATCTTTTACACCATCTGCATCATATGCATTTAGATACAGGCCTGCAAAGCCTCGTTATGTGTGTTCAGCGCAATTTGTTACGTAAGCTGTGTCTATTTTAAGCTTTACAATGTATGAATTCTTTACTTTTATAGCAATGTAACTACCTTTCTTTGTATAAGTATTAAATAAATATATAAATACATTGGTATCTCGGTAGTTCGATAGATATCAGACCAGAATACTGCTGGATTACTAAAACCGACAGTCTACTGGAAATTACTAATAGTGACGCATTAAACTTTTTTAATACACAGTTTTTTTTATCTTATTTGTATTATTTGTTTTGTAAATTATAAAATCTATTTGTTGATAAATGTTTTTTTTTAATTTATCATAAATTAATAATTTAGGACGAAATATATCATATCTAATCTTAGATATATAATATACATACATTGGTCTCTCAGTAGTCCGGTAGATATCAGACCAGAACACTGCCGGAATACTAAAAACGACGGATTACTGGGCACCATTACAGATGTTGTAACCGCAGTCTATATGTAGAAGTTGAAAAAATTGAGTTTCGATCAGTTGGGATTTTAAGAGAGCATATAGTTAATTTTAGGGTATTTGCAAGGAGTGTAGTAATTTCATTAATTGGTTTACTTAGATACACAAATAATATATAGATACACAAATAATATATTATTCAATCATTATTAAGGGAAATAATAGATGTTTTAAAAACAAACGCAGGTGGAATTGATTAATGAAGGTTTCGTATTCTTTTCGTGGTGGACGTTCTCAATTTGACCAAAAGAAAATCTGTTTTTCTAGACGCTCCTAGATATTGTTGGGTGTGTATAGAATGTGGCAGAAATTTAGTAAGTTAGTCAGTTAGAAAGTCAAAAGTCGAAAGATTTAATCTGGGAGCTCTGCTTTGATAACAGTTACTTCCCTTAAGGAACCAGGCACAAATGTTTGCAGCCTTTGAATATTATTTCATAGCCATATACGCAGTCGTTATAATCAATGATCGGTTATCTAAGAGGACGCATTATGATCGATATATATCTTATATATAAAAATGAATCGCCGTGCGTTAGTCTCGCAGGATCTCGGAAATCACTCAACCGATTTGAATTATTTTTCTTTTATTTTGTTTGGCTTGATTCAGGGGTGGTTTACAAAAAAAAAATTTAGGAAAAACTCAAAGGAACAGCTAAAAAAACGAAAAAATCGAAATTAGTACTTCTAGGGATGGCCACTTCGTATTTCTCTCGATAGATGGCGCTCTCTATATTTTCTAACAATAGATTCTATTGTTTGACAGCTACGCCATTCATAATTCATTCCGCGCGACTGTGTGAAATTGTTATTACATTTAACGTCGTTTTTTCTTTTAAAAAAGGTAGTGGGATTAAAGAATAGATTTGTTTCGAGCGAATTTAATTGCATTTTGCAAAAAATCACTTTGATCAGCCATTATATAAAGGTAAATAGACTTTGCAGGCTTATACATAACTACAAATTCGGCTTTAGTCTGAGGATTTTAATATTGTTAAGTTCTCAAGGAATGTTTGACAGATTTGAGTGACTGAAAACAATTCCGTGTCTTTTTACAGTGTTCATTATAATGCCAAGGAGAATAGGTAACATAGGTCGTCGAAGTCAGTCAAATGCGCGGCGATCTACTTCACATGCAAGCCGCACTGATGACCAGCAAGCGACGGATAATTAAAATAGTCGTATTGGCATGTCCGAATTATGTTTGAGAGCGACTGAAAATGAACGACAAGCGAATACATTGATAATGCAACAATTTCGTGCACAACATATACAACGCCAGCAATCACGTCAAAATCAAAATGACCGATTGCGCCGTCGCAGTGTTCCTGTCAACCTGGAAAAGCCGCATTCCATTACGATCCGGAAATCGATTACGGTGCGGAGAGATCAGTAGCAAGACTTTCACCTTCCCTTCTCCGACAGACTTACTACTTCGTACATCATCCCTCAAACAGTTTTGATAAAAAAACCAGTAGGGCAGTCCCCACCCTAAACAATGTAGTATTTTCCGACCTTATATCGTTCCGGTCCCCTGGAATGGACATCATATTTACAGACGGCTCTAAGGCAGAGGTTTGAAGTTGTGTGGGCGTGGGAATTTTCTACCACAACCGTAGAGTTGTCATATTGTGGATTTATATTACTAAGTTTACCTTATGCACACATTTTAAATTATTTGATTTTGTTTGTATTTCTTTTGATAAATTATTGACCTATTTATCCTTTGCAATATGCTATGATATCCGTGTTAGTCCGTTCTACAATATTTCTCATTTTTGCTTTCATGAGTGTGATTCTTGATTTCTTCCTCTTCTTTGCTATGGTGTGCATTTGAAATTTTAACATCTTAGTCTGCTGTGAACATGCCCTTCAAATGATAAAGCTCTTTTCATTTTCCTGTCAGGTCCTATAGATCGTAGACCACAGCCGATTTATTTTTAACCGACCTAAAAAAAAGGAGGAGGTTATAAATACGATCGTATTTTTCTTTAAATGTTTGTTACCTCAGAAATCCGTCATTTATGAATTTCTTTGGAAAATTCTTTTTATTTGAAAGGATGTACTTTCAGATTCGTCACATCTTTATCAAAATTTTGTTCTGATGATGTGATCCATGAGGAATTGAGGGAACTCCTCAAATATTATCATATGAAGTTGAAAATTTACATGTTGGTTCAGCTCCGATGACAATGAATTTTATATAGCAAGCATGCCCTGATTCTATACCCAGGATTGGCTCCCGACGAGGGGACTCCTCAGCGGTCAACAGCACAGTCACGAAATTTAGTATATGCATTCAATTATGACAGCCCGATCTAAGTTTCATCAAGACAGGACTGCGGCACCCAGGGTTGGCTTCCAACGAGGGAACTCCCCAACGGTCAACAGTACAGACACGAAATTTTGTATACGCATTTAATTATGATAGCCTGTTCTAAGTTTCACCATGACCTGGCTGCTGCACTTATAAAAAAATAACTCGGTTATTTTTGTTAACATTTTGTTTATTACCTGCAACTTTGCATTACGAAGATCTAGGGGCGAATTTTCTTGAGAAAAAATACGCTTTCTTTGATATGAAATATGGTCGTAGCTATACCGTACCACCCACGTTATACTTAATCCGTTTTCACCGTAAGCATGGAATCGTCCATCGATTAAGACTTCTCCTCCGAAGAACAAATATGAGGGGCTTAAATTCGCCGTCATACCGGTTGTGTTCAAGGCATGCCTACTTTTAATTCCTTCCTTTAATTCCAATGGTACCTACTTTTAATTCCTTCCATGACCTGATTTTTTCGCTGACTGTCCTTTACACTTTTTTTCGCATGTCCTTTCAGCAGTTTCATGTATATCACCTAAGGTCTTTTTTCCATAATGTTTTATTCTATCTATCTTCTTATATCTTATATATAAAAATGAATCGCCGTGCGTTAGTCTCGCAAGATCTCGAAAATGACTCCACCGATTTGAATGATTATTCTTTTGTTTTGTTTGCCTTGAGTCAGGGGTGGTTTACAAAAAAAATATTTAGGAAAAATTAAAAGAAACAACTGAAAATCGAAAAAATCGACATTTGTCTTTTTGGGAAATGGCCCCCTTTCAATAGATGGCGTTCGCGGCGATCCTATTGTTTGACAGCTGCGCCATCCATAACTGTTATTCATTCCGTGCGATTGCGTAAAATTTAAAAAAGTCGAAAAGTCGAAAAAGTCAAGAATCGAAAAAGTCAAAAGAGTCGAAAAAGTCGAAAACGTAGAAAAAGTCGAAAAAGTCGGAAAAGTCGAAAAGTCGGAAAAGTCAAAAAAGTCGAAAAAGTCAAATAAGTCAAAAAAGTCAAAAAAGTCATAAAAGTCGAAAAATGCAAAAAAGTGGGAAAAGTCGAAAAAGCAATAATATTTTATCATGTAAATTAAATACATTTAATTTATTTTAATTATAAAACGACTTTCATTCACCGAACGAAACTCAAACCGTACACGATTCGGCCATATTTATTATAGATTTCAATTAATTGCATTTGGAAGGTTGATTAAAATCAATAAACGCTTATGAATAGTTACAAACAAATCAATTTTAGGTGGTACGAAGTTCACCGGGTCATCTAGTATATATATATATATATATATATATATATATATATATATATATATATATATATATATATATATATATATATATATATATATATATATATATATATATATATATATATATATATATATATATATATATATATATATATATATATATATATATATATATATATATATATATATATATATATATATATATATATATATATATATATATATATATATATATATATATATATATATATATATATATATATATCCTATACTATTATAAACGCGAAAGTTTGTATGTATGTATGGATGTTTGTTACTCTTTCACGCAAAAACTACTGAATGGATTTTGATGAAACTTTACAATAATATAGCATATACATCAGAATAACACATAGGCTATAATTTATAAAGATATAGTGTGAATTATCTAAAATATAACGATAACTGTCAAGTAAGTAGGAAAAATCTAAGAAATTGATATTCGAAATTTAAATTCTAAGCGTCAACATATATTTTGAAAATTTTCTCAACAATCCTACTTCCTACTAATATTATAAACGAGAAAGTTTGTAACGATTGCGCGACGTTACTATGGCGACGATTGCGTGACGTTACTATGGCGACGTCATTGACAGCTGTGTTCAAATGTGTCCGTAATTAATGTTATCATCGTAATCGTAAATTAATTATTACTTACAATAAAACAACGAAAGCGTAATTTGTTTGTGGTTAGTAGGTAATAAAAGAAATTACTTCGTTTTTATCCCCATTGCATAGGTAAAAAGCGTGATTTTGTTTCACAATTAGCAGATTAGAATTATTTTTTGACTATTAATTAGTATATTGCTGTAATTTTCATGAACCTGCTTAGGTATTGTATTTTTTAGGAAGAGTAGAAAAAATCGCCAGCGTACATAGAAAGATCAGAGATTCCCGAGTGCGACAAGGCCTTCTTTCAGAAGGATAGTTTGAACCGCCACGTGATCCTGCTATCAATACGCAACCAAAATTTTTGCAAGTTTATTTCATGGGCGATAAGGAAGCACAAGTTAATAGGCGTTCTGATTACGTCCAAGGTGTGGAAAGAAACACGGTTCAAAAAATACAAGAAGTTCTACATGATCACAATATTTTAGTGCATGAATTCAAAATGGCTAAAGATAGAGTGACTACCGATAATTACAAGGTTGTGATACACCCAGATCGGTTACCACGTGGTGAACACGAACGACGATTCAATGCCCCGACCACAAATGAAATAGCTGCCGTGGTAGTTGGCGTCTCGAGACATCGTTATTCAGGCGCACGATGGCCGGCTCTCTAGAGTTCCAGACACTCATAGATTTTATGATGCTCTCGAGTAACCGATAATTTTTTGGAAAGGTCAAGAGGGGTACAGTTTTGATATTCCTCAGACAAACCCAGTTACAAAACAACCCACACCAAACAAACATGTGTCCTGCAAAGACTTTTATGCTTATCATATGATGGTACGACGCAACAATTTTAATTTATTGCTTCGGTGTCGACTTCTCCTACATCAATTTTTGGTGGACATGTACGTCAAAGTGGAGAGTGAGCGCTTAAGGTTTATTGCCTTGAACTAAACGAAACTGCGAGCAGAAAATTATATACATTTACAAGACGCGATAAGGAATGATGCGGATTTAGATCCAAATAACTTGGGTCAAATGGTAATTCTCCCGTCATCATTTGTAAATAACCCGAGATATCTTTACGAATGCACCCAGGATGCGTTCACATACGTGCGTAACTACGGGAGGCCTGATATGTTCATTACAATGACATGTAATCCCGCCTGGCCAGAAATCACTAAACAGCTCATTCCAGGTCAAAATTCAACGGACAGACATGACTTAACAGCCAGAGTATTTAAAATAAAAGTTCAAAAATTAGTTGCTCTACTTGCAAAAGGTAAAATATTTGGTGATATGAAGTGCTTCATGTACTCGATCGAGTGGCAGAAAAGAGGCTTGCCTCACGTGCACTTACTGCTGTGGTTGATGGATAAATTACGCCCTAACCAAATTGATGAAGTCATAAATGCAGAGATACCCAACTCCGAAACTGATCGAAAGCTCTATGATACTGTGACCAAAAATATGATTCACGGTCCCTGTGGTGCACTAAATCCGTCATCACCATGCATGAAGGAAGGCAAATGTACCAAAAAGTATCCAAGGGCGCTTTTAAAAGATACTCAAACCAACGACAAGGGCTATCCTCTGTACAGGCGTAGAGCACCAGAAGATGGCGGCCGTACGATAACTCAAAAAACCAGAGGTGGAACACAGGAAGTATTGGTTGACAATAGCTGGATAGTACCATATTCTCCTCTTCTCATCAAGATTTTTAATTGCCATATAAATGTATAGTTCTGCAATACGGTACAGGCTATAAAATATATTTGTAAATATATTAACAAAGGTAGTGATCAGGCTATTTTTAACATACGACAGCAAGGGAATGTTCACATTGACCCGAGAGATGAGGTGCAAACATTTCGAACCGGTCGATATGTTAGTAGTAACGAAGCAGCGTGGCGGATTTTGGGTCTGCCTCTGCATGAGAGACGTCCAACAGTCACTCATCTTGCGGTACATCTGTTCAATGGCCAGCGGATTTATTTCACTGAAAACAATTTTAGAGAGAGAATGGCCGCACCACCTAAGACGACACTAACTGCATTCTTCCTGCTTTGCCAAAATGACGCATTTGCAAAACCATTACTTTATGTTGACGTACCCCGCTACTATACTTGGAACGTGTCGTTGAAAGAATGGAAACGTCGTTTACAAGTAACATCTGTCGACGGCTGGCCAGGTGTGAAAGCAGGAGATGCTCTTGGGCGCATTTACACAGTGCACGTTAGTAACTTCGAATGTTACTGTTTGCGAATGCTGCTAAATGTAATACAGGGCCCCACTAACTTCTCGGATCTAAAAACAGTTGACGGCCAAGAACTTGAAACTTTCGACAAGCGTGTGAGAAGTTGGGGTTGTTAGAAGATGACAACCACTGGGATGCCACAATGGAAGAGGCCGTGCTGTGTCGCTCTCCTTCGCAAATAAGGGAGCTATTTGCAATATTGATATGCACTTGCGGTTTATCAAATCCTCTTCAACTATGGGATAAGTATAAAACTTCATTATCAGAAGATATCTTGCACAGATTTGAAAGGATGGATCAAGTTAACAATAATCTTTGTTTGAATGAAGCACTGAGACTTATAGAGGACAAAATAATATCATTTTCCGGAAAGAAATTGTCCGACTTCGGTATGCCCATACCACGGCGTCGAGGAGAGCTGTCGACCGATGTCATCAAAGAGCTAAGCTACGATACCGCTTTATTAGATGCTCAGGTAAGCATCTATGCATCATCCGTACCTATGTATCCTTACAAACTATAGGGTATAATACCTATTAGTGAGATCATCATAAAAAATACTTAGTTCCAATTTACATACATTTCACAATATAGTTATTCGAAGATACATATATATATAGTTGTTCGAACAATATAGTTGTTCGAACACATATATATAACTAGAGAATGGATGGACCGATTTTCATGATTTTTAATTTGTTGGATTTGTCTCCGCCCCGAATAGCAAAATAATATAAAAACATTGAAAAATTTACGAAAATATAAAATACTTTAAAGCATCATTATCACAATTTTTCATCACCACGCGGGTGAAACCGCGTTTGTTATAACTCGAGAACGGATAGACCGATGTTCATGGTTTTTGTTTTTCTGTATTTGTCTCCGTCCCGAATAGCATAATAACTACTAAAACATTGGAAAATTACCGAAAAAATAAAATAAAAGAAAAACATTTACCATACATATTATTTCCAAAACAATTTTTTTTCCGAAAAAATAAAATAAAAGAAAAAACATTTTCCCAAACATTTTATTTTTTGGGGAAAAAAAATCCAATACATATTTGTTTTATATATATCTATATATATAAAACAAAGTCGGGTTTGTTCGAACACTTATAACTCGAGAACGGTTGGACCGATTTTTATGGTTTTTGATTTGTTGTATTTGTCTCAGTCCCGAATAGCAGAATAACTTAAAAAGAAAAATTGGAAAGTTGGTGAAAAATTAAAATAAAAGAAAAACATTTTCTCATACAAAATGTAAATCCGGTTTTTCCCATGGTAAGTTATACGTGGCAGTTCACGTGTCGGCAAATCATCCGCTTTATTTGTTCTTGCGCCTGATAAAAATAACAAAAAATGTCGTATATCATAAGGTGCTTCAATGAAGAGAATTAAACCGAGTGCATTCCATGCTGCACAATAGTTTAATTCAATCATGTCTTGCTGACACGCGATTGGTATATTTAATTTTTGTACTTTTATATTTCTTTATGTGTTATTATCTTAATAAAGTAGTGAACTTAATATTTATTTTGTATTAATTGGATTACTTTAATAAAATCATAAATTGAGTTCAGCTAATCTGTAACACGACATTCATTGACTGTTAGGCGGTACGAAGTTCGCCGGGTCAGCTAGTATATATATATATATACATGTATGTGAATGTACATGTATGTATATTATGATGATAGGTGAATGTATATTATAAAAGTTACTGTATTTTCAAAGTAAAGGTAGGAAATTATGTTTTTAGACCGTCACTGAAACTCGAATGCTAAACGGATAAACGACGATGTTCTCGGGGGTTGTAATATGTGTAATTATTTGTTCAGCGAGTACCCTCTAGCATAAATTTAAAAGCTCGTGATAATGCACACACTAATTCATTCGCTCTATCTAGAGACATAAAATACAAGGCGTACAGAAATGTAGGGGAATTCCCGCCAACTAGCAAAATAGCAAATGGTAACAGGGTCGCCGCGGTAGCTGGTCGCGGTCCGTTTGTAAAAGTTTCATTTACATCGTCCGCCGGAAAACTTTACAATGCGATATTCGTGCGACTCTTATTTTGTTCAAGACGAGGACTTTGTAGTTGAAGATAAGCTACTTTTATGTGCGCGCTCTATGTGGGCGGCTATAGACTAGGAGGCCATGAGGGAAAAGAGAGTCATAATCTCGACGTCTGATTGGTTTTTAACTGGTTGCGTGGTGGTTCTCACACAAGGATAGATAGTGTGAGTCTGCAGGCTCTTAGTTGTAGAGTTTCATAGCTCAGCTTCCTTAAGCTCAGCTTTGTTATTTCCTCGTCTCTTTCCCAACAGCAACATGGGTTTACACAGCGACGCTCTGTTTTGACCAATCTATGTGAATTCACAGACTATATATCTTGCCAAATGGATAATCGCTCTCAGGTCGATGTTATATATACCGATTTTAGCAAGGCATTCGATCGAGTTGATCATGCGATTCTAATTTGCAAACTCGGCAACATCGGTATACATGGTGACTTGCTGCGTTGGTTTACTTCGTATGTTAGCAATCGTCATCAAGCTGTTGTCATCGGGGGGCATAAGTCGAATTTTATATCGGTCCCATCTGGGGTACCGCAGGGGTCTCATTTAGGACCATTGCTCTTTAATATCTTCATCAACGACGTAGGCACTTGTTTCTCCAATAGTTTTCACATCTCCTATGCTGACGACTTAAAAATTTACCAGTCTGTAAATAGCATCGATGATAGCGTCTCCATACAAAGAGATCTCGACCGGTTCTACGACTATTGTGTTAGGAATAAGTTAACATTAAATATTTCAAAATGTCAAAAAATTACTTTCACCAGGAAAAACAATAAAATAAATTTCATTTATAAACTTAATCATATCCCCCTAAGTGAAAAGAGTGAGGTGCGCGATTTGGGTTTAGTATTAGATAATAAACTGCTGTTTGATAAACACATTGACTATGCTACCGGAAAAGCTCACAAAATGTTAGGATTCATCCAGCGAGTGCGTAAACCGTTTAGCGATGTAAAAACCCCTTAAGATTTTATACTTCTCCTATGTACGCAGCATTCTCGAATACGGATCTATCATTTAGTCGCTTCAGTATACAGTCTATAAAAATAGAGTTGAGAGACTCCAGAAGTACTTCATGAGACATCTTGATTTCAAATCGTTTCAAACCTCCGAAAGTTACTCAGAGAGACTTAACCGTCATAACATGGACTCTTTCGAGGATAGGCGCCTCGAATATGATATACGTTTTCTGTACAACATTATTAATAATAAAATAGACAGTCCCTATTCTGTTGGCAGAATCTCCTACCGAATCCCAAATAATAAGACAAGGGCCAGCGATTTATTTTATCTACCGAGAGTCAATACCAATTTTGGTCAAAATATGTATTTTAATAGAGCACTTCGATCATATAACCTAAACTTTCAATGTTTGGATATTTTTAATTTATCTTCAAATACTTGCTTCGAAGAAATTAGAAATACGATAAACAGCCTTCGGGTTTGATTGGTATTTCTTCGTCCGCTAGGTACGTAGGCTGTGGTAAAATGGTTACTATACTATAACAATGCTTTCTAGCCAGTATAATATTTTCTATAAAAGTTCATATGTTTATTAACATTATAAATACATTGTGATGTATATTATATATATTTATATTAACTATACTTTTACATTTTATTGTTACCTTATCGTATTATTTATATTAATATATTATTTGTGCACGTGTATGTATGTATATATGTATGTATGTTATATAACATCCTATATCTTAAATACATCTACATAACTCATAATGTGGCTTCCCTATCCCTTTCCCCGTACTTAAATCTGCATTTTTTTCATAGCTCATTGCGCTGTAACAAAAGATTTAGTTTATTTGTGAAAACTTTTAATTGGCCTTAGATTTGTATAACATATGTTAGAATTAAGTATAAAACGCCGTAAGTTTTCCGAAAAATAAAAAATAAAAATAAAAATAAAAATTAAATATGTTTTGTCATTGCCAAGAAGTCATGGTATGAAGGCTGTTAGTCATACAGTAAAAATAACAAAAAAAATGTACTTGTCAGCTCCGATACGTGACTGGAGTTTACACTGTAACCTGTTAACCGGGGAAGTTTTTTTAAATTACTCAACTTACGAGTACAACGGGCGCGCACTTTTTCGTATAGACCTGTTATTACGTCACGCCCGCGTGACGTAATTTATTATTAGTTTTTTTTTAACAGTGCTTAGAATTATTTAAAAGACAAATAAACATATATTTTTTCGTCAACAATCCACAGAATTTAAATCCTACCCGTTTTATTTTCACAGTGCGCGGTTCCACGTGCGTCTATAGTCCGGAAATAATACGCACCGTAAGCGCACCTGGCCTGAAATTCATGTCAATACATGTACCGATGTCCAAAAACAAATCCGACCCTTTCAAGGGTACAACATATATTTCGAGTACGTTTCTATACGTCCTACCCATACTCGATGCTGTTTACGTTTGAGGTATATATAAGTCATTCTCGGTTAAATGCGATTGTCATTGAATATACAGTAGGCAAAGGGGATAAATTGATTGATTGATTGATATATTGATTGATTGATCTATCGATCGATCGATCGATCAGTCAATCAATCAATCAATCATCAATAAATCAATCAGTCATCAATCATCAATTATCAATCAATAATTAATTAACCATCATCAGCAATCATCATCAATCAATCATCAGCAAGCAATCATCATCAATCACGCCTCATCAATAATCATCAATCAATCATCATCAATTAATAATCATCAATCAATCAATCAATCATCTTTAATCAATCATCCTCAATTAATGTCCGCTTTTTGTTCTTGTTTTATTGGTTGATTTTACTATTCATCAAATTCTCATACCGGGGGCTTTAAATGAAATCGATTCTCAAGGAGTAAACACGAGAAACTAATAGTAAAATAAAACGTCGTTTTCAAAATGTTGGAATCGGATCAGTTTATATATGGCAGCGACGAATGGGCTCGGATAGCTACTAGAAGGTTGGCGACCGTACGGCGACGGATTAAGTTTGATCATAAGTGTGATTTCCCGGTCGTTCGTTGGCATGGAAACTCCCCGATCCATTTGAGGTAAGGAACCATCACGCTTATCGACTCTTTCTTTCGATGAATAAAACAGATTAATAGCAACATTTTCGAAATCGGACAACCCGTTCTTGAGTTACTGCCTCTTAGGTCAATCATTGTAACTCAAGAAGACATTGTTCGATTCCAAAAATTCCTTCGGTAATAGATTTATACTTTTAATTCAGTTAACTAATAAAAAGTTGGTGATCCTATGGCTAAAAGTGTGATTTTTCACTCGTTGTCCGTTTTTTTGGAAGCTCCCTAACTTGGGTTATAGGATGCCCTCAAAATCTAATCAGCTCTTCCCATTGCTGAAAAACCTGATTGGGGAAAATAATTTTCAAATCGGGCAACACAACATTGGGATATCGATGATCGAGACAGACATCAAGCAGTCGGAAACTTTATTTTCGTTCAATATTCTAAAACTTGGAGGAATTAAACTTTAAAAATTTAGGGTATTTTTTTCTGTTGAAAATTCACGCCAGCCTTGTGCGCAGGACAGGATGGTGTTAGTTTAATAGTAGACTCGCTAATAATAAATACACCTTTAATTTTGAACCCCAGCATATACCCTGCTTTACGATTCGGACTAGCTTAAAAGTTGTAAAATGCACATCTATTAAAACAGTTCGTCGCTTTATTTTAATGCAAATTTGAATATTTTTTTCGCGTCACTAAACACGGTATACTTATATAATTACCACGACTAAACTCGTGTTCAACCATATTTAGCCAACTATCATTATCAACGCGATTTTGTGTATAACTTACAGTTATTTAATAAGGCTGAATATTTAAGTCTACTGAATTTTTAACGGTTTCACTGACTTCGGTTTTTTTGTATGAGTCTTTTTTTGATATATATGGCATATTGGAGCTGGCCTAAATAAGAACTAGAACCCTCTACAACTAAGAACTTTCAGGCCCTAATTATCTATCACTATCAGAGATGTACCACGCAGCTAGTATATAATCAATTGACCATCCCGATTATGATTACAATTTTCGCCGTGGCCTCTTAGTCTGCTAAGAATGCTGCTCGCATTCGTGTCGTAAAAAGTGCCTCGCATTTACGAGATCTTCCTGCAACGATGTAATGTTGTTTTAGAGCGAAGAAAGATAAGAATTATTCATATAAAGTGTCAAAGTTATGATTCATTACAGTGTTTAAGTTTACGCTGAAAATTTAGATATGCAATTTTGCAAGAAAGTCATACCTACTCGTATTCGCAACAAAGTTATACATGCTCATGCGTCTTTATTGTCGTTACTGTTTGCTCTCGGCGGCATACTGCATTTAGCTATCGATTGCCCAGAACATTGCCTTCTCTATCTCAGAAGGCAATGCCTAAAACGACCGTACCACTGAGAAATAAAATATGGGTACGCGCCACCTCGTCACAGGGGTTTTTCGGAGGCTGTCTAATTTTACGAAAAACGAACTGCCGCGCCGGTTATATACCTAGCTGCTCTAATTTAGCAAAATTTTTGGAAGCGTGGTTGTGACAACTATCTTAATTCTCATATAAATACTGATTCCGCCATCGCTCGTCGAGCGGCCGGCCGGTTCGCTCCCGAAAGTGGTAAACAAGGGGTGCACTAGTCGCAGTCTTGGCCGCCACTGCTATGTGAAGCCGCTTCCAGAGCTACTACATCAAGGAAAGTTCGGTCTACCAAAGCGCAAGTTCGCCGGAGACTGATGGTGGTGACCAAGTTGCAATGTGAAGGTTCGTCGAGGAAACTGTTAGGCCACGAGGAGACTAAGTTGTCACGAAGAAAATAACAGATTTATCACATTAAAAAAATATGTAAAGTTTATTACCCTCTCTCTCCGTTTGTGAGCTAAAAAAATATTTCACTTTTGGAAAATATTCAGTGAGTCGGCTTACTTTTAGAGATTTACTTCCTATATCCACCTGTCTCTCGTACTATATATTAAACTGATATGATGATAAAAATTCCATTATTGCTATTTTACTAAACTATAAATAATAGTATTGCAGCAATGAAAGCCTTAATAACATTCCGACGCTTTTAGTGTAACTGCAACTAAACTCAATTAAGCCGAAGAAGTGCCATTCAATTTAACCGTTTCTCTTTGTAAAACTAAAAGCCAAGACGTTAAACGAGGTTCGCATAATCCACTTTTAACTCTTAATTCACGGAGCCAGTAGTCTGGACTTTAAATACAAAAGTCATCCTGCAACTATTCAATTTAGTCAGTTAAAACAGTATGGGACGGGAGCTTCGAAATGATCGAGTAACTACTGCTTGAGAATTAAACTGGAATTACAAATAATGTTTGTACCCGAACACCGCTGTTTTAAAAAACATGGAATAGTTAGGCAATAATAACAGTTACAAATGCACTTGTCGATAGAGAAAATGATACGTACTGATGCGAGAAAAAATTCACATTCATCATAACATTCGGAGACGGTTATCCCATGGGAAGTCTTACTGGGATTGTGTCTATTTATGTTCTATATCATAATATATCGCTGGTATTCACAATTATTCCAAAAAGGCATAACGATCAGACAAAACACTTGTACAATAATAAAAAATCGGTTTTGTAAGTCAACTAATACTAAAAGTAATACTAAAACAACCGGAAAGTAGCATGTGCTGATTCAGACGTTTATTTGACAACTGGAATGTTTGCAATAAAAATAATTCTGCGTGATGTATTGGGCGTCTGAAAGCCTATTTCTCGTTTGACATATCATAATTTGTCATAATTTGTCTCGTTGTCATAATTAGACTAAAGGTCAAAGGCGGCTCGTGTTGATTGGTAAAGTTCTACTTGGGCATGTTTCAACGTAGTAATGTCTAATGTTGTTTTTATTCCTAGATGAGGAGTCTTTAATATGCTTATATGAGCCCGAAAATAAGTGTTAATTAGTGGTTTGAGTCTTCGATAATTAAATATAATCGTTTGGTCCATTCTCGCAGCGTATTTTTTTTCTCATATAAGGGAATATTATTACAATTTCCTAACTCTTTGTGCAATTGCACAGGATAGTTTCAGTTGTATATGATATATCGAAATTGTTTTTTTTTACAACGTGTTGAAAAAACCAACCAAATGAAATACAGGGCTCGATTAAACTACACACAATTATCTTTTTTTGAATTTAGTTTTAGAGTGGCACGATAAGTTAAGACAACATTGAGATGAATCAAACTACCACACACACACACAAATTAGGTATCTGCGTCGCACCAGAGACGCATCCGCTTGCAGAGCCGCTTTCATTCTATATTGTCGCAAAGTGTGTGTGAAAATAATATTAATAGAAGGACGCACTGGCCTTTTTGTGATTTAAGACTAAAGTAGACATATTCACAAGTAATACGAAATATTCACCCGCATAATCTGCATTAAACCGAGAAACCAAAGTAGAATTGGTGTCTATTAACCTGGGTCGGCGTATTGGCTCTGTGTTACTTGAATATTGTAATTCCTTTGAGCCGAATAGCGAGCTCTCCCCGGAGAGTTTGTCTAACGGCGCCCGAACACGGTATGAGAATCGCTGGGCGGCTAATGATATTACTGAATTGTTCTAAGTGGATCAAACTTTGTAATATGCCATCCCGTTACATTAGACACTAACGTCGATAGTCTACACGCGCACAGGGAAACTAGAACATGTAGTAGCAGTTTTAGTGGGACCAACTATCGATTCGGGGTGTAACTTGTAACAGCATCGAAACTTGTTCGCATATCAGGTGTCTCAAGAATTACACTCAACAGCAATGAATCCAGGTCACCAATATGAATATCTTAAACCTATGAATATTTCGGAAACTAACAGTGCTACCACATTAATCGCCTTTTCTTAAGAATAAAGAGTTTTATTATTATTATTATTAATAATAATAATAATGAATATTTAATACCAGGAGAGTTTGTTATATTTTTTTGGTGGTCAGTGAATTCGTGGTTCGATTATCAAGAAAAAAAAATGTTTTAGCCTTTTTGATAGAATTACTTCACAGCAACTAGCGAGTTTTATAAATTTCATTTGAGTAGTATTAAATTGTCTATAACATACTTTATATTTGAATAATCTAGCATTCTTAGTTTCTGAGATATCAAGGTTATGTTAGTAACCCGGATTCTTTGCTCTTGTGTATATTTCACCTAATTTACAATGTTTATTATATATTATGATATTGTATCAAATAATTGGAACATATTATTAAATACACCTACCTACACTGAGAAAAATATTACGATGTAATTACACGGAAATACGCATGTTTCAACAAGGATTACGTATATAACTCGGAGTGTGGTCCATACGTGTCGTAATGTTATTTCATTACGCCGCAACCTTGGGATCACGCTTCTAACATGACACATGACACATGGATCATGTTGAAACTACAGTATACTGTTATTCCCGTATTAACTGTACAGAAAATGTTGATACATATAATCGAGTAGTGGAGTTTTAACAAACTTCCTTGTAATACAACAAAATTACGACTGAAACATATTTATTCGGAATAAAACCGTATTAACCAATTTTTTTTTCAGTGTACGGCGGTTCATTAACGCATCCTATGTGTATTAACGCATCCAGTATACAGCGGTTCATTAAAGCTTGATCTGAAGACATCATTATCTTTTATAAATAGTTTGTCTCTAAGCAGTAGTCGACGGTCACTTGTTTTGTTCAAATGTTAATGAATTAGCAAAATTTTCCAATCATGCAATTGTCGTTAAAACAATTGTTTAAGTTCTTCCACTTTTATATATATGTTTACATCGCCGTTTCGTTTTTCTATTCTGTGATATTTTAGTGATATGAATTCATTTTGAATATATTAATAAATTTACCAATACAATTAATATTTTGTTTTTTTCTGGAATGTACTATAAAAGAAAAATGCCAAATTTGAAATCGTCTTGTCAAGTTTATTTTATCAAAGATTTATTATTATCTGTGATATTTAATATATTAATATAGAAGACCGCGGAAATGGAGTCAATTGAAACGGCAGAGCAGGCGGAAGGGGCACCCATCCCCTCTTCCCAACAGGGAGCTAACTTCACATATTAGGGTGTCTAGGTCATGTTGGTGCTGTACTGGCAAGGCGGTACAATATAGTCTGGGGCGAAAGAAACCCTAGGGGTTCAAAGGAAGCGCTCATAGTCCTAAGATTGGATTAGCGTCTTGGCGTCAGGTAGCAACCGGCCGTAAAACACCATAGCCAATTTTATTCCTTGTCCATTAAATTACACAATCTCAACTCGACGCCGACACAGCTCAAGATCTTGCTCAGTGAAGGAGGACAAGGAAGGCCGACCCAAGTAAATGGGACAGGGTCCAGGAAGAAGAAGAAGAAGAAATACTATATAATATTTGGTTCAAAAGATTTGATTGGGGATTCGGTGAAATAAAAAAAAATATATTGGCTTAAATTCCACTTTATTGAATAATCCTGCGAAAAACTATGTTAATTAACAACTTTGATTTCAGACAGTTACGGTTTTTCGGAAATGTTTTGTTTCAGTATCATGTTTTCCTAGAGGCAATTTTATTAATGGCTGACTGCAAAGCGATTCATTGATTAATACCCTAACTCAATCGACGTGGAATTGAAACGTGTGGGTCGAAGCAATCAACATGCGCTGTGATAATTACAGCGATTCCCAAATGAATTCTATTACAGAAACGCGGCCGAAACGGATGACCTGAGGACATATTCGCTGTGGTTGACATCGTGTGTACCCAATGTAGGCACATAATTGCATATATCGGAAAACCTCGCCGACTTGGAAATAAGGCGGTCAGGCGGATAATTGCAATATACCAACATATTACCAACGAATAATATAGGCCTCCCCAAAGTCCGTTTGAGTATGATCAAAATGTCATTCGTGTATTTGGCCTTTAAACTCTTTAATAACCTTCAAAAGGCAATACGACATTTAGAACCAAAAATGTTCGAATATATATAGTTAAACACTGGCTATTTATAAGGTAGACGACTTCGAAAAAATATTATAATATCTTTAATATATTATGAAAAATACAATCTAAGATACCTCTTCTATTCTTTCGTTAAAACATACGAGGTACACATAGCTTACCGCAAAGCCCAATCGAACCTAAATCTGACGAAGCAGTGGCTCGACAACCATATTCTCACTTTGAATATTTCTAAGACAAAGGTTATACAATTTCACATCAAGGCAACAATAAATAATTCAGAAACCGAAAACCAACTAATAATGCACTCAACTTTTTGCTCTAGATCTGACGTCTGCAATTGTCAAACCATTGAAAGGACTAGGGAATATAAGTATCTGGGTGTCACTATGGATGCAACATTGACATGGAAGCAACATGTAAGCAACCTAGCCACAAGTACAAGAAAACTCGCCTACGTGTTTAGAGAGCTTCGAAATGTTCTACCAAAGCCCCTTCTCAAAACTGTGTATATGGCGTTGTGCCAAAGCCTGTGGTCCTATGGCACAATCGCATGGGGTGGTTGCACCACACAAGTACTCCTTCCTCTGATCAATGCGCAGAAGCTGATTCTGAAGGTCATAAATAAAAAAAACCCTAGATACCCCTCAGCGAAACTCTATACAGAATATGGAGTACTTGATGTGAGGCAATTATTTATAAAACAGTTACTAATTCAGTTTCACAGAATTCAGTTTCACAGAATTAAGGATCAACAGGCAAAAAGCCAACAAATTAAAAACACAAGGCAAGCTACTGGGTCAAATTATAATATTCCGATTGTAAAGTCTTCATTTGCGCAAAGGCATTTTTACTTCCTTGCGCCGAGATTTTATAATAATTTAAATGAGAGTTATAAGAATGCAAGCAACTTAAATTCATTCAAAATACTTATAAAGAAGTACCTGCTTGAAAGGGGTCCAATGTATGCTGAGTCTCAATTGCTCTCGCTAATAATTTAAGTTGTTTTATTAAATTATGTATTACTAACTAATATCAAATCTCGTGTATTATTTGCTTATGTATATATAGGTGTAGGTATGTATATATATATATATATATATATATATATATATATATATTTATGTATGTGTGTATGTATGTGTATGTATATATGTATATATTCTTATGTATTATGCAATGCAACGTAAGTTCATAACTTCAAAAGAGTCAGCTCATCGATACCATTGATTTTTAAAAATCAATGTCGATACCTTTAAACAAAAAGCAGCATCCCTAGATACGGGTCTCTGACCTAGTTAGGAATGCGGATAGACATTTTCACCATAGGATGTGCTCAATCTCTCCCAACTCAACCATAGTATGTTAATGGTGTGTATATGACATAATTATAAAGTTATTGTAAATTAATAAATAAATAAATAAAAATAAATAGTAAACATCTCATAGTATTAAGTTGATATTGTTTAATTATTCATTATAATTTTTGTCATTTTACGTATGTTTGTTTATATTGAGCATTTATATTTTATTTTGTCTGAATTTGGTTATTTTTAGTATTATTTTTACTGATTATTCTTTGCATTAGTTATAGGCTTTTAATTTCTTTGACTCAAAAAAAAATATATATTTTTGATTATTTGTTGCAATAATATTTTTATTGTTGTGTTTTAAACAATTATGATTATGACATGTCCAACTGTATTTGCAATTTTAAATTAATAAAACACTATTGAATATAATAACGATGTACATATTTACAGCTCTTCTGGGTAAATCGCTTTTATCTAATCTAACTACTGTGCAAACTGCATAAAACATAAACAAATATGAATTAAAATTCTTATTATTATTGCGTAATATTTCTATGTAAATTTATTTTATAATTATTGAGTACTACTTTTATTATTTATTTTATTTCAAGTTTTTTTTATTTCACTATAACAATTTTAATCATATCTTATGAAACCAATAGATTAGAAAATATCTGTTTCATAAAAATATATTTTTAATTGCTATAAAATTGTTGTCTTCCTTGGAACAGGCGCTGCCTAGTTAGGAGCGACACAGAATCGTTGCGTTGAATTACGTTTTATGTATTTTCTTTAATAAATAAATGAAAAAAATACCAACGGGTTTGCTTGAAATCTTATAAAGTGAAGTATTATTTATGTCTTCAGTCGTATTATTTGCGACGTCAAGAATCGAAACCAAAGCAATTCGCCTGTTTTGGCGTACATAATAGAAGGAAATGTAGAATGTCATTAAATAGTTCAGCCGGAAAAGAGGTTTACCCACCTAAAGGTCTAGTAGTTATGATATTTGGCTGGCTATAAAGTTTAGGCCCCTTAATAATATATTGAGTTTAGACCTCCTCGGAAAAATGGCCACCAAATCAGTTTTTGCATAATATCGCCCTCCAAGTATTGTCTGTAATATAATCGTCTTAGTGAATATTATGTTAGTGTTATCTCTCCCTTTTTATTGAAAGCAAGAGTTTTATTATTAATAATATTAATAACAATATATAGAGAATATTCTTTACACTTACTCTATTAACCATTTTTTTGACAAATTATTAGTTTCCTAGTTATATACATTATTCGGTGAGAGTGCAGTTCAAACGATGAGTATGGACTCACGTACTCTATACGCCGTGTCTGCATATCATTATCATTCTGTATATTAACGATTGTTTTGTCAAAATGTTTAAACACACCTTCTATTGTTTCAGAATGGATTTTCAAATCTATGCAGCCCGAGTTATTGATTATATCGATGATGTGTCCGCTCTAATGGATTCAAAATATAGTTAAGAAGCTAGATAAATCTTTGATAATATGATCGGAAATGAAATTGCCTTATTCCCTGACAAATAATAATTCATCGATGCGGGACAACATGAAATCGAAACAAAAGTGGAACTAGGAGATGCCGACGATGCGGATGATCAAGTGAAATATGCGTCTTAGTTATATGACAGTGCTTGTGTGTGTTTAAGTGAAAACAGTGCGAGTTACAATGCTACCAGTACCTCAGGATCGCCAATCTGGAAGGAGGAGCAGCTCTATAGTAAGCCGCTCCTTTATGGGCAGACGCGCATCTGTATATGTGACGTCATACCATGATCCAGTTAAGGTAATGTTGCTATTTTAGTTGGTAGTTATTGAGTTCGATTACTGAAACTAAGTGGTCACCGTAAAGTTGTAAAATGCTTTTGGTGAATTCAATGAATAATTTGATAGGAATGCGATAGGGTTGAATTCTGAAGCCAATCAATGACAAAGTCAAGTACCATTGTTGTTTTCCTAGAAGTAGCAGTTCAACGACAATGTCAAAATAAAAAAAAAACATTGCTTACATATGCTAAATGACAACATACATATTATATTTAATATTATACATTTAATATTATATTTTTTTTTTATCAACGAATTCTATGTGCCTCTTCACTGGAAAGAAGGTATATAGTTATTACATACATTATTTTTGAAATTTTAATATTTTCTTATATTTATTTAATAATTAATACAATTTGGTATTTAGTTTTGTTATTATTTATTTACTATTACATTATTTATCCGTTATTTATTCATATTTGTAAACATTAAAGCACTTACCCCGCGTCAAAATAAATAAAACTGCACGAAACGATTAATTGTTAGAAATTATCTATATATAGGGCCCGACTGCGTTTCGTAGTGAACTGAAATTGTAATTAGTTCAAGCGAACGAGAAAGATCAACACGTTTGAGCGGAATATGAAACGAACGATCGTCGACAAAATCTACCTGTCGAACTTACTACTCGTCCGAATAAATTTGAATAAATAAATTAAATAAATCAAAAATAAATTACATACTCGTCCGAATAAATTTGAACACATTTCGCGCGGTGTTAGATTCAGATGCTTTATCTTTTGTGAGTAGTTTTAATGCGAAAAAGTGATAACCGTTCATTTCACATTTTGCTCTAGCGTATTGCCCTGTCTCGTTCACACGGACTAATTTCCGATTTTAGTTCACGAAGAAACGCAATCGAACCCAATAATTTCGTCATTTGTGCATTGAAATTGTTTAAGTATAACATTTTACTAACTAAAATATTGTATCCTAATAATAATAGTACCAAAAAAGAGGTCATAGGTTTTCTTTGATGATTCTTTGAATGAACGAATGAAATATCTTTATTCCACACTTCCATGGAGAAGCATATTTTTGATCTTATATACTCCATGTTAGTTTTTTGTAGATATGTTTCTGGGAACTATTTTTATCAAGATACAATATTGACTTAATACATTTTTTTTAATATTAGAAATATGTCAATTATATATTAACACTACGCGTGATCAGCCTACGCTGACACATCTTATAATGTTTTCGTGGCTCGCTGCTTCTCGAGAATGTCCATGTCCATGACATTCCCGCAAGTTGAACACATGAAATAGCAAGAAAAGTGAATCAAAAGTACTTATGGTATTGAAGAGATACTTCGAGTAAAATATGTGTATTGATTAACACCATGCATCTGTATCAGTGAGGTATTCGTCTACTTCATAAAATGCATTCTACAAAGTGTGTTTTTAATACGAGTCTTTTATTATTTACCCGGAAAGAAAAAAAAAATATTTTTAATCAAGACATAGTAATTACATTTTGGCGGTCACATGTGACCTGTGTTAGGTATTTGCGATCATACATAATATTTGCGGCTTCCTAATGGAATAAACTGGTGATTGCTAATCGTACAGTACCGTAATAAAAGAATTAATACAAGTAACGCTACTATCCAATTTAAAAAGATAATCATAAATAATTTGGTAAGAAACCCAATTTATGGTATAAGGGAGTTTGAAAATTCTGAGTCTATTTTCCATGTTGATGATTAATGAAATGCGTAAAGTTTTAAACATAACGGTATTATGATAGCTGACATTCTAATTCTCATATAATTTATTAAACATCTATTCATTTTAAAAAAAAATACGAAAGCATTATTGCTGGATTGACAATAAAATAAATATTTTTTGATTATTCTACATAGAATTTGCATTTCTATTTTAATATATTATTCTCCTTGACTCTTAAATCACATTAGTATATTTTGATTATTTGTATATAGGTAATATTGAATATAATATTACAGCGATGACAACTATCACGATAGTTATGTTTTTAATAATTAAATTTTTAGCATTTAATTTTGTGACGCATCCAAGTGTAGGAATGCCTATCTACTGGAGTAGTTGATTGTATTGTATTGTATTGTATTGTATTGTATCCATACGAAAGGCTGTATGTGTACATTTTTCGCCAGTCAATGTTCCAAGCAGTTTGTATAAATTGACAATGATTGATGCGTTCGCATAAATTATAACGGTGGTTTGGGGTGACGTCTTTTATGCCATGTAGAGCAGGTAATGGAGTGAAAACCCAGAAACTTAAGTAATTTGTATGGTCTAATTAGTTCATACTGGTAAAATAAACGGTGTATACCGAATCTATCAAGGACGCTGTGTGTGGTCCGCGATAGATTCGGTATACACCGTTTCACCGCTTCGTAAGGGAGAGGACAGCGCAAGCGACCTCGAACTCGTAACCAATCGAGAGACCGGAGTAATCTGGTCACGATTGGAAGTAAGGGCGAGAGTGTCGGCCCGCCGGGTAACATTCCTGGCTATCTCGCGGTTAGGGCGTTGGCCTCTTAGGGCTTGTGACGTAGCTAGATGGTGGACTGTTTTGTCCCCAATTCTTCTACGCTCACTCCAGGGAGATAGAACGTCCAATCGTTAAAACTTCCTAAGGTGACGGGCTCGCCAGCTGTAGTCGACAACCCAAGTTGGTAAAATAAATAATGACGTCTTATATATAAAAATATATATATATATATATATATATATATATATATATATATATATATATATATATATATATATATATATATATATATATATATATATATATATATATATATATATATATATATATATATATATATATATATATATATATATATATATATATATATATATATATATATATATATATATATATATATATATATATATATATATATATATATATATATATATATATATATATATATATATATATATATATATATATATATATATATATATATATATATATATATATATAAATATATGTGTATATATATATATATATATATATATATATATATATATATATATATATATATATATATATATATATATATATATATATATATATATATATATATTTATATATATTTTTATATTTGATAAGTTTTGTAAAGAAATCCGTTTATAGGATGTTGTTTTTATTTAAAATAAAATTAGTAAAAGCTACTTAAAAAGCAGCGAAAGAAATCCCAGCTTGGATCGGGAAATGCTAATACATATTTGAATGAGATATACTTACGGATGTGCACGACTTTCGACAGTGCAATGTAAGTTTAAAGGTCCTTTTGCAGTCGACTAACGATCACTATTCATCCATATATCTCAAAAAACAAGCTAATCCTTTTGCAACAAAAAATGCCTCCAATTGAGACGAAAATAAGCGAAAAATCAAAAATAAAACAAATTGATCACTTCGGGAAAGCCGTGACATAAATGAAGGTGACATATCGAAATAATTCAAAATTTCGAATGCTATCGACATTTAAAATATGATACAATTGGCTGAGTTTGTTATTAACGAGCCATTAAATCGAAATAAAAATAAAAAAACTCCATATGCTTA
The DNA here is from genome assembly GCA_944548615.1 of Micropterix aruncella. NCBI lineage: Eukaryota > Metazoa > Arthropoda > Insecta > Lepidoptera > Micropterigidae > Micropterix > Micropterix aruncella. Next base: position 23,092,678 of record OX155952.1, on the reverse strand, counting down.
ATGAAATGAAAGAAGAAACTTCAATCTTAATTTCGGGCAGAGAAGTTTATGAAAAATGTTGTATAATGTTATCAAAATACGGTAAAACAGTATAAAATTGTATAATATTAAAAAATATGTAAAGAAACATTGTAGAAACAGTATAATATTTTTATATTTAATAAGTTTTGTAAAGAAATCCGTTTATAGGATGATGTTTTTATTTAAAATAAAATTAGTAAAAGCTACTTAAAAAGCAACGAAGGAAATCCCAGCTTGGATCGGGAAATGCTAATATTTGAATGAGATATACTTACGGATGTGAATAGTGATCGTTAGTCGACTTCAAAAGGACCTTTAAACTTACATTGCACAGTCGAAAGTCGTGCACATCCGTAAGTATATCTTAATAAAGAATTGAATTGAATTGAATTGAATATATAATATTAATAATAATAATAATAATAATACAACGCTTTATTTGATTAATCAAAAAGGTGAGCTTATTGCCTAAAAACAATATTTTACAGCTAACCTTAATCTAGTGGAACAACGTGTTAAGCGGTAAACTCAACTAATAAATTATTTTTTTTAAAGTTAATTCAAACATTTAATTTCAGCAGAAAAAAAAACAATAAATTGAAGAGGAAAACAATCAATCTTTAATGACTCAGGGGTCGCAATAGAGAGGGGAAAATAAGAAAAATATGGAAAAGTTTATGATATGGAAAATAGGAAAAGTTCAAGTATTCTTTGAGACTGTGTTTGAAGCATAACCAACTCGGTGCTATCTTTTACGTGCGGGTAAAGCATTCCAGAGACGGGCTCCACGTACGGAGAAGGAGTGCGAAAAGAAATCGCTACTGTGACCAGAGTAGTAGGTTGTCTTCAGATCTCAGAGGGCGCCCGTGAGAAGAAAGAGGTTTGAGATAAGATAGTTCGGAGCGGCCCCCTTCAGGATTCTGAAGAGTAAAACTTGGAATCTCGTATCTCTCCTTTCTCGGGTCGTCAACCAGTGAAGACTCCTTTTGTACTTCGTAATATGGTTAAACTTTCTTGTCAAATAATATAATCTATTTAAAAAATCTGATATTTAGAATAGCTTCATAGAAAGTTTAAGAGATAAATAATTGAGTGAAATAATTAAAATTTTATTATAAAATATGAATTAAAATATTTAAAAATTCTTGACATGGTTGAAATGATCGTTTCAACCAAAAATACTACCGATATCGGAATTTAAAAGAAGAATACTATTAAGGGGACGAATATTTATGAACGAGGCAGCTTATTATAACACACATTAGTAAGTTACCTGTAGGTTGAAGGCATTAAATAGCCGCGGTAGTACAAATCACTAGACAAAAGAGAAGAAGTTAATAAGTCTCTCTCTACTTGGACGTACTACATCTCAACGAACTGCGCTAAAAGCACTCCCTAGTGAGATGTAGCTACACTTCCCATTCCCAAGTTCATGAAATGAAAGTCGGATCGGGAACAACATTCATTCGCTGTAATGTAATTTGATTAAAACTTATCGTATATCATGGAATGAAGTTCTTTGAAAAGGGCCGGCAATATTAGTCAGTTAAGCGAATCTTGATATCGTATAGATAGTGTATAGAGTATGAAGTACCAACTGTTCGCGATTCAAATTTAATTGTATTGTTCAAATTTAGGGCAGTGCAATTAGTGATTCTGCGATCTTTGTAATAATTATTCCGGTATTGTCAACTTTTAATGTGTTTTAGAAACTGGTCTGCTAATATTAAATTATTAGTTTTCGATTTTGGCACGCCCAAACTTGCGCCGCCATCTTGAAAACAACAACCGAAATTACGGCAAAATCTACTATTTCCCATATACCTAACTCCTTTCCTATGACAAATTTCTGTTCAAAAAAAAATATTATATTTTACTTATGCTCAACAATTTGTTCGTCGAAATCGCACTAGAATAAGAGACACAAAAAAAAAACAAACATAGTCGTGCATTTCAATTAATTTTGCAGACTTATATTGATTTTGTGCGACTTTTTATCACTGTATCTATTAGAAATAAAATTGTTAACACTTATTTTATATAGTTTTACATATGTATTTAATAGTCGTACATTTCATTATTTTTGCAACCTCATATTTTATTTTACGACTTTTATCTCTGTATCTGTTAGAGATAAAATTGTATACCATTTTTATATGACTACATTAACCGAGACTTGCATTTAATAGGAGATATATTGAGAAAAAAGTGATTTTTCCTAGTTTTTCCAATCCTCGGATTTTATATTAGGAGACCAGTTAACAAAACATATTTAAAAAATACGTGTGGCACTCGGGGACTGCCGCGGTTAAGCTATTGCATAGCATTTTTAACAACTTATGCAATTATAATTATTTACTTATTTTATTTATTTTATTTTTTCTGATATCAGATAACTGCGCTCTATTGTAAAACGTTGAAATTATTCCGAATCATTTGCGGCTGCGGTAGCAAATGATTCGGAATAATTTAAACGTCTTCCGATAGAGCGCCGCGCACGAATTTTTTATTCGATAAAGCAAAGAAACCGGATTATTCGAAAAAATTCGTAGATAAAAAGATAGATAATTAAATTATCTTTAAAATGGTGCAGGTTTCATAATAATACGCCAGATAGTATTTGCGTAGTAGTCGTTTTTGTGTTCGGTTAGACCTAATTTCACAAATTAATTACACTATGTAATATAAACAAAATCTAAAATATTCAAAGCTAAGAATATTAGGAAAATGTTCTTGTTTAACATATATTTTTTTCGAGTTGTAAGCAGTACTCGTTTAGACGTAATTATCAGTTTAAAATCATTAATTTTCGTTAAGAAATTTCTTCAATCGGTCGCCGCGCTGGCCTAGGCCCGCGATAAAAGCTATGCAATAGCTTAAAAATACTACCAGAATTATAACGATCGAAACCCCCTTTCACTGGCTTAATCGATTAAAAACCCGAATTCCAAGTAAGTATCCATACATATCGTGTATCTAGTTTTATACTCTCTTAAACGCCGGAATTTCGATTTTCGTTTTATTGTTCTAACCTATGCTATTCGACATTTTAAGTATATTACTTTAAGAGATTTCCAACCGCCGAAAAAATGGACGAGTTTCTAGATTTTATATTTCCTAGTTCCTTCCTGGTCCCTTCCTGGTTCCTTCCTGGGTATGCTTAATTTCGTGTTGGCTGTTTTACCGCCGCGAGGTAACGTAGCCTCAATTCCCAAGACGCCGCGACGCTACCGAGAGCACTATTTTACTGTGTCATCTGACCGGCCAATAGAGCTCTGATCAGATGTCGTGTCGGTGCCGCCGAGCACATCAAGGAGAAATATTTCGCTTCGGCCGATTTTAAAGTTCGGGTTTTCAATTCAATTCTTTCAGTTTGGGTTTAATATATAATTAATAAAATGAAATGAAATTTATTCGGGTTTTTAATCGATTAAGCCAGTGAAAGGGGGTTTCGATCGTTAACTGGTCTCCTAATCTAAAATCCGAGGATTGGAAAAACTAGCAAGTTACTTCTCAATATATCTCCTAGTTTTTTTTTATAAAAACACCAAATAATTAAAAAAAACCACCCATGATAAAATTAACAAAAGGATCGGTACACAAAAATATGTATTGTATGATGAAATTAACCCCTCAAATGAATGGCGATTAGCTCGGGTTGCCTACGGCAAAATGTATATAAATTTATATTTACATTTACATTTATATTTACATAGAGCGGAGTTTACTATGGAGCTATAGCATTACTATAGAGCGGATTACTATAGAGCGGCGCACATTTACATTTATATTTACATTTATATAAATTTATATACATTTTGTATACATTTTTCCGTAGGCAACCAGTATCGGTAGCCTCACATTCAGAACATAAGTAACCAAAATAAACAAATAAATTGTATTTGGAAGGCATTGGAAGCAACCAAGAGAAAAACAAGTGGATTAAAAAATAAGGACAAAATTGACAGCCGAAGCATTGATTTTATGTGTAAATTAAAATCAATGGCCGAAGCTACATTTATCTTCGAGAGAGCAGTGCGTGTGACTAAAATTTATGCTATTCAATTCAAGAATCGACTATCCGTTATGTAAATCTTTAGGTTGGTGAGAAAACATCAGTTGTTATTGCGGTCGTTTCGTGCGGTCCAGTTAGGTTAGATCTTGTTATTTTATATTTGTATTCATATTTTTTGAAACAATAATGGATTTGATTAGATTTAATTTAAACTATCTATAGATCGTGCCTGAAAAGGTAAACCTACTCGAATAAATTCCAGCATCGTACAAATGCATATTTTCATCACTGAGCGAGGAAGCATCATTATTTTTATAAGCATCATGAAAGCGTCTCGAAATAAGCATCTCGAACTTTAACTAAAATCAATTTTAAATAATGTTTACTTCACAAACCTTGCCTAAAAATTTCCCTATAGAAAACTTGAAACTATTATGCTTTGCACTTTAAAAGACTCCTTCAATTACCCATAGGCTTGGTATTCTAGGCAAGGGTACTCTTATAAAGATTTAATAAAAATAATAATAAGAATTCTTTATTCGAAAACGTCTCGAAATTGGCACATCGAAGTTCAGTTATAATTAATTTGAAATAATGTTTACTTCACAAACTTTGTCCAAAATAATCCGACCATCCTTAGAAGAATCGGTCTGTTTGTACTCGCCAATTACTACCGTGCTAGGACTCGCGTATTGTTCGCGTTACCGCGAACTAGAACTAACATCGTTCAACACTGCTTCACGGTGCGGACGCTTCGTACCATAAATGTACTATGTTCGGCTGAGCCAGAATTGGATATTTGGACGGTGAACTTAGCACAACTGCAAAGTACGGTAATGGCATTTCTTAGCAATCAAGTAATTAGATAAATATGTAGTATGTAGTATTAAAATTGTTAAAAAATAGTAACTAGTATAATTAGAAAGGTTAGATAATCATTAGATATATGTAAGTATAATCGTTTAATATTACGATCTAACGTATTTCACTGTCTCGTTTGCTATAGTCTAGAATAATTTATTTATTTATTTATTTTTAGGAAAACCAACAGCTAATTATAATTAAACAAAAAGCCGGAGTAGGTAACATAACAGAGAGCCAATTAAAAGTTTTCACGTTTAAATAACGTTGTAGAAACATATGTGATCTTTCAATTAAAGCTATCGATTAAAAATGCATCAAAAATTATTCAACAATTAATGCTAAAGAATTCACTGTTCAGCCGCTGCCTAGCTGAGTTAACACTCGTAGAGAATAGATCAAAGTCAAAGCGTTTAATCATGTCATTGAAATTGTCACTTGTTCGCCACAGAAATGCATTTTGCCTATAGTTGGTACCAGCATGAGGAACATGAAGAGCAGGGTTAAATCTATTGAGTTTGGAAGGAACACGGTGATTAATTTTATTTAGTAAGTCAGGACAGTTAATGTTATTGGAGGTAATTTTTAGCAAAAAGGTTAAGTCCGCGGTTTCACGCCGCTTAATCAAGGGGAGGATATGAAATTTCTTGCATAAATTGAAATAGTTAGATGAGCTGTATGGGATTTTCAGACGGAAACAGAGATATTTCACGAACTTCATTTGAATGCGCTCGATTCTATTTATATATTTGTCATAACAAGGGTTCCATACCTGGGATGCATATTCCAAGATGCTTCTGACAAAAGTGCAGTAAAGGATCTTGAAAGTTTTAGGGCGGTGAAAGCAAGATGCACTCCTCATAACAAAACCTAAAGCTTTAGAAACAATAGATTGAACGTGATTATCGAACCGTAAATGAGAATCATGAATGACGCCAAGATCTTTAACCACGCTGCATATCTGCAAGGTATGAAACTTTAATGAGTATGAGGCTAGAGTTAATAGTTTTTTACGGGTGTAGGTGACAAAGGTGCTATTGGAGGGATTGAGGTCAATTTTATTAGAGAGACAGTAACTGTCCAATCTTGAAAGGTCCGTCTGAAGGTCGAAGACATCACCGAGCGATTTAATTATTTTGAAAATCTTCATGTCATTAGCAAAACATAGTAAGTGACTATTTATAAAACAGCTAGCTATATCATTGATGAAAATTAAGAACAGCAATGGACCAAGTAGTGAGCCCTGCGGTACACCGCTAGGGATAGCAACCCAACTAGAAATATAGTTTTTGATGACGATAGCTTGGGAGCGATTATTGATATAGGAGGAGAACCATCGGAGGAGGTCCCCTTGTATACCCATAAACTTAAGCTTGTTCAAGAGTAGTCTGTGATCAATCCTGTCAAAGGCTTTACTGTAATCAGTGTAGACTACGTCTACTTGATAGCCGTGATCCATAGCTTCAGTCAAGAATTCATTAAAAAGGATAAGATTGGACACCGTCGAGCGACCCCTGATAAAACCATGTTGCGACGGATTGATAGAGTTTTGGAGAGCGGCATATACTTGGTTATAGACGACTCGTTCGAATAATTTGGCAATAATGCATAATTTCGAAATGGGTCTATAATTAGTAATTTCTGTCTTCGAGCCATTCTTATGTATGGGTGAAACAAAAGCCGACTTCCAGATACTGGGGAATTCGCAATTAGCTAAGGATTTGCGAAACAACAGGGATATTGGAACACAAACAGCTTTAGCGCAGCCAATTAGAAATATTGGACTGATATTATCAGGTCCAGCCGACTTGGAAGTGTCTAAATGGATTAACAAGTTTTCCACGTCATGATCATTGACCTCTATGCTACAGATATCATTTGCCTGGGAAGGAATAATGTCTTTGAAGTCGGGTGGCGCCAAATCAGTAGGCTGCATATCCGGTACCAAAAATGTAGAAGAGAAGTACTGGGAAAAGCCTTCACACACGGAATCTCCAGTGGTCGCAATCAAGTCAAGGTACTTGAGAGGTGTCGGAATGCTATTGAATTTAGAGCGATTATTTATAAAGGACCAGAAGTTTTTTGGATGTTTTTCGATACCATCTTCTATAGATGTGATGTACGATTTGAAACACTGACTCTCTAATAAATGAACCCTATCCCGTAATAATATAAAAGTTTCTTGATCTGTTTTCATATTATATGTTTTGATTTTTTTATGGAATTTATATTTTTCTTTAATGAGCGTTATTAGTGCTGAAGAATACCACTTAGGATATGAGCTATTAGACATAATTTTGGTAGGAACGAATTGAGTTATCAATCGGTCAAGAACACAGTAAAAATATTTAACGGCTTCCTCAAGAGACCTAGATGAGAATTCTGTGCTCCAATCGACTTCAGCTAATTTAGAGTTAATAGAGTCATAGTTACAATTATTATACAGAAACTTAATATACGACTTGGATTTTAAGTGTTGTGGTGAGGGTCAAGGGGAACCAGGGGGTCGAGACATTCAATTACCGTTACGTCATCATTTGTCAAGACGAGATCTAAGATTTTTCCATATACATTCCTCACACCGTTAAATTGGCGAAGATCGTGAGTATTCAGTTCATCGATGAGTAGTGATTCGGCAATAGACGAATAACTAGACGGCAAAAGATAATAGTCTATATATTAGAATAATAATGATAGTAATAGTAATGGAGCAGAGTAATAATAATATTATTAACAGTAGAGTTATAATAATAGTCTATAGTAGAATAATAGTTATAATCTAGAAAAATAATTAACGATTTGGAATCATCTGTAAGGTTAATTATGTTTTGGGAAATAAATAAATAAATAAATCTCTAATTTCAACTATAAACAATTTGAATTAATATTTACTTCACTAATTTTGCCTAGAAATTTCCCTATAGAAAACTTGAATCTAATATGTTTTACACTTTCGAACCTATCCTTCAATGCCCCCTCGTCGAATCGATTCATGTTTATCAAACAATATTATCAAGCACGTTCTATCTCATCTATGCAATTATCCTAATCGACAATTGCCATTGCCGATGCATGCTAATTGTCAATCGCTTAGTATTCTAAGCAAGGATACTCCTATGAATAATAATAATAATAATGTTAATGATTCTTTATTTGAAAGCGTCTCGAAATTGGCATCTCTAATTTCAACTATAATCAATTTGAAATAATGTTTACTTCACAAACTTTGCCTAGAAATGTCCGTATAGAAAACTTGAATCCATTATGTTTTACATTGTCGAACCTCTCCCTCAATGCCCCCTCGTTGAATCGATTCTTGTTTATTAAACAATATTATCAAGCACGGCCTATCTCCTCTATGCAATTATCCTAATCGCCAATTGCTATTACCGATGCATACTAATTGCCAATAGCTTGGTATTGTAAGCAAGGACATTCTTATGAAAATTTAATAATAATAGTAAGAATTCTTTATTCGCTTACAATTTGACAAAAAGGCGAGTTTATTGCCAGCTAACTTTTGGGATAATATCGAATTGTGCATAACAGAGCTACAAACATACAAGAATACTAAAATGGTAAAAAGTAAAAAAGCATTAATTTATGCACATGAAAAGGAAGTTTGGAAAGCAGAGACGAAGGAAAAACTAATTGATTACCTACACCTGAGAGAGGTGTACTGTTTAAGCTGAGCTATAAAGGATTCTGCAGAACGTGAGTCCTTTCTGTTAACAGGGACACCATTCCAAAGTCTTACAGCATGCACGCTAAAATAATACGTAAAATAATCAGAATTAAAAAACATTTCGCCTTGGCGTATGGGCAACTACTTTAATTGAGCCGTAAATTAATACTCATACCAGACTAGAGAAAAAAAAAAGATTAATCAAATTCTGCAAACATACGAGTTTATCCGGGTTTTCTTTAAACAAATCTAGGTAAGCCACATTCGCATAGTTGAGTATTGGCAAAATGAGTGATTGCGTAATGAGTGATTGAGTGATTCTTTTTGTATCCGCAAGAAGAATCGCTTAAACCCCTGTAGAGAGTAGAAACTAGCGAGTACTATGCGACTAACCTCGTTAATTTGTGGTTGCCAGGAGAGATGTTCATCGATGGTGGCGCCTAGATCTGTAACTTTTTCGAGAGATGAATAATTACTTGTGTTGCCCTATTCAATTTAAAACAAGGGGATTTATTAAAAGACCAACCGCAAGGCAAACGCTAGAATCGGATTTGAAATAGGCGATCGCGACAATGACAGTTCCTAGTAAAAAAGGACGCATAATTGTACATCATTGGAATGGAGATGCGTATCTTGCCTGGAGAAGTAGTTTAATATAGTGAGAAGAGGGAACAGTACTGTCCTTGCGAGCCCCGCCGCGAGATTTATCTAGAATAACACCAGATCACCCACTTGTACACGATGCTGCCTTGCTCTTAAATATGAGTTAAACCAATTAATAGGGGAATGAGAGAGATTGAGTCTTGCAAGCCGGGCAACAAATAAGTCGAAATCGACAGTATTGAATGCGCTGGTAAAATCCAAGAGACCAAGTAAGGTGATTCTAATTTGTTCTTTTAGTAATAGGACAAATAAAATAATTGCAATATTATTCACCTTGCAAGGGCAAGTTGATTAACTAGTTGTCTTGTTCGTCTTACTCGTCGCTCAAGAAGGCAGAGGAAACTGCTATTGAGAAAAATATTACATCACTGATATCTGATTCTATTATTTATCATGTATTATTATTTTATTATCATTATATCGCAGGATTACAGTTTATTTTAGTTTTTCCTCTTCAATATTTTTTTTTTACAATTTACTTTAATATACCTTAAAAATAAGTATTAGGATGAGTATTACTCTAAACATCACATTGCATAATTAAAATAAAAGGTATAATTACTAATTTTACTACAAATATTTTACGAATTTCAAACAACGGTCCATGGTTTCATCTCTAGCGTATCCTAGATATGGATCCCCGCATCTAGTTAGGGTACGCTATGAGCATAATGGCATTAAAAATGCTATTTATAAACTATATTCTGCTATTTAAAAATAACCTATTATTTAAGTTAAATTTAAAAGCTTCTTTACCTTACGAGGAACAAGTAGAGAAAACTTAAAATCCAGCCAAAATGACTATTTATTACTATATATTGTTATTATTTACCTAATATTTCGAAGATAATATATCCTAGTTTCAATTTACAACATTATTAGAATTATGAATCCTCTAAGATGGTCTGAAATCTTTCAAAATTCATTAGTTTTTTAGTAAAATCAAACAAAAGATGCAAAAAAATCTAAAATTCCTTATGATGCGTCCACTAAAGATCTCTTAGATTTACCACCAATTTTATCTTTTCGCAGACCACCTAATAATAGATCAATATTAAACAAAACAAAAAATAACAAAATTTCTCTTTTGGTAATAATAACTTGGGTCTTCAACCTTGTGGTCTTCCACGTTGTAAAACTTGTCTTCTGTTAAATCAAACTCCTTTTTTGCAGTCCAAATATTACTAATAATTACAGGGTTCCATTTCATTACAGTTGTTATTCAAAAAATATAGTGTATCAGCTTCTTTGCAAGACTTGCAGTGCATTTTATATCGGCGAAACAACCACACAACTTAATATAAGACTAAATAGTCATAGGGCCAGTGTAGGAAATGAAAGCCAGCTCCCAATATCTTTGCATGCCAGGGCGCATAATTTACCTTTTGATCAATGTTTTAAAGTTAAAATAATCAAGTGCCTTGGTGATAATGCAAAAGGAAGGGATGTCAAATCTTGGGAAATGGCTTTTATTTATATTTTAGGCGCTTGCAAATGTTCCGGTCTCAATAGACACAATTAATATGTTTTATTCAATCAGAATTAATATTCATCAACTGCTTTTTATTTTTTAATTATAATCATTTATTTAAAAATAATGTTTTTCAATTATACTTTAACTGGATCGTATAAAATATTATTAATCATATCTTTTAGTTCGATTTCTTAAATTTAAATTTTAAAGGAATTGTTTGATTTCAGAAATGTCATCTATCTTGACAAGGGTTTACGCCGAAATATAGATTTAAAACATTTTTCAATAATCACTAGTTTTTAAGATACACTAATCGCCTATTCCTTTCCAGCATAGATTCTCAACTTTCACTTTGTTGTGTTACCACTGTATGAGGCAGGAAGAGGATTCATCTCTTAGATTTCATAGATTTCTCGCTACGTAGAAAATATTGTGGTATACATGTTTGTTTACAAGGTACTTTGGGTCTTAAGATGCGTATCCTAATATACCTTATAACAGAATCATTTAAAAGAATGCTAATATCAACTTTGTGGTAAATTTGCCTGTCAATTTTGACTGACTTTCTCAATTTTTCTCAAAGTTAGGACTATGTAAGAGCAGCAGTTGTTAAATCAACCAAAGCCGCCATTTTATTATGGCTAACCTCACATTAGTCCTGGCCGCGCCGCTATATCTACCCATACGTTACTCAAAGTCAAAAGCCTCCTTTGATAAATGAAACCGTCATTTGGTGGGCGCCAAGTTTGACCAGAATATAGTCGCTGCAATTTATCGCTGGTAATATTTCAGCAGCGGCAAAACTTCATTCTGTTTTAATTAACCGGCCAAGTAACAGCTGCGAATGTGCTCCGCGAAGTTTGAGCGTCAAAGGCGATTTATTGAAGCCGCAAGCGTGTGACATGACTGAGGGCGTATAGTCATGCATTTTAGCATTTTCTCAAGGATTCTCTAACTAAATACGTCGCACCTCAGATCACTGCATGTATAGACCTGGCATATAGACCTGGCATTCAATATGATTTTTAGGAAAAGCCAATTCTGTTTGGGGCACGAGGAAGCGATTCAATCTTGCTGAGAAATAGTGTAATACTAGGGTTCGATTTTCGAATCTATAGAAAATATATACGAGATGGTCATATCCCTGTCATATTCGAATATGAAAACATATCTCGCTGGCACAGACCCGAAATCTTTCAGACCTATTAGCCTTACCTCCTTCATGCTAAAAACACTAGAAAGACTATGCGACAGAGAACTGAAGGACACAGCACTTAAAAACATAGGTATCCACCCGAACCAACACGCATACACACAAGGCAAATCGACAGAGTCAGCACTCCATGCAGTTGTAAACAACATAGAAACTGCACTAGCAAGGAAAAACTCCTGCCTAGGCACCTTCATCGACATAGAAGGAGCGTTCGACAAGACAAATTTCAGTAGCATTCAACAAGCTCTAAACAGACATCAAACCGAACCATTGATTACAGAATGGATAATGAACATGCTAAGAAAGAGAATCATCAGGCTATCTGAAAACCAAAATCACCAGGCGCTCGTGATGAGAGGATGCCCACAAGGAGGTGTACTCTCGCCACTTCTATGGAACCTGGTAGTAAACGACCTGATAACAAAACTAAACAACAATCATTTCCTAACAATAGGATATGCAGATGATCTAGTGATAATGATCAACGGACTAGTAACAAGCACATTGTGCGACCTTACACAAACAGCTTTGAAAATAATAGAGAAATGGTGCAAGGAGAATGACCTATCGGTAAATCCAAAAAAGACCGACACCATTCTCTTCACACATAAACGTAAATTGGGTACATACAAAATGCCAACCTTGTTTGGATCCAGACTAACGCTTTCTAAAGAAGTAAAGTACCTAGGAATAACTTTGGACGAAAAACTAAACTGGAATAAACACCTAGATAACAAACTAAACAAAGCAACAGTCGCCTTCTGGCAATGCCGAAGAATGGTGGGCAAGAAATGGGGACTAGCCCCACACATTATACTGTGGCTGTACAAAATGATAATAATACCAATGATAAGCTACGGAGCTGTAGTATGGTGGCCCCGCACCCAACTCACTACTGCAATCAACAAATTACAGAAAATGCAAAGGCTAGCATGTATAGCAGCGACCGGCTGCATGAGAACAACTCCGACAGCGGCGCTGGAAATCATGCTAGGGCTTCTACCACTACACCTACATATACAAAAAGAAGCAGCCGCAACGGCTACTCGTCTAAAGAATCTAAACTTATGGACCAAATATAAAACACCGCACATGAATATATATGATAATATACTGTCAAGTTTTCCAATGCTGGTTGCGGCAATCGACAGAATACCC
>OX155952.1:23023325-23079388 GCA_944548615.1 Micropterix aruncella | reverse complement strand
ATATATATAAATATATATATATATATATATATATATATATATATATATATATATATATATATATATATATATATATATATATATATATATATATACATATATATATATATATATATATATATATATATATATATATATATATATATATATATATATATATATATATATATATATATATATATATATATATATATATATATATATATATAGATATATATATATATATATATATATATATATATATATATATATATATATATATATATATATATATATATATATATATATATATATATATATATATATATATATATATATATATATATATATATATATATATATATATATATATATATATATATATATATATATATATATATATATATATATATATATATATATATATATATATATATATATATATATATATATATATATATATATATATATATATATATATATATATATATATATATATATATATATATATATATATATATATATATATATATATATATATATATATATATATATATATATATATATATATATATATATATATATATATTATATGTATACCGAAAAACTGAAAAGCCTGCACTTTAATAATAAAAAACACTGCGTCCATTGAAGTTTGTTTTGTGATGGTCCGTTGTCCCTACGCAGCAGGCGGCAGCCATAAATTCTCATCAAAAATTTATTTAATTTCACTAAGTAAGCCACAGTCCACTGGCGCAGATAAAACTTCTTTTGTTTACCTAAAAAGATGACAGGACGCAGTAAATGTACCTATATCATGGATACACACCGGAGCGATTCTCACCAAAACTTTCAAGGAGGGGCGTAGCGGCGCACCGTGAAATAAACAAGTTGAAAAATAAACTGGTATAAAAAGCTTTGCTTCAACTGTCGTAGTCTCTGTTCTCTAAATTCAGACTGAATACAGGAAAAAAATCGGTTGCGTCCCTCCAAGACTGTCGCGGTAAGTAGCAAAGGAGAGGCATTCTCCTTTCTTATAGGACAACATTCATACAGTACTCTTATCCGTTAATAATAATAATACGTTAATAGTGAAAACACATTTAAAAAAACAAGCTTTTATTAAAATGCTCTGTCCCGAGCTAACCCTGGGTGAAGCAGCTATGGCATAGTGGAATTTAAAACGGTCTATCGTAATTGAATGATATACATAATTTCGTGTTTGTGATGTTGACCGTTGAGGAGTCCCCTAGTTGGATGCCAACCCTGTTGGATGCCAGCAGCAGCCCTGTCGCGGTGACACTTAGAACGGGCTATCATAATTGAATGGGTATACAAAATGTCATTTCTGTGCTGTCGACCGTTGACGAGTCCCCTCGTTAGAAGCCAACCCAGGGTGCAGAGCTCGGTCACGGTGAAACTTAGAACGGGCTATCATAACTGAATGCGTATACAAAATTTCGTTTCTGCGCTGTTGGCCGTTGAGGAGAGTCCTCGTCGGGAGCCAACCGTGCAGCAGCCATGTCATGGTGCAATTTAGAACGGGCTATGATAATTGATTGCGTATATAAAATTGTGTGTCTGTGCTGCTGATCGTGGAAGAGTAGCCTCGTCGGGAGCCGATCATAGTTGTAGAATCAGGTCCTGGGAGCTAATGGGCCCATGATGAGGTGGCCACGATGACCCATGTGTTCAGGGTCGGTCACACTCACGGGTCAACACCCATCCGATGGCCTCCACGCATGGGGTGCGAGCCTGGGTAGGACACTGGGTCAACCAGTCTCCCCTGGTAATCAAACCTCTGGCGCTCCTGGACGGTCTGCGCACCGAGCGGCGCAAGCCAATCGACTGTGCTCTCCGACTAACAATCGGGGGAGTCTGGGAACTGTATTGTTTCCTATAGAGCGGGGGTGGTTGTCTACCTTACGGCGACTGCTCTTGAAATGACCATTGGCCATCCGATCCCGGTTCAGAGTCGGGCAAAGGACGCCTTGGTCCGCGATAGATTCGGTGCATACCGTTTCACCGCTTCGTAAGGGAGAGGACCGCGCAAGCGACCTCGAACTCGGAACCAATCGAGAGACCGGAGAAATCTGGTCACAATTGGAAGCAAGGGCGCGAGGGTCGGCCCGCCAGGTAACACTGGCTATCTCGCGGTAAGGCGTTGGCTTCTTGCGGGTTGTGACGTAGCTGGACGTTGGATTTGTTTCTGTCCAAAGTCTTCTACGTTCACTGCAGGGCGACAGAACGAGAAAATCGTTAAAACGTCCTGTGGTGAAGGGCTCGCCCGTTGTAGTTGACACCGCAAGTTGTAGAATCAGGTCATGCTCACCATAAAAATGCATTCTCATCGGAACTGAACCAGCCTGTTAAATTTTAACTTCATAGGATAAGAGGAAGTGGCTCTAATACAGCTCTAATACGTCAAGTTAAATAAAAGCCTGTAAAAATATTCGTGTACGTCACCAGTAATTTTACTTGAAATATTCCGAACAGCGCTACCCGCATAAAAACTCTCGTAATGGGTCCGCGATTTTAAACGACTTTCCGGGATCCTCCACGTCCAAGGAGGTAGTTACATAGCGCGGGCAATATTCCCGCCAAACTGCAGTCACGTCTGGCTTTAATTCATTCCGCGACAATTTACCCTCTAATCGTAATGGCAGTTGTAAACTAAACCGCGAAGAGACGAGATAAAAGTTTTATACTGAAAATATCCGTCGCCGGCCATGGAACTGTCGTTACGCCTACGAGTAAATTTGTTACAACGTGCCTTAAATCACAATTAGGAAGGGGCAAGCGCGATACCGGCTGGATTAAACGGATTTTTAATTACTTAAATGTAATTAACAGATTGAATTTGCAATTAATGTGTTGTTAAGAGCTGCCGGAGGATGAGCGCCATCGCCACTCGGGCAGCATGGATTCGATGGGGTTTCTGTCTCGCTCTACACTTGAAGTGGAAGGGAGCAAAGATTTAGTGCTCTAATTATTCATTTAGTTATTTCTTTATTGGAGCTGATTACATATGGTGTTTTACAAGAAATTTTATACGATAGTACAGGTATAATATTATGCTCACCATTTTACATAGCAAGGCCGATATATATCTAGAAACCAAAATCAAAATTAATATTATAAATTTAGAAAGTAAGAATTTGCATTTACCAAGAAAAATAATAAAAATAATTAAAAAACAAGACTGCCATTACAAAAAGTGAACTGTTTGCGCTGAAAAGCACGTTTCGTAAGAAAATGTATTTTAGTAGTTTGTCCTGCACCCTGCGGCAGGTATCTTGAAACGATCGCGCGCCGCTGCGCCGCCGTCGCACTTTAGTCGGTTGCCCTCGGTTTTTAATAAAATATTTGTGGTCTGTCATAGGTTTTTAATGAGGTTTGTGAAGTTTGTGACCAAATTTTCTACATCTACTCCGAAATGAAACCTAATTTATGGACATTTGGTAATTTATATTATTATTTATTTGACATTTGAGCACTTTAGATACCATATGACACTTGGGATGACATAGCGATTCTAACAATATTACAAACTTCTATTTCGGTTAAATCGTTTAGAAGTTATGGTGGAATAAAGAAACGGAAAACATACATACATACATATTTTTTTTAAAATGTTTAGTTTTAATTGCATACATTTTTTTTCTACTTTTATTTTTAGTTTTAATTTGTGAAAAAACACATTGTTAGACTAAATCCTTTGTTAGATTTAAAAAGTCTGAAAATTGGAATCAAATGCGTCAGTTCACGCGTCAAAAACCAAATGTTAACTCAGCACAGCCAGATACAGACCTTATAGGTCTAGTTGGTTGTGCGATTACGCCTCATTTAAGATTTGCTAGCACATTTATATGTGTAGAGCTATGCTTTTTCTCTATACCAATGTTTATTATTAACGATTCTGCATATATAATAGTATGTATTTCCATGTCTTTTTTTTTGTACATTTACAAAATAAAAATATAAATTAAATAAAAATAAATAAATAAATACATGAATCCTAAACATATAACATTCCTTATTAGGACAGTCGTGTAAAAATAGATATGTTTGGAGAAAAAATATGTTTCTATATAACTAGAAATGAAGCTAAAAAGAAAATAACGAAAAATTGACATTTATATTAGGTAAATTAAATAATATCACCCAATAATTTCACTAAGAATAACATTGCATGCCCGTGTATTGGATGTGTACTAATATTATCTATTGGTTTCCGTAGAAAAATAATATTTTATAAAAAAAAAATATCCATGTCAATTTAATTCACTGTTGTACTGATTTACATACGCATACGAGAAATATGAATTTTCGACATGGTTAGTTTGGCACAAATCTACATAAAATAAGTTTGTGGACCTAGTTTATTGGCTCGGCACATGGAAAAATATTTGTCACAGAAGTGAGGTGTCGACTACAACGGGTGAACCCGTCACCCCAGGCTGGTATAACGATATAGATCGTTCTTTCAGCGGTGGGATGAGCGTAGAAGACTTGGGGACAAGACAATCTATTGTCTAGTTCACTTGCAACTCGTTATAGACCAACGCCTTACGACGAGGCACCGGGATAGGTGCCTCGCCGTAAGGCGTGTCCTCTCCTCTAATATTACAAAAGTAATGTAATCAAATTTATCATAACAAACATCATAAAATATGAAACATCGATAAAGCAGGTCTGATCGAATATTTTGGCCGGGAACAAAATTTCTAAAGCTCATTTCGTATTCGCGCTCTGGTTTTGGTTCGCGGCAGCAGTCGCGCAAAGTTACTTATTGCCAACTTAAAATTCGCGACTTTTGAACTTTACGTCGCTGTATAATATACTCTATAAAATTTTATGTCAGCTGAGAAATTCGCCCAGCGGAAGTGACCCAATTGACGAACACATCTCCAACTTTAATAATGAGGAAATGAAGCCTTTTAACTCTTTAACAGGCGATAGCCATTTACTCACCACATCGATTATTAAAGGATTCTAAACGGGTTATGATATAGTCTTACCAGAAAATCGTAGCAGCGGTAAATAGGCAATATTTAGAATTTCCGCTTTTCTCCGCAATCCCCCAGAAGAAACAGATCCACCAGCCGTGAGGCCTGACATGCCAGTCTTACCCAGGGCACGGTATACCAGACAGTAGCTTCTCTTAGAACAAAAATGAAATCGAAGCAAGTGACGTCAGGAATCTAAAAGGCTACCACAAATAGTAATACGAGTACTCGTCTTCTTCTTGAAGCATCGTCCCGGCTACATTTACGATACCCCGGCGACGCAGATGCTATTATGCTACCAATTTATTCTGAGAATACCATATGGCGTCGACTCGTAAATCTCCACAAAAAAGTAATAGCAGGAGCGGACACAAAGTGCGTCCACAGCGCGTCACAGCCCACAGCGCCGTAACTATGGGCCAAAGGACGCGACATGACTTACCCCTGGCCCCACTTCCGTCGCACCCTCTTCCCGTATTGCCTTGTAGCTCTTGAGTGAACTTACTGAGTGTTATTATTCTGTGTCCAGGGTAAGCTTTCCACACGAGAATGCTTCTGAATAGAAGCTGAATCGTGAGTTCGACCGATTCGAGAACAAAATGGATCTTATGGCCCAAGCTGCAAGAAGCCATTCGCTACCCAGTAGGGCGGCGTCGCTACAACGGGCGAACCTGTGACCCTAGGCTGGTATAACGATATGTAATCATTCTTTCCTATGGAGCGGGGTGAACTACATCCCGCTCCATAGGAGATAAAGTCTTTTCCAAACATCCCCGGTTATCTCAGTCGATTGGCTGATGTCGTACGGTGCGAAAACTGTCCAGGTGCGCCTGAAGAACGATTCCCATGAGAACTGACCAACCTGCAGACTTAGTTGCAGGGGGGGGGGGGGAGAAAAGTCCTTTCTGGGCTCGAACTTCTGCGTGGAGGCTACGTGTTGCATCGGGTCATCATAGCGAGTCGGGTTATAGTGGCTCAACTGCATAAGATCCATTAGCACCCCATAACTATGGTCTATATCTAGACAATGGACGTCATCCCTGTTTGACTCCTCTCCACTTTAAGATCTTTTCCGACTGTCTCCTAATATTACGTCGCGCCGTAAACAGCGCATCCGTAAACAGGCAATGGAAAATACATTACCATTTATCATGTATTCCCGCGGGAGGAAATCTTCCGGTTGGCGGTAATTCGCTAAAGTCTGCTAAACAAGACTCCCGCCTTGGCGCCTGTAGCGACATGCCGCCGCATTCGCCTGAGATTTACCTCGAAGCGGCCGAGGAAATTCGCATTTCTGCTCAGGGACTCTCGCATTAGTTCATACGAAATATGTAAACGGGCAGAACACCCGATATTCGGCAGAGCTGTGTTAATTTCCGAATATGTGGGAGCACCGCTTAGCGAAAAGGTGGATTCTGAGTGAAAT
The DNA here is from genome assembly GCA_944548615.1 of Micropterix aruncella. NCBI lineage: Eukaryota > Metazoa > Arthropoda > Insecta > Lepidoptera > Micropterigidae > Micropterix > Micropterix aruncella. The sequence continues at coordinate 23,072,974 of OX155952.1, read as the reverse complement.
TACGCTGTGATACGTAATGCTGAAGGGCGGCAACGCCCAATCGCCTACGGGCATCACCTTATTTTGGTTTTCCTAAAGATCTGTGCATACCTCAGGTACTACTTACCACCGATGAGTTTGACACGTAGGAATAATAGGAAACCTCTTAGGAATAATTTGATAATATTTGATTATTCATTATTGTTGCGCCCGTTGCCCAACATATGCAGTGCCCTGTGGCACGGACCGACCCAGCGCTGTGTGAACCCAGGACTGTAAAAAGAGGTCCACCGCTTGGTCGCCGCTTGCCCCGTAACGGGCGGCCACGACACCTGCTGCAAGCCTCGATACGCCTCAGTCTGTCTATTACCACCGTTTTACTCCCCGTCCCCTGCACCAATAAAACACGCCTTCGACTCACTAGTGCCAACACGGCCTATTATTTTTTGATAATTTTAGAGTCTAAGAATATCGTCGCTTAGATACAAGGTACATACATTTCAATTTACATACATGAATCTTACAAGGTACATAACAAAATACTATTTTACAACAGTGTACTTAACAAGTATACAGTTTTACAAATCAGACATAAGTATATAATTAACCTAGGTACATAACAACGTTATTGAAATCTTTATTGTAAAGTAAAATCAGTATATAACAATTAATCTTATTTTCTAAGTGTCGCTATCCTGTTCTTCCCGGGCAGCGGGTCGAACAAGATCTTTCGTGGTCGGTTGTCGAGCGGCGTCTCTGTGCGCCTGCGTGCTCCTGAGTGCGCCTGAGTGCGCCTGGGTGCGCCTGTGTGCGCCTGTGTGCGTCTGCGTGTGCCTGACTGCGCCTGGGTGCGCTTGTCTGTGCTGCGTCCGCCTGTGCTGCGTCCGCCTGTGCTGCGTCCGCCTGTGCTGCGTCCGCCTGTGCTGCGTCCGCCTGTGCTGCGTCCGCCTGTGCTGCGTTCGCCTGTGCTGCGTCCGCCTGTGCTGCGTCCGCCTGTGTCCGACTGCGCCTGTGTGCGCCGTCTGACCGCGTGTGCGCCGCGTGGGTGCCGCGTGTGCGCCGATGCTCACCAGACTGCGCCTTTGTGCGCCCGTCTGCGCCCGCGTGCGTCCGACTGCGCCTGTGTGCGCCGTCTGACCGCGTGTGCGCCGCGTGTACCCGACTCTCCGAAGGTCCCAACTTGGACCGGCGCTCGAACTCCACGACTGGAGCGAGCGTCCCGTCGACCGTAAATCACGAGTCGGACCGTAATTCCCGACTCGGACCGGCACTCAACTCCCCGAATAGGAGAGAGTGTCTCGTCGACCGTAGTGTCCTTTACTTGGACGGGCTCAATACTGCACGGTGCAGTAGAGCCGCTCGCGACTGGCTTCCAGACTGCAAGGGCAGTGGAGCGGTTCCAGGTCGCGGTCCTAGTAGTCGTTGGGGGTTCCTTCCTTCCTTCCTAGTCGGTTGACTGTTTCCTGTGGAACTGAGAGAGCGAGTCATTTGGTATGGCCCAGGGGCCCATATTTGTACTCACTTCCGCGGTTCTCGCCGTGCACCTGCTGTGCACCTGCTTTCGTGTCCACCAATGGACACGCCGCGGACAGCTTTCCGTGAAAGGTGGGGATCTTCCCTTTTCTATTGACCTCTCGCACTCTCCTAGGAGAAAAGCTATCTCCTCTCCTCTAAAAGCCGTTACGGTACGCTCCGTGTTTGTCCAGACTTCAGGGCCGACCAACAGTTTCTGGTTGGCGGCTACTGGCTCGTTAGAGCGCATTCCTGATTGGTCGGCAACCAACCAATCAGAGAATGGCTCAAAACCCATCCTTTCCTTTGGAGTGGATTCTTCGGGTTCCAAACATCATCAGAGTCTGGCCCGGTACCTCACGTATGCGTTCCCGTTGTTTTCGTGTCTGCTAGTATCTTCGAAATCGGCTGAGGGCAGTTTTCCGGCAACGTAAACTTGAATCGATGATTCCTGTGTTTCTGTTTACTTGCCGGTGGTCGGTGGTGATGGTGCTTTGTTTTCTACTCCCATTTAACAGTTTTTCACTATTTTTGGGAGTAGAAAATACCACGTGTTTTCTCTCGTGTTTCACGGTTCCTTGCTGTGAACACGTGAATTTTCACGGCAGGTCGTAAGAGGGGTGCTCTATGCATATACCTCGACTCTTATACAACTGTTTCGGGCAGTATTTCCCGCTTTCATATCCGGTTTGACGAGTTCAAATCTGTCCGTTTTCGGCACCAAAGTTTGTCTCCTAGCTATGTTAGAGCAGGCGGTCGTAGGGAGTCTCGCTCGCTCGGTCTCTGTGTGGGAGCGGGCGGCCGTAGGCCGTCTCGCTCGCTCGGTCCGCTCCAAGCGACGCCTGCGCTGTCTATAAAGGTAACCCGAGGCGATTTTGCCATTTTTCTCGTAAAAATGAGTTTTCTGCAAATTTCTTATGCTTTCTCGGGCACCCTCATAGCGGCCGTAAATCATCTATTTTACGGCCGGCGACGTCGCTACTGACGGCGTCGCAACATCCTCCCCCTCGACACGTCCCGTGTCTTCATTTTCGGCCTCTAGAATTACGGCCACTTTGGTGATGGGTCTTCGGCTGACCCGTCCTGTTGCGGTGCGGAGGTCGACCACTCGTACCAACCCGTCTGCGCCCGGGTGTACAGCGGTTACGACACCTCTAGTCCACGTCCCGCGAGTCGTGTTTGGTTCCGCCATGAACACGACGTCATTGATGGCTATGTCGCGGTTGCGCTCGTGCCATTTCGTTCGTTTGGCTAGAGTGGGAAGGTATTCCTTCACCCATCTCTTCCAAAACTGGTTCGCCAAGGCTTGGCTGAACCGCCACTGCTTCCGTAGGTCCACCCTTTCGTCTGGGGGGCATAACGGTAGCACTGGCTGCGGTGACCCAATGAGAAAGTGACTCCTTTCGCCAGTAGTTCGTCGGCTTGCTTGCCCTCGTTGACGTCTGCGGCGTGGCATGACAACTGCTGTCCATGCTTCTTGGAGCTTCTCACTGCTTTAGTGATCCGGTTGCGCACTGCTGTGTTGCTTCCGGCATTTCATCCCTTGTTTGGGGTATCTCTTGCTTCGGCTTGCTTACCAGGACCTCCTTGGTCCTCCTCCGACTCCGTTGCATGGTGTCTGCTCTCACCCGTGCTGACTTGCTGGCGGCAATTTCGTTGTGGAAACCGTACGCACCTCTGCGTCGGGCACTCCTTGTGCTCCACGTTTTCGCTCGCCAGGCTTCCTCAGCTTGCAACGAGACGTCGGGCTTGCTGCCTTAGCGTGTCGCTTGATGCTCGGCCGCTGTCGCGCTGTGGACTGCGGCCGGCTTCGTTGCGGCTGGTTTCTTTGCTGCCGCTGACTTCCGGGTGGTGGATGCCTTGGCAGTTGCCGCCTTTTTAGCTGGGGCGGACTTTGTGGCCGGTGCGTTGGCTTTTGCCGCCTTCACTGGGACGGACTTCTTGGCCGGTGCGTTGGCCTTTGCTGCCTTCGCTGGGGCAGACTTCTTGGCCGGTGCGTTGGCCTTTGCTGCCTTCGCTGGGGCAGACTTCTTGGCCGGTACGTTGGCCTTTGCTGCCTTCGCTGGGGCAGACTTCTTGGCCGGTACGTTGGCCTTTGCCGGCTGCTTTGGGGCCGGTCTTCTCGCCGCCGTTGACTCCTTAGTCGTGGCGGACTTCTGGGGCGAATGAATATTTCGCCAGGTCGCTATCTTCTCGCACGAAGTGTTGTCCGTTTCGAGATTGCGTCCTTGTTTTTTGTCATCATGAGCTCTCCGGGCTCCATGACTGACTTGTTGTACTTGTGGCTGAACGGAGCGTGCTTGTCCGCGTCCACCTTGTACTGAGCGGCGATGTATTGCTTGCTCGCCTGCATCGACGAATCTCCGTGCTCCATGAGCTTGCAGATCGTGACGTTGCTTGTTTTGACCGTTAATCACTTGATCGTTGGTCATGGAGTTCCACTCCATCTTCCGCTGCGTTAGGGCCTCTCCCCCACGTGGCGGATTCCGCCGGCGACAACCACTCTCGAAGACTCCTTCGTAGGGGACTGCATTCTCCCTGGTGTCCGCCGGTCTTTCATCGGCTTGCAGCCGGTATCCTTTTTTGTGGACAAGTCGCGCTTGCTTCCCTTGATCGCGCTGTTCCTGGTCTATCATTGGCTCCTCTGCCAACGTTTCCAAACCTGCCGTCGGCCTGCTGTTTTTCGGCTGGTTTGGGCGTGTGCCGCTTTGAGGCGGTAGGTAGGAGATGCGTGCCCAGCAACATCTTTCTTCCTCCGTTTCTTCCCTCGTGCAGCAAAGCGGGCCCGTTGTCCATCGGTCGTTCTTTACTTGACTGATGGCATGGAAGCGGCTCCGGGGGGGCCTCTCCCCCTCGTGGCGCGAGTGCAGGCCCGTTTTCCAACGGCCGTTCTCGAGGCGCCTCGTGGTAGCCATTGTTGCCTCCGCATGCTGATTGTCGGTATCCAGTTGATTCCCCGACTGCTTGCGTGTGTGGTAAACTGCCGCTTGGTCCGAGTTCTTCTGGACCTGTCCGCTGATCGTCCACCCGAGCAAGCTCCGGGTGGCGGTGGGCAACCCTGGTGGTCCCCAGACGATACTTCGTGGCGCTATGAGTCGGTAATTATCCATGCCGATAATCATTTGGGCCTTGCCCCGATATTGCGGAATCTGTATGCCGTGCAGATGGGGCCATTTGTCCCATTTACTTCCCAACGATTCCTGCTCGGGTCCATTGAGCCTTTTAATGGTGTGGACGGACGTCATCTGATGCCAGTCTGCATTCAGGGCGTCCCTCACTTCAAGGTCCACCAGTCGGGTATTTTCCTTGCGTGGTCCCGCTACGCTCTTTAGGACAATCGCGCTCTGCTTCCCGCAGACGCCGATTTCCCTCGCCACGCTGTCCTCAATCAGCGTGACGCTTGACCCTTCGTCAAGAAGAGCGAGTATCGGGATGCTGCTCTTGGGACCCCTTACTAGTATTGAGGCGACGCGCAGCAACCCCTCTCGTTTGGTAACACAAGCCTTGCTGTCTGTTGCTCGCGCCGCTCCGATGTGGTAGTTGTAGCCGGAGCCACTCTTCCGGTCTTCTTCCTTGTCTTCCGTTGGCGTCGGTGACTGCGCCGCCCTTCTGCTGTCGGTGAGCAGTGGGTGTGTCGCCTTGGCGGTGCGGCAGTCCCGCGCGTAGTGCCCCCTCTTGAGGCACCGGAAGCAGGCTCCAGAAGTCTGCACCCATCTTGAGCGCTGGATTTCTGTCCATTTCAGAAACTTCTTGCACCGTGTGATTGCGTGTCCACGCGTGTAGCACACCTCGCACTTCGGGCCGTCTTCCTTTGGACCGGAAGCTGCGGGCGGTGTGTACTTGGTGTCACTCTTTGGCTGTGGTGCGGACGTCGACTGCTCTGTATCAGCAGTCGTCGCATACACCCGCTTCGGTGCAGGCATCGACTCGTACCCCTTCGGTTTGGACGGCTTAACTCCCCAGTTGGCTCGATTCACCGCCGTGGCCTGTCGCCCGAGTTTGTCCATATACTCTGAGAAATCAAATAATGACGGATTGCCTCCGTGTTTCTCTATAATGGCTTCACTCCAGCCCGACAGGTGATGGCCCGACAGCTTGGCTTCCAGTTCGCGCAGTATCTCCAGGTTATACGCGTACTCTGGCCGCTTCAGGGACCTCATTGAAGCTATGAGGTTGCCAACTGTCACCGTGAAATCGATCACTTCTTCGCTTGTCGATGAAGTGCTGGTCAATGGCCGCAAGCCGCGCACCTGGTTGATAAGGCGCCCGATGAGAAGGTCTGGTCTCCCGAATCGTCGCTCTAGTGTTTCTCTTATCCGTAGTAGTTGCTCTGGATCGGAGAGAAGAGCGGACACAGTTTGATATGCCTTTCCCTTCAGGCACCGCTGTAGTCGTGTCATGACTTCAGCTCGCGTCAAGATCTGGGTCTGCTGCTCCAGCTGTGACGCGAAGACCAGCCACCGTTCTGGGTCACCGTCGAACACCGGCAATTCCCGCGGCAATGTATGCCGCAAGAGAATCCCTTCGCACGCAGTGGTCGCGTGCGGTGTCGGTGATTGTGGCGGGCCTGGTGCTTGCGGGAAAGCGCCTGCGAAGGCGTCCATATCCCTCGCTCGTTGCCGCTGCGCCGTGTCCCCTACCGCCTGGTTTGAGTGGTCGATCCACTGCGGTATGGGAGTTTTCTCGAGGGGAATCCGAGTGCGTGCCATCGAACGTCCAAGGCTTGGAGCGTCCTCGGCCTCTTCTTCCTCAGCGACGATGATGTCTTGCTCGAGTTCCGTGGCTCGGCGCAGGTCGGCGAGTCTCGCCTGCAGCGTCTCCGTTCGGTTACGGATGGAAGCATCGCGCAGCTCGGATATCTCGTCCTCAATCCGCTGTTTCTCGCGAAATGCTCGCTGTGCTGCCTCGGCGAAGCGACGCTTGCACCTACTGTGCGGCGTCATGCCGCTTTCACGGCTGCATAGACTCGCTGTCCAGTCGGCGGGCCTTCCTGTCGCACCCCCTTGAGTTGTAGCGGCTGCATTATCCACGACGTACGGCGTGCCGCGCTCCGGGTATGCGCCTGCTACCCGAGCTGCTGGCATTAGTGGCTGCGCTGTCGGTGGGCCCATCGCCCCCTGAGGCGAGTTGCCAACTCGTGTTACCGTGACGCTCGTGGTTGCTAGGTCGCTCATCTGTGAATCTTGGATTGTGACCTCTGTCACGGTGTCGCCGTCCCTCGCAGCGCTGCGGTCAGCTGCTTGTGGGTCGCGACGACTTTTTCCACTACGAAGGCTCATCGTGATTTATTGGTGCACGACGGGAGAGTAACGGTATTTTACTGATGGCTATCCGGCTCGAAGGACCAGCTTCTATGTTGCGCCCGTTGCCCAACATATGCAGTGCCCTGTGGCACGGACCGACCCAGCGCTGTGTGAACCCAGGACTGTAAAAAGAGGTCCACCGCTTGGTCGCCGCTTGCCCCGTAACGGGCGGCCACGACACCTGCTGCAAGCCTCGATACGCCTCAGTCTGTCTATTACCACCGTTTTACTCCCCGTCCCCTGCACCAATAAAACACGCCTTCGACTCACTAGTGTCAACACGGCCTATTATTTTTTGATAATTTTAGAGTCTAAGAATATCGTCGCTTAGATACAAGGTACATACATTTCAATTTACATACATGAATCTTACAAGGTACATAACAAAATACTATTTTACAACAGTGTACTTAACAAGTATACAGTTTTACAAATCAGACATAAGTATATAATTAACCTAGGTACATAACAACGTTATTGAAATCTTTATTGTAAAGTAAAATCAGTATATAACAATTAATCTTATTTTCTAAGTGTCGCTATCCTGTTCTTCCCGGGCAGCGGGTCGAACAAGATCTTTCGTGGTCGGTTGTCGAGCGGCGTCTCTGTGCGCCTGCGTGCTCCTGAGTGCGCCTGAGTGCGCCTGGGTGCGCCTGTGTGCGCCTGTGTGCGTCTGCGTGTGCCTGACTGCGCCTGGGTGCGCTTGTCTGTGCTGCGTCCGCCTGTGCTGCGTCCGCCTGTGCTGCGTCCGCCTGTGCTGCGTCCGCCTGTGCTGCGTCCGCCTGTGCTGCGTCCGCCTGTGCTGCGTTCGCCTGTGCTGCGTCCGCCTGTGCTGCGTCCGCCTGTGTCCGACTGCGCCTGTGTGCGCCGTCTGACCGCGTGTGCGCCGCGTGGGTGCCGCGTGTGCGCCGATGCTCACCAGACTGCGCCTTTGTGCGCCCGTCTGCGCCCGCGTGCGTCCGACTGCGCCTGTGTGCGCCGTCTGACCGCGTGTGCGCCGCGTGTACCCGACTCTCCGAAGGTCCCAACTTGGACCGGCGCTCGAACTCCACGACTGGAGCGAGCGTCCCGTCGACCGTAAATCACGAGTCGGACCGTAATTCCCGACTCGGACCGGCACTCAACTCCCCGAATAGGAGAGAGTGTCTCGTCGACCGTAGTGTCCTTTACTTGGACGGGCTCAATACTGCACGGTGCAGTAGAGCCGCTCGCGACTGGCTTCCAGACTGCAAGGGCAGTGGAGCGGTTCCAGGTCGCGGTCCTAGTAGTCGTTGGGGGTTCCTTCCTTCCTTCCTAGTCGGTTGACTGTTTCCTGTGGAACTGAGAGAGCGAGTCATTTGGTATGGCCCAGGGGCCCATATTTGTACTCACTTCCGCGGTTCTCGCCGTGCACCTGCTGTGCACCTGCTTTCGTGTCCACCAATGGACACGCCGCGGACAGCTTTCCGTGAAAGGTGGGGATCTTCCCTTTTCTATTGACCTCTCGCACTCTCCTAGGAGAAAAGCTATCTCCTCTCCTCTAAAAGCCGTTACGGTACGCTCCGTGTTTGTCCAGACTTCAGGGCCGACCAACAGTTTCTGGTTGGCGGCTACTGGCTCGTTAGAGCGCATTCCTGATTGGTCGGCAACCAACCAATCAGAGAATGGCTCAAAACCCATCCTTTCCTTTGGAGTGGATTCTTCGGGTTCCAAACATCATCAGAGTCTGGCCCGGTACCTCACGTATGCGTTCCCGTTGTTTTCGTGTCTGCTAGTATCTTCGAAATCGGCTGAGGGCAGTTTTCCGGCAACGTAAACTTGAATCGATGATTCCTGTGTTTCTGTTTACTTGCCGGTGGTCGGTGGTGATGGTGCTTTGTTTTCTACTCCCATTTAACAGTTTTTCACTATTTTTGGGAGTAGAAAATACCACGTGTTTTCTCTCGTGTTTCACGGTTCCTTGCTGTGAACACGTGAATTTTCACGGCAGGTCGTAAGAGGGGTGCTCTATGCATATACCTCGACTCTTATACAACTGTTTCGGGCAGTATTTCCCGCTTTCATATCCGGTTTGACGAGTTCAAATCTGTCCGTTTTCGGCACCAAAGTTTGTCTCCTAGCTATGTTAGAGCAGGCGGTCGTAGGGAGTCTCGCTCGCTCGGTCTCTGTGTGGGAGCGGGCGGCCGTAGGCCGTCTCGCTCGCTCGGTCCGCTCCAAGCGACGCCTGCGCTGTCTATAAAGGTAACCCGAGGCGATTTTGCCATTTTTCTCGTAAAAATGAGTTTTCTGCAAATTTCTTATGCTTTCTCGGGCACCCTCATAGCGGCCGTAAATCATCTATTTTACGGCCGGCGACGTCGCTACTGACGGCGTCGCAACAATTATAATTAATATCGTTTTACTTGTGTGATTATTGAGCACCCATATAACTTTTATTTTCTCCGAGTTATCCACCAGAGTTGAGCGTCTACAAAATGTCCGCATTCGTTATATCCATGGCCTCAGAAAATTTCGCCATATCACGGAGTACAGAGAGAAGCTTCACTGGCTGTCGACCCGGGAGAAAAGAGACATGAGGGCTGTATGTATGCTGTTCAAGATTTTCGACGGAGTTGCTCCCAATTATCTTACCGGCAGATTTGCTGCACTATCGGCTCATGGACGCCTGCTGAGATCAAAAGATAACCTGCTACTCTCTATCCCTAGTCACAGTACTGACTTCTTTTCATTCTCTTTCACTGTGCATGGAGCCCGTCTTTGAAATGCTATGCCGATAAATGTGAGCATAACAAGTTTCAAAAACAGACATAGAAAACATTTTAATCTTCAGATAAATTGCCTTTCCTTTCTTCTTCTCCTCCTTTTTAACCCTTAGCGTCCTTATAGGTGTTAGATTATTTTGGTGTGGCACATAATGTGCCCACAACAGTTAAATATATATTTCATTCGATCATTTTTTTTGTATTTTTAATACTCTATATGTTAAGTTACATAGCATCTACTCGCAAATCATACAATAGTATAGGTTTGCTCTTAAATATTGCCTGCAGGCAATAAGCTCGCCTTTTTCGTACGAATAAAGCGTTTTATGATTATTAGTTTTTATTTTTTAATTAGTATTATTTTTACTGATTATTTCTTGTATTAGTTTTAGCCTATTGACTTTTTTTGTTAGACGTATTAGTTTTATTATTGTAATATTTTGATTATTTGCGTTTTAAACAATTATTATTATGGCAGATAAAACTGTATTTGCAATTTTAGATTAATAAAAGACTTTTGACTCTTATCTGTTGACTTTGAATGTGGATATTTGACAGATTCGAAATATCTTACCTTCAAAGTGTTGTCAACCTGTTACTTTTCAAATAAGTCATGATCACGAAATACTAATCAAATATAAATGTCTGTTTATTGCAATTTTCTCGTTTCGAGAAATTGTTAGAAGTTGTTTATTTACTTTTCATCGAAATACACAAAAAATACATTAATTGTACCTACATATTTTGATGAACGGTAAACAATAATAAAGGTCCTCAGTTTGACAAAAGAAAAAAATGTTTTTCTAAATGGGTGGGTTTAGGATGCGGCAGAATCAGAAAGCAGAAAGAAAACATGAAAGTTAAAATTAGGAGGCTGCAGACATACAGACAGACTTGAAACTGGAGATGGTCTTAACCGTCTCATGGGGGCTCAAAACGGATATTTCCGTCTTTATCTCGAAAAAAAATGTTGCGCGTTCTCTAATCTCTAAGGGCCGGGAAAGTAAGAAACCCAAAGATGCATGGAGGGCGGCAGGGGGGAGGGGGGGGTAGCGACAGGATTCTTTTTGTTGATACTTTTTGGTATCGAGTACTTTTGTTTCGATACCGATACTTTTGTACTCAAGACTTTTTAAATCAATACTTTTACTCAATGAGTACTTTTGAATATAATGACTACTCAGTGATTATTCACTCGAAACAATACACGAGTCAGCATAAGAAAATAACAAAACACGAAACCGACTAGCTAGATACCAAAACGGCTACGATACTTTTTTTTCGATACTACTCATGAGTACAGTATCGATACTTTCTATTCGATACCGTGTCCTAGGGGCCGGGGGGGGGGGGGGGGGGGGGGACTGAAGCTGAAAGTTCGACTTGGCTCCAAATATCCTCAGTCTGCCATTAATTAAGAACGATTATTTTAAAATTTGTTTTGCTATACTTCATAGTAGAAGTATTTATATGGAGGGGTCAGCAGCATTGGCAAAATCATAAACTGAGTATTTTCCAGCCAGTTTGAGCTAAGATAAAGGCATTTCCTAAAAGTATAGCCACCTTAATACTTACCTTCGGTTCGCTTCGCGTCGATTGGTCACCTTATAATAACTCCCTACATTAGCCTCAAATTCAAAATTATGACAGATTAAGGAAAGAAACGAAGAAATATTTAATATAAAAATGCATATATGACCTTAATGAATTTTATTATATTTAATAGATTATATTTTCTGTAAGGCTTACAAAATCTATTGATATTATTGTAATTTTTGATTTTTATATTTATTCCTAATTCTAAAATTTATTTTCTGACTCTTACTGCTTTACTTTTATTTTTTGATAGATTTTTCATTTTTGATTTTTAATTCTGATTTTTATATTTTGATAATTTTATTTTTGTAGTTTTTTAATGTTATTTTTATCCTTAGTTTGGTTTTTACTGTAAAAAGGTGGTTTTAAGAAACCACCTATTTTAGGTGGTTTCTTACTGTAAAACTCTGTTCGAGTTCTTTCTATTTGTCTAGTTTTGTTATATTTTTGTTACTAAATTTCAGTTTTTTTTTGTGTTTACTCATTATTTCCATTTTTGCGTATTTCTAGTTTTTTATTTCTTTTCCTGAATTTATAATTTTTTATGTTATTTTAGTATTTAGATTTTTTTATATACTTTTTTTATATTTTGTGTGTAATTGGAAATGTAATTTTATTTGAAATCATTTTATTTGAAATGTAATTTTTATACCCGAATCGGGTTTTGAAAATAAATACTTGAAAGTTAAGAATATTTTTTCGTTTTTATTTTTTCATGCACAATCTCTAGGTACTATTAGTACTAGTACACTTAGTATAATATCCAAATACATTTGGGGATTGTTCACCAATCTGGAAATAAATACTTGCAGGAAATAGTACGTGCTGGAACTCATATACCGCAAGGTCACGTTCGTAATAAGAATTGCTGAATAATTATCCGTCCTTTTATCGCACAGGCTAGCAGCGATAGCTGTATACCTAATTCATATTCCACATAGTAATATAATCAAATGGTCAAATCACGCAGTTATAATAAAAAAAATAACTTTTTATTACATTTCTAAATTTCTTACGAACCAAGATCTTATATTTTCCAAGCTTTGAAGTTGATTTCGAGTGTGATTCTTTTTTCTTTCGTCGTTCTATACGGTAAATAAACTACCAGAAGGGCACATTGACGAATTACATGGCGGAACCTTTTTTTTCTGCTGTTATGATTCGATCAGTCGGCTGAATGTGAGACTGATAGCTATACTTTACTTTTATCGAACCCGCAGATACTGCTACGGTACCCACAATTTCTATATCCGTCCCTCCTCTCTTCTTTCCTCCATCCTATCCTTCGGCTATATGTTCCAATCGGCTATCCTAGTGCCAATGCCTATAATGCTGTGGCCACACTAACGGGAAACTTCAATGCCCATCATCGCGATAAATATTGCGTTTTTTATTAACGCGTTAAATTGAGTGGCCCCTTTAAACTTTCAACGCCAACGCCCATTCTTGGCAATAAAATTGGCGTTAACCCGTCGGTCGTCGGAGGCATTTTGCAACGTTTTACAGATCCGCGCGAAATCGTTTTGGCCGGCCCCCATATATATCATATTATAAATATATAATATACATGATTAACAAGATTAATTACTAGTTAACAAGGGGAAGTTCATTAAAAAACAATATTGTGAGTATTTATTTACAAAATCGACCAAAAAGTTAATGTTCCTTGAATTTCAAACAAGATGGACGTTGACGCTGCTACACTGTATTCCATGAGTGTACATTTTTACTATAATTTTATTATGAACATACTTCATCATTACCGAGTGAAGAAGAAAAGAACACAATTAAAATGAAAATGTTTACATTTGTTTAGATAGGTTCTACATTAACCCATTAGGGTTTCCTTTTTCTTTATAATGTCTTCGATTATTGTTTTAAATGGTAATAATTCCATTATTCGTCGCCAAGCATCATTTTGTGATGCACGATTCTTGCAACTTTGGTGTTTCGGATCCCACAAACATGGCTCTGTTTGCAGAATTTCGAGAAACACAATGAATTTCTCGTTAGTCCACTCCATATATTACCGAGGAAAAACACGTGCGATCCCGTCGCGCTCACGGTGCACAATGAAAGACGTGGTGTGGACGCTTCAACGCATTATTTCTCGCGTTAAATCTCTTAGATGTACTGCCAGCCGAGCTATCAACTAACGTCAAACGGCAATGTTAATGCCGTTGTAAAATTGCCATAGCGATAATTAAAGGCGTTTCTTGTTAGTGTGGCCCAGGCATAAGGGTGACCATAATAATATATAAACCTTCAAGCGTTGTAAAACAATTTACAACACATTAAAAAAAAACGAAAATACGGGAGCCGATGATTTAAAATATTTTTATCGGTAACCAATTATTGCCGCTGTGACTGAAAAATGCGAAATAAAACTGTAGAATTACATTTTGCTTCCATTACTTTGAAAAGTATAACTTGATTACAATTAAATAATTATCCAATATATATATATACTACGGCGTTAATTAAATAAAAGTGAGATCGAGTATGTCACAGTCAATTTTTGTTAAATGTATTTTTCCATAACGTTTAGTATTTTCCATAAATGTATTTTTCCATACACGTTAGATAAGAAGGCTACGGGGAAAAATTATTAATGTCAACTTTTGAAATATTTGGTGATTCCATATTTCCTAAAATATGACCTTTAAGTCAGAGTTTCTTCGAGTGAGAAAATAATATTTTTTCTGTAAATTAAATATATTTGAGTCTAATAAAAAAATACAATTTTCTTAAATTTATAAAATTATGACCATTTTTCCCGTAACCTGTTATATCTTGTTTGTTAACTCAAATTGTTCATCCTAAAAAAGTCTCCACCGCTTCGGCTGCGGCTACTACTGCTTCGTGTTCCAATTTCTAGGCTCTCAGATACTCCTTTGACCTCGGAAATAGATAAAAATCGCTAAGGGTGAGGTGGTGAATATGGAGGATGTTCTAGTATTTCAAAGCCAACATCTTAAATGGTAGCCATTGCAACTGCGGACTTGTTCTCCGGGTGTTATCTTGATAAAACAGAACAACTTGTCGCAACTCGCGTATTTTATTGCACATTCTTTGTTATTCTGCATATAAAGTATTCGTAACAGTAGCTCAAACAACGTAATGTTGGTAAAATATGAGAATCCCTAGATACGTATGTTTTTACTCAGTTAGGCTTGCGATGAGCTATGAATTCAATTTGTTTTCCCTGCACAATTTATAATAATGTTTACCGAATATGATAGCCCTTCTGCTGTATATTTGATTGTTTGTAATAAATAATTAAATGAACATAATTTATGAAAGTATTCAATAATTAATATTCCTTTACTGTCTGAAGAGAGACCATGAAATTACTGGCGGATAGAATGGACTTAAACTTCTCAGGGATTGGTAATGACGCTCTTTTCCAACCACAACCTTTTCAACTCTTGCCATGGCTAAATGATGCTTTCATGCCAAATTTCAGTTCAATCGGATTAAGTTTTCGTGGAGGAAGAACATACAGAGACTTCTATCTGGAAATAATTTTAATCGTCTCAGGGGGCTCAACTTGTTTATTTGCGTCTTGATCTTAAAAAAAAATGCGCGTTCACAATACTTTTACTTCTTGTCGGTTGATGGGCCGGGAAATTGAAAAATCCAAATGAGATACGTTCCAATACGTTTCTGAACAATTTTCTGTTATAAACGTGGTCACTAAACAAAGGGAAATAAAGGAGAGAATGATTTAAAATATCACACAGAATGAAATGGATGACTTGTATTTCAGCGGGATGGAATCATCGGATCACTGCGAGTCAAAGCGATCGTAATAACGATCAAAGTATTTTCCATCGAAGCGATCAGAAGTGGTCCGGCTACTCACCGCTAGACTCGACTTAAAACTATATTTTTTTAATACCGACCTTGCGAGAGCGGTTGAAAAGTGAGAGCGTGAGTTGCAGCAGCCTTATTACTAAGCTCACGATTTTCACTTACTCCTACTACACGATTACTTACACGATATACTTACACGATTGATAATATATGGTATTAGATAGATTAACTCCACAGTAGGGCGGTGTAGACTACAACCCCAGGCAGTCACCCCAGGCTGGTATAACGATATATGATCATTATTTCAGTCGTGGGATGAACGTAGAAGACTTAGAGACAAGACAATCTACTATCTAGCTTTGCCAACAAGCCCGTTAGAGGCCAACGCCCTACAGCGAGCTACCGGGAAAGGTAACCAGCTGGCAGCCTCGCCCCCTAATTACCAGTTTTGGTAGGATATCTCCATCTGGATATCTCAGTCTTAACTCCACAGTAAGATTTGCAACACTTCTGCACCGGCGAAATGCAGCTTGTGCTGATAGGATGGATGATACCAATAGCAATTTTATGGCCATCTATAATAACAGTGGTAATAAATGTATTAAAAAAAATAGGACTAATTGATTTAAAAAAACCAATAATTTAATAAATGATAAAAATAATTACATTCAATTATTTGTGCCATCTATCGCATTTTTTTTGTATATAAACTGATATCATAGAAGTAATACGGAGAGATAGAATGCCGTCTATTAATCTAAACACTAAGGTGACAATCATGTCGAACCTGGGAACATGGGAAAGACCTGGGAACGACCATATCTGAAGAAATCGTGTGTCATGAATTTTCTGAAAAATATAAGCACTAATTTAAAAAAAATCT
This sequence comes from Micropterix aruncella, assembly GCA_944548615.1. Taxonomy (NCBI): domain Eukaryota; kingdom Metazoa; phylum Arthropoda; class Insecta; order Lepidoptera; family Micropterigidae; genus Micropterix; species Micropterix aruncella. Next base: position 23,057,144 of record OX155952.1, on the reverse strand, counting down.
TAGCTAATCCCTCGATAAGCAACCAATTTATTATTTAGACTCAAAAAAGTTGCTCATTGCCTTGGGCATTCAGGCTTTAATCTAATTTCGAAACGTTTCAGGCGCGATTGCTCCTACAATGTGAGTGTATTTTATTTTAATTTAATTATATTGGCTGTTTAATTCTCTATCGTCGCGCTTAGCCACATTTTTAACTTAGCCCCCTTAATTAATTACAATTAATTAAAACTCTCTCACTATTAATTACAATTAATAGTGAGAGCGCTCTGCGAGTCATACTAAATATGCTTTGCTATTAACACCCTTATACCACCACTGCGTAAAAATAATTTTACTGTATGAACTCTGCGATCGAACGTTTAGTATCCACCCGCTGCCTGACGCTTCATCAACGCTGGATGTTTATTGGTCACACCCTACAAAGTGGCCCCGCCTATTTTTTCGCGGGTCGGCCCATTTCAGATAATTTTCTCAGGTCTTATGTCGCCTTAAGGTGAGTAATTATTACGTATTGAAACCTGTTGGCATAACAAATTAAAGTTGACATATACGGAATGAGTTTTTTTAACCACCATCCTTCAAGGGGGTGAATCAGTATGAGCAACTGAACAACTTTTGATATTTTTACCCGGTATCGGGTAGCCGATTGGTCGTTTCAAGAGCAGTTGCCGTAAGGTTAGCAACCACCCCCGCTCTATACGAAACCAAGCCGTTTCCAGACCGTCACGGTTATCAGTCGGAATGCATAATCGATTGGCTGACGCCGCACGGTGCGCAAACCGTCCAGGAGCGACCGAATGACGATTCTCAGGGGAACTGGCCCGCAGGTACAGAGTCCTACCGGGTCTCACACTTCTGCTTGGAGGCTACCGGATGGGTGCTGACCTGTGAGCTAAGCCGACGCTAAGCACATGGATCATAATGGCCTAACTGCACTGGGCCCATTAGCTTCCTAAAGCGGCAAACAGCCGAACCACCTCCAATCGCAGCGATCGAGAAGCGACAGTGTTAATAGGGTTAGAGTCCGTGCTGGCGAAGGCATTCAGCAAAGATAATTTAAACCCAGTATAAAATGCAGAACCCTACAGAAAAGGAAATACCGGGGTAGGTACATACAATCTTGCATTACTGATGGCACTATAAATACGATAAACTATTTTATTTTCATTCAGCAGGCATTGGATTGCAGTTTTATAACCTAGGGTGTCATTCTTGAAAGAAATATAAGGCTGCACTTCCGCGATGAAATTTAATCGATATAATATTGTTTTTTTTAAATTCATCGATCCAAATTTAGAGTTATTTCTAGATAAAAAATGTAAAAGAAAAAAGGATCTAGAATGCAGGAAACTTTTTTTTCATTGAGCTGTCATATAGTGTTTTAATGAACAATAAATACAAACGGAGTTGCCATGGAATTCACCGACCGGAGTCGGGCCCATCATAATACTATTTTTTTTACACTTCTGGGGGGTGAGCAGTGGATTCCGGACTTACGAACCGGCTGTGGTAGGTTTAGGACAGCTGTCTTGCCACATGTGAGCGTTCACCTTGCCACCCATTCACTCCCCCTTCGAAGCCATAGAATTTGAGATGCGCAAATCGCAGTTTTAGATAATTTTTCTAAGAAAGAGTTGATTATTTTTCTGGAAAGGCCAAGATCTTTAAAGAGGTGAAATAGAGATTTAGCTGGCAGGCCACGAGCGCCAACTTCCACCGCGTGAAGGTGAACAGTGAAGCCGTTCCGGGTTACGGCATTTGCAAGATCATGGTATTTATTTAATTTGTACTCGTGGTCTTTTGGGATATTTGATTCCCATGGAACAGTTAATTCTACGATAAGAGCCACCTTTCGAGATAGAGAGTAAAGAGTTATATCTGGACGGAGGGCTGTGCATCCGAGACTTTCAGGGAATTTATACTGCTTAGAGACCGAATCAACCTCCAGAATCCAATCTGTAGCTTTCTCGATTATTGAGAAAGGTTTTGTAGTTAAATGTTTTTTGCCTTTAGAGCCATCCCGCACAAACTGTATTGGGGGTTTGGAGGATACTGTCAAACCCTTGTTGGCACGAGCCACTGAGAGACTAATTACCTCGCGAATAACAGCGAGAACTTTGTCATGGCGGTAAGTGTACCGTCCTTGATCTAAGGCCACCTTGCAGCCAGCTAGAATGTGTCTAGCTGTGCAAGGGGTATTGCTACAGAGGGGACAAGAACTATCCTCGGCAAAGCTCCAACGAGCGAGGTTACTGGGGTCTGGAAGTGTATGCTGAAAGGCATTCAAATAAAATTTCAGCATCTCTGGCGTCCAGTCATAGAGCATTACCTTCCAGTGCATTGGAGGCGGAATGCAAAAGTCCCCAATTGTTGTCCAATCATTCTGGCATTGAAGGCCAATAGCATGAGCCATACTCTTGCTGTCGTAATCTCCCCGCAAAAGAGACTTCTTCAAGTCCACGTCGCTCGTGGTTGTACTGCCATACCCCAGACCAGTGCCATTCTGACTGATTCCAGTAAGGAACTTTTTGTGGAAGTCTACGCGAATGAAAATTATGAAATGATGAAAAAATGAAAAAAATAAAAATTCTGAAATTCCGATATCGACATGATTTCAACAGCCCTGCTAACAATTTTGCTACTATAGTGTCATCATCTCATCATGAATGTATTCCTTACTAAGTTTGTTTGTTTGTTTCTACTCTTAATTCTGACATTTCACAATAGACGGGTTTATTTCCACAATGGGCGGTTTATACGACAATCTCTTACAACCAACCCTACTATGAAGTTTTTATTTGAATATGTGCTTGTACCATGTGTGTACGTGTGTGTCTTGCATGCGATCGAAATAATTCAAGTACAATTCCGCTAATGTTATCCCGGGTTCGATTCCCGGCTGGGTCATCCGAGATGACCCAGCCGGGAATCGAACCCGGAACCTTACACTGTATAATCAGGCGACCTAACCACTGTGCCACCGGGTAGTGTACAGTTGTCGGTTACATCCTTCTGGGTTCTCACATTAACATTTTGAATAATGTACATTAACAAATATTTAAAAATATCCAAATAAACAAAGTGATGTTATTTTGTGAGTAGGGCATTAACATTAAGGGTTATTACCCGTAGGAAACGTGTTGCGATATAGTGCACATATAATAAGACATACAAGTATTTTTTAAATGTTTTTCTATTTATTCAATAATCCCTTATTTCATTTAATTAATTTATCTATTCTAGCAAGAGTGTTGCGATATATCTAATTCGTCATTACGCGTAAACGAGTGTTCGCAAGCCTAAACACAGATACCATGGCTGAAACGCTTATGAAGGAAAGTAGCTACATAAACTCAACAGTTCGCAAGCGTGAACACAGAAACCATGGATGGCATGGTTTCTGTGTACAACACAGAAACACCGCACAAAATATTACCTCAGTACAGGCTCTGCCTAGTGATGTTCAGTTTATTTTTCGGTAACGAAAGCATCAATTAAAAAAACTTAGGTCTTTTTCTGACCTTATTTTTATGTAGAATAATCTCAAATATACAATAATATAAAAATAAAAACAACATTTTTTGGGAAAAAAAAATCAAGTCCATTTTTTTATTTTTTATTATTCTGGTGTACACCAATAAAATATAACCCTTATAACAATGATTTTGAACAAAGGTGATAACAAAAGAATTTAATTTTTTCTTTTAGCCAACGAAAAACGAAAAGAATTAATTAGGACGCCACCACGTTTTTATCGAGAAAAACGGGAAACGAAAAAAAGAAAAATGAATCTAACCCAAAAAATTTAGAAACTCTTACCTCAGCGCGTGGGTGGTACAAAATGTCACTAAATTGGGCCTGTCAGAACTAAACCATCGCAGCATAGAAAATAAAAACACAATCCATTTATCTAGGTCTTCTTTATTCCTCGGATTCTGGCGAAAAGTCTCGTCCATGGAATTACATCCGGCAGAAAAGAAAATCCGGTTACATCAGTGGTTTATTTTGATAACCCGGTCGAATGCAGCCGCGGTAAACCTCAGCAAGGGTTAAAACATCTTATAAAATTGGGCAAATAAAGGTGACACAATCTGCAAAAGAGCAGAAAAACCCGTAACTATCGCGCCGATCACATGTCAAAGACATCTTTTCCAAATATGTCAAACTTACCGCAAAAACGGTTCACACACCACACTACATATTTGTTAATGAAACAGAAAAACTCCCACGCACTCTAAAAGCGGCACTCAGCCCGTTTACGGCACTTTCTGACCACCTCGCCTCGACAAAAGCAGATTTCTCCCCATCTTTTCGAAGCGCACGTAAAACGGAAGCCAAAAAAAAACACGGCCGGATGTCGCAAAAGATGAACCAGAAACTATCGATTATAATTATGGCAACATTTAGCGGAAAATCGAATTGACAACCGTAATGTCCATACGGGTTTGACAGATAACCTCAAATGTCAACAAATTACGGGCCGAAATATTTGTACGGAATTTTAGTATTTTTAATGCTCCGGGAGGCTCGGAAACCGATATAAAACCAAGAACGGCACCAGAATCATGTTGAAACACGTCCAGAACACGGGAAATGTGATAAAATCCAGCAAAAACAAGGAAAATTCAACAAAACATAACAAAATGCCATGAAACATGAAAATAAGCATCTGTATGGATCGGAAACATGTTTTTAACCCCAGTTTCAGGTCGCAAATTGGATTTTTGTTACACCCTGTATAACAATATATAAACATATAATATTGTGATATACCAATTTCTGTTCAATAAGCGGTATAAAATAATAACATTAAAAGGCTGGACCGATTTTTTATTATCGAATGATAATATCGCAATACAACTTCTCGGAAAAACCTCATTTCCCCAAAATATGCCGGATCATCTTCGCTCAATAATGACGAGCACTTAACGTGTTTACTTTGGTTCCTTTGCATGAAATACAAACCAATTATGGAAAATAGCGTCTCAGTTCAATCGCCCATCGCTAATCCTAATTTTGTTTGCACGCGTAAGTGGATTGATCCGCTGAATCAATGATCCTTTAATCCGAGGCGAAGCCCTGAAAAAAATCATCGAAAATGGATGAGATTGTTTTATAATTATTGTATAGCCTATTCAAGTATATCGAAAGTTAATAATAAATTTAGTAAAATTAAGTGACATAATGGGGCTGATTGCGATTCGTTGCGGTTTAAAATAATGTCTGAAAACGAACCTAAGAGCGTTTTGTCGTTGATAAAATTTAAGTCGTTTTGCAATTGCCTTTCTAGTCTAAATTTAGCCGCGAACAATTTTAATGCATTTCGTTCTAAAATATGGTCACCTTATCCGAAATGCTATTGCGGTTGTACATTTTTGAAAGTTGCCTGGTTAACACAACGCGAGCGCGTGTCTATTTTTTAACCAACTTCTAAAAAGGGGAAGGTTATTAATTCGTTTGTATTTTTTTTAACCGACACCAAAAAAAAGAAAGAGGTTATTAAATTCAGTGGTTTTTTATGTTTGTTACCTCAGAGCTCCGTCATTTATGAACCGATTTTTAAAAATCTTTTTAAGCTATTGCATAGCTTTTATCGCGGCCAGCGCGGCGACCGAATGAAGAAATTTCTTAACGAAAATTAATGATTTTAAACTGATAATTTCGTCTAAACGAGTACTGCTTACGATTCGAAAATAATATATGTTAAACAAGAACATTTTTCTAATATTCTGAGCATTGAATATTTTAGGTTTTGTTTATATTACATAGTGTAATTAATTTGTGAAAATAGGTCTAACCAAACACAAAAACGACTACTACGCAAATACTATCTGGCGTATTATTATGAAACCTGCACCATTTTAAAGATAATTTAATTATCTATCTTTCTATCTACGATTTTTTTTGAATAATCCGTTTTTTTTGCTTTATCGAATAAAAAATTCGTGCGCTGCGCTCTATCGGAAGACGTTAAATAAAATAAAATAAAAAAATACGTGTGGCACTCGGGGACTGCCGCGGTAAAGCTATTGCATAGCATTTTTAACAACTTATGCAATTATATTTATTTATTTATTTTATTTTTCTGATATGGGATAACTACGCTCTATCGGAAAACGAAGAAATTATTCCGAATCATTTGCGGCTGCGGAAGCAAATGATTCGGAATAATTTCAACGTTTTCCGATAGAGCGCAGTTATCTGATATCAGAAAAAATAAAATAAATAAAATAAACATATAATTATAATTGCATACGTTGTTAAAAAAGGCTATGCAATAGCTTTACCGCGGCAGTCCCTGAGTGCCACACGTTTTTTTTATTTGAAAGCATATACTTGAATAAGTGCTGTTGTTATGATGGGATCTATGAGGAATGGAGGGAAATCTTCAAATAGTTTCACATGAAGTTGAAAATTTACATGCTGGGTCAGTTCCGATTACAATGCATTTTTATGGCAAGCAACACCTGATTCTACACCTAGATCACCAAAGACACAATAATAAAATAAAATGTAAATAAATATAGTTTACAAACACTAAGGATGAGAGGCTAATTGAAGTCTTCTTATTTCACGAAGGAATCATGCTTCTTTATTACGGATAAAATAACATCGACCTTTTGTACCTTTTTTTATGCACGTATTATTATACAATTATTTCAGGCTGTTTCATTATGTAAATAAACAAGATTATATTTATATTTTTTGATTTTGAAATTTGTGCTTAAAAATGTTGTTGGGTATTAGAAGAATTTTAATTACATTAGACTTTTCTACTCTAAAAACTAAGCTGAAAGTTACCTGTTTTTTTTTGTTTAAGCCCATTCAACGAGACCAAAGTCGGTTATATCAAGGACTGTTTCATCTGAATTCCCCCCCCTCCCCCTCTCACGATAGCGAATGTGTTTTCGTCCAAAACTTTATATGTATATCCTTAGTACTTAGGTAACTATTTAGGCACTTTGGAGACAGCGGGATAGGAACACACGGAAGAAGTAGAATAAATGAAAAAGAACAATATTTTCGTCCAAAACTTCATACATTCTGAATACTTGGGTATCTATTAACCGCTCTACCTTTGGGTTATTATTCAAAAGTAGGTAAATCCTTGATTTTTTTCCATTAGATTTCTCAATAAAAATAGTTGTTTAAAATATACTAGACAAAATAATATTTTGCGGTTTATATAAGCGGTTTTTATATATCGGTTTAATATAAATGAGATATTACAACCAAAATTTTACAATGTGGTTTCGACCCTACGACGCATCTGTGTACCTAATTTCTGGTCTCTAAGTCCAATTTTGCGAAACTGAATTATGACTCTTGCGATGACGGACGAAGCGTTTGGGCGCTATCGTGGAGGAATACAGACAGAGAGATAGACAGACAGACGGACATACTGACTGACATACAGGCAGGCACACAGGCAAACAAAAGTGCGTCCACAATACTTTCCTTGCCAGAAAAGTAAAAAACTAAATATCTGAAAGTTGAATATAAGCAATGCTTTTCCTCAGTAACAAAGTTAAAATCTGACCTTTGTGATTATACCATATATACCTTTGTTGCATTGAAATTAAATACAGTTGTACTTTATTTTCAACGCAATTTGTCATATACAATGATTTTCCGTACTTAAAATCTCCTTTTTCAAAAAAAAAAACAGGAAAAAAACTATATTTGTCTTTATTTGATGTTAGGAATCATTTTTCAAATACATTTTCTCTAAACACGTATTACGTATTAAAATCCGTAAAAAAATATTTCGATGCAAGAATACTACTTTTCCATATAAAAGAAATACAATTATTATATTTTAGAATAGAAATTAATATATTTTAATTCAGTCCGTTGGAGTATTTTTTTTTGTAAAATCTAAGAAATAAATGATATTCGATAAAAGAAGTCTCCGTCCGCTTCCCTAAGGGCGTTTAAATTGTCTTCAAAGAATAGAGGAAAGAAGGGGGGGGGACGCCACTATAAATATTGATGACACTGCACTCAGCTAAAAGTGTTTCCCTCTAATTTCCCAGCGCTGAAGAGTCGGCTTCAGTCGCGATAAATCTTCATAGTGAATTCATTCAATTACTGCCGGCGGATGGCGCGAGGCTTAGTCTAGCGTGCAATACGAGAGCGATCCGTCTTCGAGTGCTTGCTTGTATCGTAGCCAGAATAAATTGGAAAGTGCTTGGAAGCGACGTGGCGCGAACGTTTTGCATACTGATAGCTTGCCTCACTGTACCGACAGGACATCGCGGGTTTTAACTGGTTGCTCCGAGACTTGCATGGTTTTACAACATGCAACATTATTTGCATATTTAAATGTAAAATATTTTCAATGTTAAATTCAATGAAGTCAAATATTAAATAAAATCGACGGGGCTACGTCGTCTTATGACAAAACACTGCAAATTGAAAATGGCTGTTTCAAGTAAATGGGATTCAATTTTTTTTTATATAGGCACCTATTCTATAGACCTGTTTTTGCTAGTGTAATACAAATAGCCTGTATGGTGTCTGTTTAATGTTTTGAAGTAGATATATGAAACAGACGTCATAGAATCGTATAAACCCAATTATCACTAAACCCTATATCTGAATTTAGAGATTATAATGATATCACGAGGCATGACTGTTTGGGGAGTTTGTTCAACGGTTAAATGTGAAACCCTTGCAAGCCTTGAATGTTGCAAACCTTCGCCATCTTTAAATCTCTCTCGAATCAAAGTCGATCGCAAATGTTGATATCCATCGACTTGTAGACGTCTCGCCAGATTTATGGGTATCATGCTCACTCGCTATGTCCATCAAAGCGAGCACAGTCGCGCTATAGGTGCTCGCATCATCGCGGTCGTCCACTGAGCGCGCCGCCTCCCGAAAGCGTCGCGCTCGCTCGGGCCTGGATATTCGGATACCTGTTTATGCTTGGTTTTTCAACGATATCTGTAATCTATATTTTCGGCTAGGTCTTAAGCGGGCTGAGGCCGACATTGGCTTTTAGACACTTAAGTTGTTTAATAATAACTGTTGACCAATGTAGTCTATTATAGTTTATACCAATCGATATTGACAAACTCTATACAAAAACATTCCAATCGCCCCGTACCATGTCTGAGTCGTGAGTTACACTGAAAGGAAGTTCATATTAGTTTAGAAAATACACGCTTAAAAATAACGTAACAGTTAAGTAAAAACTAAAAAGACATTTTTTTAACCAAAATACTTTTTCAAAATATAAATCTAAAACGAATGAAAATCGAACTGCAGCTAACAGGTTTGTTGTAAATGGATTTGTCAATAGAGGTCGTTTGTCCTGATTGAGTTTGATAGTGTTGAGAATGAACAGACCGTATATGCTAAGAAATTCAGCTACTTTTGCGTCTCCGGGGCTAATAATTAAGGAGTTATTAAGACGAAAATATATAGACGTTACGGTCAAAATTTACATAAAGAATATATGTTACGGTCGAAATTTCTATCCTGGTACCCGTATGTTGCCGTCTCATTTTAAAGATGCTTAAGCTCAGGAAATTGAAGTATGATCTCATTTGTTTTGATAATTTTATATCTATAAATCGCTTTGTAGCAATACACGTTTGGCGACCAATGTGCCATCGCTGATGTTTGAGTCCTTTATTCATGTCAGAGGAGTATATCTTACCCCCTAGCAAAAGCCTACGTAAAGTTTAATGGTAATCTTTATGGCTACGACAAAGCAAGTCTTTAAAAGCTCTTGCACACATTCTTAAATATTTAACGTTTCCCTTTTCTGTGGCAGGTATTATATATTCCTTTGTAGAATCTGAGCGTCTTTAAACTTTATACAGGAAAAAAGATCCTCCGGAACTACTATGAATTATTAACGACAATTCTTTGGGGAAATGTTCAAGGAAACTTCCATATAATTTCTTTCTGGGAGTTTTTTTTTTAATTTGCCTCCACATAAAAACTGTAACGTGAAAAGTCTGGACCTACCAAACAGACTACCACAAACTCAAAACAGTAAACCCGTCGACTTTGGCTTCTACGTTATGTGTTTAGTTTTGAAGAAAAAGAGAATAATGACATTTTTCCTCTCCACGAGATGATGTACTGTATCCGGAAAAATTCAATAATAAGAAATGCGTATTCACAATGGTTATAAGAAATATGATAAATTATCGAAGCAGGCGCACAGTAGTAGTAATAGAAATAATATTCAGTTTTTCAATGACTTCTAGGAAGGCGTAAATTAGTTAATAATTCGAAAACATTTAATTGCATTCAATATCCTAAGAAGGCACTTTTTTCGAAAAATCATTGCGTAAAGTTGATATTATTATTGAATCCCAAGACACAAGCAAATTCTGCAACAATATATACATTTTTATTAAAATGACACCTGCTTAAACTGTTTTAAGAGATTATGCTCTCATTTCAGTCCTCTAATGGTCTACAAACATGACAATAAAAAATAACGAACCTAATAAGTATTTAACATAAGGAAAAAGACGTATTGAATATCTTTCCCTAAAATTCTACAACACCATAATATGTGTTTTAAAATTTGTAAAACACACGAAAATACCACATTAAAGGAAAAAAATTCCTACTGATTAATTCAGTTGGGAAGGAACAAGGCGAGATTTCAGTAAACTGTAAAAAGTACATAAGAAACTCATCTGCAAAAAATAAATAATTTATAGCGTTCAACTTAAATTTATGGGGATTAACAGTTAAGAAATATACGACTGTTGCCGTTAAAACCAACCCATTTAAATGGCGTAGCGCGTACTCCAACACATTCCACTTCCTAGCATTGGTGCGCAAGAAGGGACCCCAAGCATATGGTGCGATCGAGCACGACAATTACGAGTATTACCGGGAACAAACTAAGTTACCTTTGATAGTACAATACCTACGGCTGTCAGTTGTATCGAATTAACTTGATAATATAGGACATGAATGGAAATCCCTATCTAAGATACAAGTTATAGGAAACCGATAGACTCACTTGCCGTAATAACATAAACAAGTTTTAGATTTATTTGCAACAGCTGGAGAATGTTTGAGAAAGGAGCGAGTTGGCTCTGATAGGATGCCCAAATTTTGACCTCGCTAAGGAAAGATACCGAAGAATCTACAATACTGATCATAGAGTTCCTGGAGAATTGTCCTTTCAAGATGATCGCCTGGATTTTATTCGAGGAAAAGGGGAGTTTATAATTATATAAATTATATTACATATCTGAGTTTATAATCTGTGCAATATATCTGAGTTTGTTTTTAGACAAGATGACTTTCTGAAATAAGAATTCATAAATCGTCTACTGTACGCGGTGGAGGGGGGGGGGGGCTCTAGCTCGCGGCTAACGAGTTAAGACGCCTCCAGGATTGCAAATGGATGAAATGAAAAGCGGTAATTTAATTTCAGTCGCAGATCTGTGGTCGTTATTGCAGAAATCATTTCCTCGACGGAAGCTGATGGACCGGCTCCGCGAGGCGAGGAAAGATTTTCTGGCTTTGCGGAGCGGCTCTGGCTCCGCCCTTTATCCGCGCGCCTCGGGTGCTGGTAATTTATGGCGCTATTTAGAGGGGTAAAGAACGTTAAAAAACTTACAACGAAGGGGGAAAATAAGAGAGAATGCAATAAGTAAAAGTGGACGCTCAGCTTGGATTGAGGGCGGATTCGGATGCCGAATGCGGCTTTGCGCACCTAATCAAATTTTCTGCATCTCCATTACTTTGTAAATATACTCTAAAATATTGTTTTGGATAAAAGTCTATGTAGTAGAATGTATAGTGTAGATTTCAACTTAAATATGTGCAAATCACGAAAGGCACTTATCGATCGCTAAGACCACAAACCTCCTATGTCAACTTCTGGCAATATTGACATTTTTAAACTAAAAAATCGGCAAAATAAATGGCCTATTTGATCAACCGAACTTCCTATATTACAAAACAAGCATAGTGAAAGTTACTCTAAATAAAACTCCCATCTCACATTGGTGTCCCTATATCAATCTAATTTTATAATCTATGTCATAAAATATATTAACATCATTAGGAATAAAGTTATTTCACAATACTCTTATGTCGTCCTTTCAACATTGATTCATCAATAGTTTCAGGTTTCAAGTTTATTTTTATTTCCATAAACATTACAAAGGTTAGAAGAATTTCTCAATAAAGCCGGTATATTTATATTTACATATGTAGTATAAGTATATTCTTATACATCAATGGGATATTATGCAGATTACAATCTTAATTTTAGTGTTTATATGTACACATATAGAACACTAATATTAGGACTAATGGAGAATCGTATAATAATAAATAATAATATATTAATTGATAAAAAATATGAGGAATACTAAATTAAAATTCCGATTTGAAATAAAATTTTGACTAAATAAATAATATTTAATATAAATTTTAAATGGTTTGTGGGATTCGATAAATATCAACTTTTCGGGAGTGGTTGAGCTATGCTTAGTGGGACCATTTTCATTCCTTTGAAATTTGCGAAGAGATTCCAGCACAGACAGGTTTTACAAAATCAAACTTCCCAGGATCGAAAGGATAGAAGAGGTTCATGGATATACAACATCAGCTCCAACGGCAGGTTAATAGTTGGAGGTGATAACGGTATTTTTAATTTAATGGTCGATAATAAAATAAAAAAATCGGTTGTGTCACCCCAAGGCTTTCTCGGCAATTAGCCAAAGACGTTATCTCATTCAATTTGGAAATTAAATTGCAAGCGCGCATCGCCGTAAAATTCGCCGATTTATTCCAATTCCGCCGATAAACATTCTAATTTCCTACGATCGACACAAGGCTATGAAAATTTTAATTTAAGCGTACGTCGCGCTGTATCAATCCCGCGAAGCTGCAAATTTAAATATTTCATTCTCCTATAAATTTGTATGGCGTAATTTAAATATTATTTGTGTCGCTTGCATATGAGATATTCCAACCAAATTTCACAATATGATTTCGGCCTAGCGAAGAATCTGTTTACCGAATTTCAAGTCTCTTAGTCAAAGATTTCGAGATTGAAGTATGATTAGCGCGCATTCTGGTCGAGAATCAATTGAAATTCGCGCATTCTAGCGCGCATTTCAACCACAATGTTTTCAACTCTTGCCATGGTCGAATGATGCCGCCTGCATGCCAAATTTCAGCTCAAACAGATGAAGCGTTTGGGTTCTATCGTAGAAAAATACACACACACAGACATACATACAGACTTCAATCTGGAAATCGTCTTAATCGTCTCGGGGGGAGGGGAGGAGGGGGGAGGCGAGGAGAGGGTGGCAAAATGGATATTTTCGTCTTCATCTCAAAAAAAAATCCGCGGTTCACAATTCCTTCCCTAACCGTTGGTGGGCTAGGAAAGTAGAAGATACTTTGTAATGTGACTATTATACTACTATATATAGTAACTTCAATTTTCGACTTAGTGAAACCAATAAATATAAGGGTACTGGTACATACTCAATATGCTATATATTGTGTACTCGTGTTTCTTACCAGCATTATGACGTACCTCATTCTCTTCGGACTCACAATGGGAAACTTCGATTCGCTGGTATAATAATGCCTAAGTTAAATACTTAAAGTGTGTTGCCGCTGTGAGTTGACTTTGGAATGAGTTACGCCATTGAGCGTGTCAAGCGTCGAGTTGGCTGATTGTTGAAAACCTTCTACGCGGCTACGTCTTGAAACGCCTTCCGCCACTTGACATTTTCTTTCTACTTTCCGCTGTTTATGTAATGCTTGCTAGTCGCGACGCGCGCATGCGAGACCATTAGCTGCAGAGGAGCCACTCAAGGATAAGAGTATACAAGCTCACAGCATGCAACATGCCGCTAAGCCAACCCTACATAAGCTAAAAATATATAAACTTTCTTATATGGAGTATAAAAAACACGTCCTATAATACTAATAAGCTTTGGCCTGAAAAAATAAATGGGTACAAGATGTGTCGGAAATTAGCCTTAGAAAACCCTTCAAGATTATATGTCGCATTTTTTATATATTCTATATATAAAATATTTATAAATAAAATTTCCAATCTATATATATAAAAATTTAGCCTGCGTATGTTTGTGCTCGCAATACTTGAAAAGTAGTCGGTCAATTGAAGATATTTTGACACAACGTTGCATTCGAATACGCGCGTTTTTAATTCTTGCTTTCTCGGCCAACCAACAATTAGGGAAAGTATTTTGAATGCAATTTTTTTTTGGAAATAGAGGCGGGAATACCCAATTTGACCCCCCCCCCCCCCCACCCCCCACCCCCCCGGCCGACACGATTAAGACCATTTCTACATTGAAGTCTGTTTGTGTGAGCACATAACGTGTGTGAGCACCCAAACGTGTGTGAGCATAATGTTAGCTCATAATGTGTGTGAGCACCCAAACGCATCGAATTAAGCGTTAGGGTCGCACTTATGTCGAAGCGCACCAAAGATTTCGCTGGTGCGGAAAGACTTTTGTCGCGTGTATTCGAATGCATCGGTTGCATCAATGAAATCGGTTGGGTCACCCCAACACTTTAACGGCAAGCAAAGCCCACCCCCCTTCTCCCCGCGATAACCCCCAACCCCCATACCCGCCAACGGATTGACAGCTCTTTCAGTCTACCTTGGACAACGACGGCTGCAACGTCACCGAAACGTCGGGTGTTACAAATTTCGGTAAATTCCTTTCTTTCCTATTTATAAAAGTATTTTTGTCTTTTATTTTTTTGTCAAATTGTAAATTGTATATATTGAACAAAGGTTTTAGAAGCGTTGAGCGCGCTGCGTGATCTAGAGGTAGGTAATATATCGCAAATAAACAATATTAGCGATATTTTACCTACCGCTAGCGGTAGGTAAAATAACGCTAATATTGCTAATATTGAGCACACGATGCACTATCTAGATAGCGCATCGTGCTCACAGCTTTTTATGCTATATTAAAAAAAATATATCAATAAAATATTTTTTTTTTGTTTTCCCCATTTTTTTATTGAAAGTTGCTTACTTCGTCGTACTGATTCACCCACTACAAAAATGCTCTTACTGTAATCAAAGCTTGTATAATATACAGGCTGTTAAATTAAAATATTTTTAAAAATATATAAAATGAACAATAAATAACAAATTCATTCATTTCTAAAAACATCTTAACATATTGTAGAATGATAAAATTAGGTTTTAGGTACATTTAATATTTTAAATTTAGTTATTCCGTGATTACAACATACAATATTATTGAAAGTAAATATTAGGTATAGCTCCGACATCAAATTTGAGTTTTCGATTTTACATTAGATTTGGTAGATATGTAATTCAGGTAAGTAGGTACGAAGACATTAAATAATAGTCGAGAGGTTGAATGCGATGAACAGAATTTGAGAATAAGACTTTAAACTATGTAAAATAAGATTTTAAACTATATAACTACACACAAAATCGAGATAAAACATTATATCGAAAAATAATATTTAAACAGTCAAAAAATGTCGTAAAGTAATATTTGCATGATCTAAAACTAGATTTAACAAAAGATTAGGTTATTCGATTGGGAGTAAAAAAATGGAATAATATTTTCAATAAAATTGATAAGAAAAAATATATTGAAATAGTTGTAAAACATATAGTATATTTATTATAATTTTATAAAATATAAAATTATTAAATTTGGTGACATTGCTAGGCACTTAAATATATACAATTAACATGTTATAAATATACTAAAGCGAATATCTAAACCAACCAAAAATGTATTTGTTACGGATTTATTTGCTTACAGATATAAGATAATTTTGCCATACTGTAATTAAAACTTTATCCGTATATTGAGTAGGCAGTATTTTCATTAATAGGATCTTGGAATATGTTTCATATTTCAGAATACAGTATGTCACATGCTTTACAGCTCAAATGTCAAGGCGTACTTTATCTCGCGGGAAATTATTCCAGCTGCGATTAGGGAACTGTCTGCTGCAGTTGAGTCTTCTGAAATATGTAGTTTTAGGATATCAACATATGAAATTACTTATATCCCAAAGATATTTATAAAAAAATATTTCAGTTTCATTCTTTTGGTTGATTTTCTTAGTAAAAAAACCTATCGTTACTTCCTATATAATCCACTCAAATGATTTTAGAATTCATGACTATATGTAATACATCGTTTGCGTCTACTTGTATGTTCAAAGGTACCTCATTAATTTTAAATATGCTGCAACATGAAGTTAATAGAATGCGAATTCTGAAACTTCGGGTATATTAAACGACTAATAATATGCATCCGTTAAAATCGATATATGAGAAATTCTAAAATATTTACAAGTTATAGAAACACTAACTTCTTCGTCTGTGTATTCTGCCTATTAATGTCGTGTAATTCGTACTTTAACTGTTACAGTCATTGCACTAGTGTAGTCAGCTACACAAAAATCGTTCACCGGCCATTGTCAGTCTTAGAATACGTCTACGTATTTATTGTATATAATAAATCGATCGCGTCTACTCGTATGTTCAAAGGTCTCTCATCAATATTAAATAGCCTGTAACATGACGTTAATTGAAAGCGAAATACGAGACTTCGGGTATATCAGACGAGTAATAATCCACTCAGACTAATAATAACAATCGCAATATATTTGTTATTTAAAAAAAAGCTTTTTTCTTCTGTGAATTGTACGTGTTGATGGCGTGTAATACTCGTAGGTATTTTAACTGCTACAGTCGTCGAGTGATTATGGCCAGCAAGAAAAATCGTTCACTAGACATCGCCAGTATTGCCAGGTTTGGTGGAATTTCGATATTTAAGGTACCTCTGACCACACATCGGTGACACAAGATGGCTCGCTTATCAGAGCCTCTTCGACTATATAAATCCTTGAAAAAACTGTAAATTTATTAAAGCTATCTGTTCTGTAGATATTAACATTCCTTTATAAACTATCAACCAATCTCTAACACAAATCATAAAGATAAAATAAAGAAAATCCCTTCCATTTCTCCCGCTCCCCATTATTAATTACCTTATTTAATATTTCAAATATTTACTTTAAATAAAATTGTTCAGGAAAATTGTGAAACTAAAAATAATTGTAAAACGTAGGAAACCAGTATACAGACGTGTTACAATCAAATATGTAAGATTGTTAAATTTATGATGTATGTTTCTCTTTGGATAAACCAATAAATAAATAAATAAAACACTAGTAAAGCTATACATCGTAAATGACGGTGTATTTTAATATGAGAGAACGTGTTATTGGGTTGATTTTTGATAACAAAAGCAAATATAAATTGGGAGATTTTTGAGGGTGACATGAGTTGCATAACGGCTACTTAGGTCTAAGACGTTTGGCGAAATCAGTGACTTTCGTTCAAAGATACCTGGCAACACCAGACATCGCTAGCGCACTCTCCCCTCAACACGTTTCGAGAGTACAATTCAATAATTCAACTCAACAATCTGATTGATTAAATTAAATGACACATTGATTCCATAAAACATTTCTTTTATTTCATAAAGGCACACAGAAAATACATTATTAACACCATTGATGATAAATAATGGAAATAAATATATTAAGGAGATGCAATTATATGATGTAGGATGTCCTAAGTTTAAAAAAAAATTGTTTCTGGTTTGTTGTTGCATATTATTAAATGTGACTGATATATATTTAATTAGTCAGAGTTTAGAAATAATAGAGAAAGGTTTAACGATAGCGCTGTTTTAATAACAGTTTTTTTAATAGGTTCTGAACTAAAGACAACAGTATATTTGAACCGCAATATCTCGGCATAGACTGTTACACGCAGCTTCGGCTAGATATGAAAAGCTGCCTTTAAAAGTAGAGCGTCTATGCTTTTTGAGAATTGTCAAGTAATCTCTTTATCGCGCCCATTCTATGAGGAAGGATAAGTAGGTTAAGTTTTCTATCTAGATATTTTTAGGTTGTATGAAACTAAGTAAATTTTCGTACGGGAAATATATTTAGAATAGAAAGTTTGTATAGGAATGGATAAACGTGGCTTCTAGATTTAATATGTAAACAAAACCTTTTGAATCTTATTTTAGTCTACTTCTCGTATACAATAGTCATATTTAAGGTGACCAAAATATGAGAGTATTGAATAGGAGCAACTTCATATATGAATAAACATATTCTCTAATTCAACAGAGAGATTTAATATGAAAAAATAAATATATTAAAAAAATATGGCTTATAACCACATATGAAACCATATTCACATACTAAAGTAAGTCAAGATTCTTTTATTTCTTGGGTAGACAGCGCTAGTCAGATAAAATATGTCACATGAGCACACGACGTTACACTGGTTTTAATTGTATAATTTGATAATTTGAATAAAATTGTTTATATGTAACTCCATAGTCGATAGTTAAAAGCAATACGAAATCGTAATATATTATTTACAACTAAAGAAAACAATTTAAAGTACAAAAACAAAGTCAAATACTAAAAGTACCTCGACGAAGAGGCAACTTCCTCTTCATCTGCCACTTAGAATCTCTAAAGGTGTCAATTTTCGGCAGAAGAATGTTCAATAAATTGAGCATCCTAGCCAACGGTATGTCAATTATTATGTTTGTACTACATATGTGCTGGTTCTCTTAATAGGAGATGATATCTTATCTGTGTATCGATAATCGGCGCGTGTAGAGGCAGCTTTTCGAATATTGTACGTATATGAGTACTCAATTTAACAATGGTAGAGGCAAAGATGATGCCTTCCTTTAAAATATCTGGCAAAAACAAAACTAAAGAACATTGAAAACCTAAATTGTGAAGTTTCTACTTCAAAATATCTCGGTTAACAATCGTGATATATCAAAACCGACAACACGGTCTCTAATATATCAACAGGAAGATCACCTCTTACCATTGTACACAAACTTAGGAAATCCATGGAGAGGGAATTTACGATCTGCCGCGCCCGAAAATTGATTAAGAGCATTGCCCATTATATGGCTCGGGTGGTGATACAGAGGCGCCGCGCCGTGGCTCTTAAAATTAATGAGCTCTTAAAGATTAAACAACGGCAGTATTTGCACGTACGCCTTTTGCCGGCGGCGACAATTTATTGCCGACGTTGCATACCCCAGCCGTCCGCCCTACGCCCGGTCTTCCGCCTTCCTTGCTTCTGCGCCGAGAATGTATCCCCGCCCTAGTCAACTTCCCCGTCCTACGCTTCACTTCACTTCTCATTATATTTAGATTATGAGATATGCAGCGTTTTAACAGCGACGTGTTTTTATATAATATCTTCTCTCCTTGATGAAGATTGTGTCAACACAAAATTCAGGATTCAAAGCAAACATATTATTTCCTTATTTTATCTCCTCAATTAATAGCAATGTTTATGACTGTCATTTCACGATATAGCTGCAATTTATTATGATTGATATCCCAAATAGTAATCTCTCAGACACATCATCTTTTCTGCCATTAGATGTTAATAAATGATATTGAAAATTACATTAAAAAAAAAAACGAAGTACATAATTATGCTAAACATTATTAGATAATAATAATCCATTTTTTGCAACATATTGTATGAGTTTCTCTCCTGGAAAGAATTGACAAATAAAATCAGAAGCCCTTTTTAATACTATTTTTGTTAAGTGGTTGATATCCTGAACGTCAGGCAGTAGACTATACATTTAGAAAGGTGTTGACAAAGGGACACTGGAGAGCCAAGGGTCGATAATACTAGGAATTACAAAATGGGTACCTTGAAACACCGCTTCTTCCCAGTTTTCCCTGACTGCCCTGCTGATGGGTTGCTACCACAGACGCTGGCGCAAGTCGTGATGAGGAATTCCCGGCATTCCAGGAACGATTTCTATTATATTTTTCCTATCATGATCAGAGCGAGCACTGGCGATGTGTAAGTTGCAAACACTGGAAATATTTCTGATTTCGACCGTAGATAGTGTTCTTGCAGTAATAAAACGAAGGTATTTAATAAACGGAGGGGTGTTGAAACATAGTAGAATTACAGAAATTGTGAAGGGTATAGGATTTAAAGATACCAGGTGTGTCCTATATGCGGATCAGCATAGGTCGGCAACAACAGCTAGGTGCACGCGAGCAATGTACGGATTTTCGAGGTCATATACCATCCAATTAGCTCCGTGAGTACTCTTCTAAAAACGGCATTTACCCAAATTGCATACTTATTACTGGTCTACCTCCTCTATGTACTATTTCTTCAAGTTTCTACTGCTTCGCTGGGCATTATCTCCTTAATGGGCGGTGAGCAGACCGTCCAGGAGCGCCAGAAGGTTGACTCCTAGGGAAAACTAGCCCTAAGGCCAGCGTCGTGCCCGGGCTCGCACTTCATGCGTGGAGGCCACCGGATGGGTGTTGACCCGTGAGTGTGATTAACCCTGAACAAAATGGGTCTTCGTGGCCACCTCAGCAAGGGCCCATTAGCTCCCCAACATTTTATCAGAGAGAAGTGTCAAAAGGGTTGTAAACAAATTCGAGCTTAGACCGGACAGTCTGCTTTGGGATTTTGCGGGACGGAGATCCTTAAACCCGCGAGTGTTAAATGCGCCTAGCGGATTAAAAATCGATCACGACTTGTGAAAACATCGATGAATCTGCCGATTTTTTTTAGCATATACTTAACACTTAATTGGATGAATCATTTCCGCATATACTGCTATTCGCAACTTCCCCAGATACTTACTACGGAAATTCTACGACTTCTAGGTTTAAAATATATACATATGCCACAAGTAACGGAAAAGCAGTAAAAACCCACATTTATACAGTACTTTTCAGCGTTTCGGGCAGAAATTAAACAGTTTTTAAATTTAGGTTTTTCGGAATTTGTAAGCATGTCTTAAAATGATATATTAAATTTTACGGATTTTTTGAGCTACTTGAAGGCGTTTATAAAAGATTTTTGACACTCAGACTCGATGTTTTAAAAAGGAAATTAGTAAAAGGGCGATTATAAAATCGCTGAATGTTTTGTAGATTCTATTAAGTCGATCTATATTCTTGTAGAACCGACTCTTAAGGGCTCTCTAGACGATCAAGCATGTTTGTCAAGCATCGCGTCGTGGGCTGGGAACCGCAGGAAATATTTTTTTTTTGTGTAATATATACCAAAAACGAATGATTTTGTAATTTTATACCAGGGAGTCAGGTTAATTAGACGTAATTGATTGATGAATTACGTGATTCTCTGGTATAAACTACAAAATTTGGCATTTTTGGTAAATATTACAAAAAAATATTTGAATATTTCCTGCGGTTTACGATTCCTCCCTGCACGCGACGCAAAGCTTGTCAAGCATGCTTGATCGTCTAGAGAGCCCCTTAAAGTTAATCTGTTGAATATGAAGGCAGACATTAATCTATCGGTTTTTCATTTAACGCAAATAATTTGAAGACATGTGGCTTGTGAGTTTTTTCAATAATTATTTAAAATAATAATTAAACGTAAGATATTTCATCGATATATAATATATATTTTCCAACGATATAATTTTTACGACTTTTCCGTTGATATGTTAAAATAGTACTAATTTTGGCTAAGTTTTAAATTAAATTCAGCGTTAACACACGTTAACAGCTAGTAGATATTTACGAAATGAAACTCACGACAGTTACAGACATTGTGTCGGCAACTGCGCTCATGTAAATAATCACAAACTGCAGATCTTCATTATCTTCGCTGCAGCTGCGGAGTCCGCTGTCACGTCAAAGCCGTAGTCGTGGCGGAGATAATGAGCGCAAACTGCTTGCGTCATATGCTAGCATTAATAATTACGTTACTTCAGCGGTAGCATATAGCGTAGCTTCGCCATTAAACTGCATCAAGTTGGTATAGAGTAATATTGTTTGCCGGAAATGCGCGATATTATGATGAAGTGTTGTATCTCATTAAAATTATGTGTATTAACGGCGATTAAGGTTTATTAGATGCTATACTACAAACGTATAGACATGCTCCTGATATTTGTACCAAGAGAAATATAGATTGTCTTGTATTTCTGTTTATCAAATACCTTTCCCCATTGTTTAGTTAACTATCCAGTAATCGAAACCTTTTTTAAAGTCTTGTGTCAACCACCGCTGGATCGGTGGCCGGTTGATTCGCACCCTGGACTGTAAAGGGTGCACCGCTGCCGATCGAATTCTTAAACGCCACTTCGCTTTGCGTGTCAGATAGAGATCTCTCATAGTTACCGCTAACTGCGAAAGTCCGAACAGATAAAGAAAAGTTCGCTGGAGACTCTGATTGTGATGAAAGAGCTGAACCACGACAACTCGTCGAGGAGATGGCCTGAAATCGTTTTTGTCTGAGAAATCAAGTCGTAACGATAAAAAATCCAATTTTTAAATTACAGTTATCCATAATTTTATCAAATTTATAAAGGTTTTGTACAATATAATTTATAAACTAATAACTACTTTTGTCAACTGCTGAATGGGAACTGAGATCAGTATTTCGATCGCCGGGCCTAATTGACCTTGATCCGTGACGTCTATCGATAGCTATGTCCTTTTAGCTGGGTATGAACGCTTTCATGTGACAGGATAACAATCTTACCAGCAGGTGTGTCTTTACTTAAATTGATAGATATACCGAGCATGCGTACTTTTTGGATTAAGTATAGCAAAATTAAATAGCTAAATATTTCAAACTTCGGCAAATGTTCAGTGTTATTGAATAATAATTTTCAATACGTGATTTAGAGTCACTGATCTTTGACTGAACATCCCTATATTTTCCTTTGCCATCATCAAACTCTACTTTCCACACTTGGAAAAATATTGGATTGATTCTTACATTGCCATTTTGTTATTACGATTTTATACAGAATAACGATGTTTCAATCTTAATTTTGTTGAATTACAAGGAATTTTGTTGAAACTCCACTACGCGATTATATGTATCAACATTTTCCGTACGGTTAATATGAAAGTAACAGTATACTGTAATTTCGCCATGATTCATGTGTCGGAATATAGCCGTACGTATTACATATAGCCTACTACATGCTGTCATGTTAGAAGCGAGCTCAAAAGGTCGCGACGTAATGAAGTAACGTTTTGTTTTAACATTACGGCACGGTAACTACCGTCACGCAAAAAACGTTACTCGTCATGTTAATACATAAGTATGAAACACAATCCAAGTTATATACGTAACCATTGCGTATTTCTGTGTATTACATCGTTATATTTTTCTCAGTGCACTAAGAGCCAGTGTCAAAGCCACCACCGCGGAGAAAGGGTTTGGTAACGGAGCTCAGGTTTCGAAGACAAGAGTCTCAGACATGGTCGGCAAGTTTGACTCTCGACCGCTTCTTCGCTAAATGACATCTGTTTTTAAATCTACTGGCAAATTTTGCCCTCGTTTAATTACCGAACCAGTAAGCCTATTTGACGAAAGCAACCAGTACCGCCGTTTTGTTGCCAAAATTATTCGGTCCCCAAATGTATAACTAGAGTTATCTCAGGAAGGCCAACCCGTCACCTCAGGAAGTTTTGATGATAAGTCGTTCTATCTCCCTGAAGTGAGCGCAGAAGACTTGGACAAAACAGTCCACCGTCACATGCCCGTAGAGGCCAACGCCTTAACCGCGAGAGAGCCAGGAGTGTTACCCAGCGGGCTTGCACTCACACCCTTACTTCCAATTGCGACCAGATTACTCCAGTCTCTCGATTGGTTACGTAATCTCCTTAAATGTGCAATATGGACTACGTAAAAATTGAATGACAGATAGTTCTGAGACGGTTAAATAATTTGTTATTCTTTTCAGCGACCTGCTTTAAGCGCCATCTGTTTTCCACTTTCTTAGAAAGAATAATACTAAGCTATTTTTTATAGTCTATACTAATACCTAGTATTGTATTCAAGTCGGCCATTTTTGAGACCGGTACGATGAATTTCAATTTGTTACAGAGAAAAAAATATAAAACTGTGCATACTATATCACATTATGCCGGTGCTCCGAACTAATACATAATTAAGTTCAAGGTCCATCCACACGCTAGTATATTCACACGACTCAATCTCGTCTTTGTATGTCTATTTCAAAGGAATATATTATGAGTGCCTTATGCAAACATATCGCCGGCGATATGTTGAAGCGGCGATGTCGGTAGTACTTGAATATTGTCAGGGGTGCGCCTTGGCGTCGGCCCAAATTTCCCAGAACAATATTAGTGGGAGATGCCGCCCCACATGTCGAATTGGACACCAGCTTGTTTTAACTAACCCATGTGTTTTAATCCAAAATCTCCCTGCAGTTACCCTAGAAGTCGCATGGAAACGAATGCAGCTATTCGGAATCCGCATGAGGATACCTATATCCTCATGCTGGAATAGGTCAAGAATTTGAGATTTTTGTACTTGAAGCAGTACGGATATTATATAGGGTTTTTCAACAACAACTTTGTTTTTTAAAACCAAATAAAACAGGGAATTTAGATGAAAATGATTCAAATTTTTATTGTATTAGAAAAAGCAAGGTTTGGCAATTCTGAATGAAAAATTATATCGGACAAATATCCACCACGATCACGCTGACAGATGTCGATTCATTCATCAAAATTTTAAATCACTTTGTGGCATAATGGCGGGTCTATTTCGTAAATCACATTAAGGCCGCAATCGATTCGTTTGGCTCTGTATAGACTCTGTC
The DNA here is from genome assembly GCA_944548615.1 of Micropterix aruncella. Lineage (NCBI taxonomy): Eukaryota > Metazoa > Arthropoda > Insecta > Lepidoptera > Micropterigidae > Micropterix > Micropterix aruncella. The sequence continues at coordinate 23,032,437 of OX155952.1, read as the reverse complement.
TTTAACATAACCCCACAAAATATAATCCAGTGGTGTTAAATCACATGATCGGGCCGGCCACTTAGCAGCTGAATTTCTTGAAATTATATATGCAATCGGAAAATTTGGTCTGCAATAAATTCATTGTTTCGTTGGCTGTGTGACTTGTAGCACCATCCTGTTGAAACCTCATGTCAGTGGTATCCATATTATTAATAATAGGCCAAAATTAAGTTTTAACATCAGTTGATAGCGAAATCCATTGACCGTAACCGCATTTCCAGCCGCATCTTCGAAAAAACGGCCCAATCAAGCCTCCAAACCATATAGCGCACCATACAGTGGTGCGCTATATGGGCTTCGTCTGTAGACCTTCCATTATGCTAAAAAGTGATTGAAAATTTTGACAGGATTATATTTTGTGGGGTTATTATACAGATAGGGTCTATACGGAGCCAAACGAATCGATTGCAGCCTTAAAATACAAAATCCGGGATGCTTAATATACAAAAATTGATTTAAATTTTTGATGAATGAATCGACATCTGTCAGGGTGGTCGTGGTGGACATTAATAACCGATATCATTTTTCATTCATAATTGGCAAACCTTACTCTTTCTAACACAATAAGAAAATTAAAAAAAATACGTGTGGCACTCGGGGACTGCCGCGGTAAAGCTATTGCATAGCATTTTTAAGAACTTATGCAATTATAATAATTTTTTTTTTCTGATATCAGATAACTGCGCTCTATCGGAAAACGTTGAAATTATTCCGAATCATTTGCGGCTGCGGTAGCAAATGATTCAGAATAATTTAAACGTCTTCCGATTATGCGCCGCGCACGATTTTTTTATTCGATAAAGCAAAAAAACCGGATTATTCGAAAAAATTCTTAGATAAAAAGATAGATAATTAAATTATCTTTAAAATGGTGCAGGTTTCATAATAATACGCCAGATAGTATTTGCGTGGTAGTCGTTTTTGTGTTCGGTTAGACCTAATTTCACAAATTAATTACACTATGTAATATAAACAAAATCTAAAATATTCAAAGCTAAGAATATTAGGAAAATGTTCTTGTTTAACATATATTTTTTTCGAATCGTAAGCAGTACTCCTTTAGACGTAATTATCAGTTTAAAATCATTAATTTTCGTTAAGAAATTTCTTCATTGGGTCGCCGCACTGGCCTAGGCCCGCGATAAAAGCTATGCAATAGATTAATAATTTTAAAAAATACGTGTGGCACTCGGGGACTGCCGCGGTAAAGCTATTGCATAGCATTTTTTACAATTTATTTATTTTATTTAATTTATTTTTTCTGATATCAGATAACTGCGCTCTATCGGAAAACGTTGAAATTATTCCGAATCATTTGCGGCTGCGGAAGCAAATGATTCGGAATAATAATTTAAACGTCTTCCGATAGAGCGCCGCGCACGAATTTTTTATTCGATAAAGCAAAAAAAACGGATTATTCGAAAAAAATCGTATATTAAAAGATAGATACTTAAACTATCTTTAAAATGGTGCAGGTTTCATAATAATACGCCAGATAGTATTTGCGTAGTAGTCGTTTTTGTGTTCGGTTAGACCTAATTTCACAAATTAATTACACTATGTAATATAAACAAACTCTAAAATATTCAAAGCTGAGAATATTAGGAAAATGTTCTTGTTTAACATATATTTTTTTCGATTCGTAAGCAGTACTCGTTTAGATGTAATTATCAGTTTAAAATCATTAATTTTCGTTAAGAAATTTCTTCATTCGGTCGCCGCGCTGGCCTACTAGGCCCGCGATAAAAGCTATGCAATAGCTTAAAAAACTATATAATTAAGATTACATGCAGTATTGTTTTCAAAATTCTTTCATGTTTACTGGTCGACATTTTCAAGTCTCTTTTCCACCATGTTCTGTCGCAAATAATACAAGAATGGCCAAATGAATTACTCGTAAAGTCTTTATAAAAATCAATATGACTTGTACTGTGTTTATGATAATTTGTGTAAACTGGAATAGTACCATCAACAATAAAATCCATAATTTTTTAACCAATTCGATTGTCTCTATCAATCTCAATTTCATTTTCATGATTGTTATGGTTATCTTCGGTAGGATCTTTATTATAATTGTCACGCAATAGTTGAATATTGGCATCAACATGGGCTTCATTTTGGGTAGCGTCTTGTATTGTCTCCAATAAATCTGATACTTCATAAAAAGGTGTGAAATGTTGTTCACGAAGATGAAGATGAATCCAGTTTTGTGTATCATTCGCTTTAAAATGACATAAGATAGTGTCTTGATTCGTTGTAGTTATGTTGTAAAAACAATAATGTACACAAACATTTTGATTGTACATTTTTGAAAATAAGTACAAACAATCCAAATCTCCGTAATCATTAGTGCTTGATAGAATGTTGTTATATGCTTCTTCCGGATTGTGGCAGGAGTTTAAATAGGGTGAATCGCGTAACTGATTTCTCAAGTCACAAGTCTCAATTTGAAGTTGCAAAACACTTATGAGCGAGTGGAATAGACAATTACCATCGCCAGGAATTCCTGTGTTCCTGTATAGAATAACTTCGGGAGTAAAGCATTCATTACGCTGTTCATAAATTTGAAGTTGTTGGCTGTGAAATTGATTTTCTTGTAGCGTTACATTTTCTATATTTTCAACAGCTCTACATTGCACGACATTCTCTTCATTACTGTCCAATTTTTGTCTTTTCCTGTGAAAAAAGAAGTAGAATGTCAAGTTCGAAATTCAAATTTGAAGTTGTTGGCTGTGAAATTGATTTTCTTGTAGCGTTACATTTTCTATATTTTCAACAGCTCTACATTGCACGACATTCTCTTCATTACTGTCCAATTTTTGTCTTTTCCTGTGAAAAAAGAAGTAGAATGTCAAGTTCGAAATTCAAAGCACAATACAAAATTTCGAAATTTTAATTTGAATTCCGATATTATCGAAATTTAATTGAAATTCCGAATTTCAAATGTCAAAATGTCAAGTTCGAAATTTGACGTAGAATTGCAAGTTCGAAATTTGAAGTAGAATGTCAAGTTCGAAATTCGACGTAGAATTGCAAGTTCGAAATTCGAAGTAAAATATCAAGTTCGAAATTCGAAGTAAAATGTCAAGTTCGAAATTCGACGTAGAATTTCAAGTTCGAAATTCGAAGTAAAATATCAAGTTCGAAATTCGAAGTAAAATGTCAAGTTCAAAATTCGACGTAGAATTTCAAGTTCGAAATTCGAAGTAGAATATCAAGTTCGAAATTCAAAGTAGAATGTCAAGTTCAAAATTCGAAGCACAATTTCAAGTTTGAAATTCGAAGTACAATTTCAAGTTCGAAATTCGAAATAGCATTCCAAGTTCGAAATTAGAAGTAGTAGAAATTAGAAAAGAAAAGAAGGTTTAAAAACTGACAAATTTAAAAAAAAGACTGTCTACCCACAGCGTTAGAGTCAGTCAGTGAGTCAGATATGCGCCTAACTATGTTATAAGTAGAATTATTATGATTACTACTAGATTTTTGGCTAAAAACCACAAACTGATCTTATTGCCACAAATAGGTACAACCCCCTCCAACCAAAGTATAATTTACGTCATACTACGAAAATCACGAATGAAATTTTGTCGCTTTATGAATGAATTTAGCAAATCGACGGTTCAACTTATACTTACCTATGTGTAGGTACTTTTACCCGCAGGTTTCATATTGAAATCGACCCTAAATCGATTTTCAAAATCAATATTCAAGTTTGATCTAACAGTAATCACGTCAGTTTATGAAATAAATGACGTATTTTATTTTATAACTGTTAATTAGTTAACTTGTTGCACGAAGCCTATTCGTCTAGTCACCGCAATGTGACGTCAGGCAAGGAACGTCAGAGCAGAGAAATGGTAATAATATACACGTAATAATACACGTTACTTACCTTAATAATCTATTTTTCTCCAGTATACGGCGTTTATGTTGTAAAAATTTTGATTTCCTGGACATTTTGTTTTTTTAATAACGTAATTTATTTCGTCTCTTTCGGAACACAATGTCAGAATCCTACCGTAACAGTCGCCGCGGTCATACTGTATTAATTCAATTTATTTCTGATATCAGATAACAGCGCTCAATCGGTAAACGTTGAAATTATTCCGAATCATATGGGGAGGCGGAATCAAATGATTCGGAATTATTCCGATAGAGCGCCGCGCACGAATGTTATTCAATAAAGCAACAAAACCGGATATTATTCTTTTATTCTTTGACTATTCGAAAACAATCGTAGATAAAAAGATAGATAATTAAATTATCTTTAAAATGGTGCAGGTTTCATAATAATACGCCAGATAGTATTTGCGTGGTAGTCGTTTTTGTGTTCGGTTAGACCTAATTTCACAAATTAATTACACTATGTAATATAAACAAAATATAAAATATTCAAGGCTCAGAACATTAGGAAAATGTTCTTGTTTAACATATATTTTTTTCGAATCGTAAGCAATACTCGTTTAGACGTAATTATCAGTTTGAAATCATTAATTTTCGTTAAGAAATTTCTTCATTCGGTCGCCGCGCTGGGCTAGGCCCGCGATAAAAGCTATGCAATAGCTTAAAAAATCCTGTAAATTCCTTATTTTATTTTGTTTTAAAAAATAAAGTTCTTGTTGAAAAACCCTGTATGTACCCGACTGCATTTATAACAGGTATGCTTGGCTATAATTCTTTCTGTCGCAGAAAATAAAAAATGCTGACCATGTCCTATGTTTTTAATCTAATTCGCAATAAAACTGATAACCCTAGCTTACTAGCCAAGGTGGATCTCTTCCTACCTAATAACTATCTGCGTGCTCGATCGCGCCATATTTTTGCGGAGCCGTTCGCGCGCACTAACCTTACGAGGTGGAACTTGTTGGCGCGTGCTTTGCGGCGCTTAAATGAAAATCACTCGATGGCACCAGATTTTGATATTTTTACCGCCATCCCTCATTCGTTTAAATTGCAGGCAATTAATTACTTGTTTTTATATGATAACTAGTATTATAAGTGACATTATATTCGTATAATTACGTTGATATATTTACTAATTTTACTTTTCAATGCATTGGTTTTACTGTAATGTTGATTAGTAATAAGCGAATAAACAAATAAAAATAAATGCTATAATCATAAAGTGGCCCACCAGAATGATAAAAAATCTACAACTTAGAAATAGTATAGTACTACAAAACATACTACTGCCTATACGTCAACACTAGTCCTTACATGTTACTAGGTAAATGCACGCTAGAATTTGTCTCGCGTAACAGAATTCGCAGTAGCTCGTGAGTCAGCGCAGCGCCTCCATTTTCTGCAGGCGTGTTCAATCGCCTAGCAACTGGGATGGGTGAACCGGAGCAAAACAAGTAAATATATTAAAATTAATAAAAAACAAGACTGCCGTTACAAAAAGTGTACTACTGTATTGATAATATTTTTTACTAGGGTTTTTTTTTAATATTTGTGGTTTACGTATTTATCTTTATAGATATATATGTACATGTTTTCAGAATGTACTCTATCAGACCTTTCATTTGATACTAAACACGATATATGTTAATTTATTGACATTTTGAGATTTGTAAGACAACTATTTACTTAATATTTGGACAATTACGGTAACCTATGACACTTTCGGGATGACTTTGCGATTCTAATAATACCACATACTTTCAAATCGGTTTGAGCATTTAAAAGTTATGGTGGAATAAAGAATCAGAAAACATACATAGATGAACCCTGAACTCATGACACTCTGTTTTTGTTAGACACTTCTAGTTAACTTTCAGACAAACTGACCTATTTACTCTAGGGATGGAAATTCGATCTACAGGGATATAACAAGTTCTAGTTTTTTCTATAAAATTATAACATTTGCGAAAGTTTTACCTCTAAGACCGTAATTTATCGCTTCGATTTCGAGTTAATTAAGTTTTACCAAATTACAGTGGCAGACTATGAAGATGCAAAAAGTGTTAAGGCAATCTTTTCTATATCTGCTTTCATGAAACGCAACGCACAGAGACATTAAGAAATCTCATTGTTTCCGGACTATGTGTAAAAGTAAGTTTACTTGCTGAGAGCTCTCCGATTATTTCAGCCCACACCGCGGCTGATGCCAAATAAAACAAAACTCTGAAGCGTCCCGTTAAAAGTTGTTTGTTTTTTGTTGGATAGCACCGTCAATATTTGACAGGGAAAACTGACTGCAGGGAGAGTTATGACGTCATTCTGACTATACGGATTAAAACCGTTTATTGCCATTATATTATAACCGTTTCGGATATATAATATGTTGCAATTACCTACTTCGTAACAACCACGTAATAAGCTTGTACGAAATCGAAGAGTCTCGCGGTTGCTTGACCTTATAAATAAGATAAAAACAAATTTACCACGTGAACTTTATAACACCCGACGTTTCGGCGATGTTGCCACCGCCGTTGTCCAGGGTAGACTGAAATACTGCCAATCGTCATATGTAGGTAGGCGGCAAACTGCTGCTGTTACTTCGTAGATTATAACGGTGATGTTTAAAGGTATGTTATATTTTGAATTATAGATCATAGACTTAGCGACTTATAAGCGATAACGCATATATCTGTATCTATAATATAGAATGATTTAAGGTCGAAGCGTTTTTAAATAATAGTATACTTTAGATTTCCGGGTTTTACACAGATGTGTGTAATTGGGATTTAAGCTCCGTTGATGCTCAGTCGATACATATAAATGCAATAGTGTAATAATTTATATTCACGACTAACTTGTTTCAAAAGATAATATCTAAATTTTGCCGCCCTTTATAGATTTGCAGTTTACAAAAACTATTCGACTAACTGTAGTTTGAAGAGAGAATATCGAAACTTAGCCGCCCGTTCTAAATTGCAGTTTATGCAAACTTTACCTGAAACTTTTTAATTTTAATAACCACCACTTTGGCCACATAAATTTCCATAATTAATTAGGTGTACTGGCCCTGTGTATAATTAATAACGCATTGGATCGACTAGGTGAGGCTCACAATATTACGGCGTATACATGCGATAGCGCCTGAACAACATGTCGTTCAACCAAAATAAAATATATACTTATTAAAAAATCTTACAACTATAAAGCTTATACTGAATCTTAGATTAAGGTCTAAAGTTTTATGTAATTGAAGTTTTATTTAATACTTTTCTATATTTTATCAGTAAAGCGAGTAGGGTTATCGATAAAAACACTTCAATAATATAAATATAGCAATTTAGACGAAGGTAGAGTATTCAGAGCTTTAAAAACCCCTATAAAATGACTACTAGAAATCAGCTGTTTATCTAGCAATTGACTGCTTACTGTCGGGTAAGAGGAAGTTCTGAGCCTCGCACAATTTTATCGCGATTCGCGACATATTCGATTGGCTAATTGAGAGTTCTTAAAACTGGCCACTAAGCAATACGGTAAAAGAAAAAAAAAAGAAAAAACGAATTTGGAAAATGAAACGAAACGAACTTGTCAAACGCCATTAAATTTTCAAAGCTATCACTTGTACTTTCTTGCTGGTGGAAAAAATGTGTTAGTGGAAATATGCATTTAACCAGAAAACCATTTTCTTTCAATGATTTTTTAGACTTTCGTTGCGGTCTAAACCAGAAATGAGCGGTCGTGTCACCCCAAGACTTTTCCGGCAAGTAGACAAGCCCCCCTGCCATTTTCGTACTATATTTGTAGTATTTTCTGTGGTGTTAAAATTATATTTCTCTAATTTGATGTAGTATTGTAACTAAATATGGCGGACTTTAAATATTATTATTTCTTTTGGAATTTCTCTGCTAATTGCTCATAAGATATAGAAAATTATTAAATAAATTTTATTTTAATGACATGAAACAATTTTTCTAACTATTCAGAAACCCTTATCTAACTATTCATATAAAATTTACTGTCGAAACATTTGTAACGCTTTCATTTTGGATATGTGATTTGTCATTTAGGCGTTTCCGTATGTGTTTCGATTTAAAGCGACTACCAATGTAAGCCATTGTTTTTACAGTTTTTAGTGTCGAAACCATTCAGTAACGGTTTGATGTTGCGGTAATAAAAAAATGACTTTGAAACTTCAAATCCTTGCCCAGTCAGTTTTCCGTTTTTTTATGTCTCTATTTATCCTTTCGGTCAATATGTTTGTCGGAAATGTTGTAACGTTGCCCGATTAACCTTTTATATGCCTAAAAGAGTAGTACGGATAAAAGCTGAAAATAATTGAATGCCGAGAAAAAGATGAAAATGATATTTGTGATACTTATAAATAAGTGGGCGCCATCACGGCTGTAGGAAGTGGCTATTCAGGACGTTAGCAGAACGCAAAACCAGGACACCGTCTATCCTGAGAAAGAGAAAGCAGAGGGGAGTGCGATGCGGGCTAGGATGCCACCGTGCTAGACTCAGCACTGGGGCGTGGGGTCATATCCTGATTCGCCCTCGGGCGCAGAAAGGAGGGCTTTTCCCCGTGGGAAAGGACGACCTTGAAGTTACTATGGGGATGTTCCAGAGATGATCAAATATATATATTTTCCTATTACCTATCTTACCGTATCGCAGAAAATATCCCAGCGGTAGCAGCTGCTGTCGTCCGCCTGATATTCAAAAGTATGAAGACGAAAATGGAGTATCTAATCCTTTCGGAGTAAAATTGGGGAAATCTTTTCCCTCTAATTTAATCGAATCGACTACGGGCCTGTGCCCTTGAATCCTGGGTTCCTTTTATTATAAATTGGATGATTAACTGCGCTCCACATACGATATTTATTCGCATATTAAAAAATATTCACAATGGGTATTTCAAAGTATTTCATTTATATTAATTGGAGGACTCGCAAAAACTCATTGTAAAGATCGTTCGGGGAGGAAGACGGGTAAATCTGGCTGGGCGGTATCTCCTTCGGTAGGTAGGTATGGGTGGGTGTGGAATGAATGATTCCCTCCTGGAGGAGTAATGCCTTTTTAAAAATACCACTACCGAACGTTTCACTAATACTTTTTATATTCCTCTATATTAAAGGGGGTTGATTATGGGGAATTAATCCAACGAACCCGG
>OX155952.1:22364093-22368093 GCA_944548615.1 Micropterix aruncella | reverse complement strand
TAGCGGCGGCCACCCTACGCAGAGTGCTGGAGACGAACAACCAGACCGTCGCCATGATCCAGGAACCCTGGATCAGAAACAACAAGATCTGCGGTCTAAACAGCATCGGAGGTAAGTTAATGTTAGACACCTCTGTTGAAAACCCAAGAACATGCATATACGTGCCAAAATCTTTAGCAACCACTTTGCTTAACCAATTCTGTTCAAGAGACCTAACTGCAGTGAAACTCACCACAGAAAAACAAACTGTCCTAGTCCTAGCTTCAGTGTACATGCCGAGCGAGAGCGAAACCCCGTCAGGAGAACTAGCCAGACTGGTGCAGCATTGTGAAGCACACGACTGGGATCTGATCATATCTGCGGACTCCAATGCCCATCACTCTCTGTGGGGAAGCAAAGACACCAACAGAAGGGGTGAGTCCTTAGCAGAATATCTATTTCAAACAAACCTAAACATTATAAACAGAGGTAGGGAACCTACATTTGTAAACTCTAGGTACCAAACTATCATAGACATTACCTTGGCAACGGACGCGGCGGCTGGTTTGATTGAGGGATGGCACGTATCAAACGAGCCATCGTTTGCAGACCACCGCCGCGTCTGTTTTCAAATACGGTACAAGCTAACAGACCCTGTCCCATATCGTAACCCCCGTAAAACAGATATTACAGGGTACACAAACTTGCTAAACAAAGCGCTAGGAGACAAACAACTAACTAACGCAGCACTTAGCACAGAAAACATAGAAACAAACGTACAGATCCTAACTACAACCCTTGTAAGTAGTTTTGAACTGGCATGTCCTGTTGTAAAACCTAAAGACCCAGGAAAAAGCTCATGGTGGGGGCCAGAGCTGGAAAGGCTACGTCGAGGACTCAGGACACTCTTTAACCGAGCAAAAAATACCAGAACCAGTGAGGACTGGGATAAATACAAAATGGCACAAAAACACTACAAGAAGCGGATCAGATTCCGGAGAACAGAATCCTGGCACAACTTCTGTAGTAGCATAAACTCAACGAACCAAGCCGGAAGAATAAAGAAAATCCTAGCTAAAGGTGAGCCCAACCTCCTAGGCTCCCTAAAAAAGGAAGACGGCACTTACACAAACACAGATATAGAAACCAGCTCAGTACTCCTGGAAACACACTTTCCTGGATGTCAAATCACAGAAGATCCTGAGTGGCCGGACGAAAACTACAGCACACCAACAACCCAAGAATGGGAAGTCGCAAACAAGATAGTAACTGCGGACAAGATAAAATGGGCCCTGAAAAGCTTCAAACCATTCAAATCCGCAGGGCTGGATGGCATTTTCCCAGCACTACTACAATGGCAACCAAACCATGCAACAAAATACCTACTACCAATCTATAGGGCCTGCATAGCCTTCAAATACATTCCAAAGGCATGGAGAGAGGCGAAAGTAGTCTTCTTACCGAAACCGGGAAAGGAGGACTACTCACACGCCAAATCCTTCAGACCCATCAGCCTAACGTCTTTCTTACTAAAGACTTTAGAAAGACTGATGGACCGTCACCTAAGGGATGGGGCACTAAGAAATAAACAACTACACCCACAACAACACGCCTACACAAAAGGCAAATCAACAGAGTCGGCACTACACATGGTGGTGCACAAAATAGAATCGGCTCTAACAAATAAGCTGTCAACACTCGCCGCCTTTATAGACATAGAAGGCGCTTTTGACAAAACCATGCACAACAGCATAAACCACGCCCTACAGGAACTTAAGGTGGAACCAGTCACCATAAAATGGATTACGGAGCTGGTTAGCAAAAGGGCGGTCCAGATAGTGATGAATACTACCACAAGAGCAAAGGTAGTTAAAGGATGCCCCCAAGGGGGGGTCCTATCACCACTTCTATGGAACATAGTAGTGGACAGCCTCATAAAAACACTAAATGAAAGGGGCTACACTACTATTGGTTATGCCGACGACCTAACAATAATGATAAATGGAAGCGCAGAAAACATGTTATGTAAAGTCATGCGCTCAGCTCTGCAGATAGTAGAAAAATGGTGTGACGAACATCAATTGTCAGTAAATCCGAAAAAGACAGAACTTATCCTCTTCACCAACAAGAGGAAGTTACCAGAACTACAAGTACCAAAATTATTCAACACCAAACTCTCCCTATCAAATCAAGTGAAATATCTGGGAGTCATCCTTGATAGTAAACTAAACTGGGCGAGTCATATCGAGGCCAAAGCAAAGAGGGCCTGCCTAACTTTTTGGCAGTGTCAAAGACTAATGGGGAAAAAATGGGGTCTCAACCCAAAAATCACACTCTGGCTATACACATCAGTCATCAGGCCCTCGCTGACTTATGGATCAGTTGTATGGTGGCCCAGAACACAACTGACCACAGTAAAAGCAAGACTCCAGAGACTACAACGCTTAGCGTGTGTAGCAGCCACTGGATGTATGAGAACCACACCATCGGCCGCACTAGAGTACCTCCTAAACATGAGACCTCTGGACCTTGTCATCCAAGAGGAGGCTAGGGCAGCCGCTCTAAGACTAAGAGCAAATGGACTGTGGAAACAAAACACAGAAACACCACACTCAAAAATTCTGAAACGGGCTTTAGAAGAAATTCCTCTTCTGGACGCACCCATGGACAGAATAATATGCCATCATGTCTTTGATCGTAGATACAATATCCAACTCATTCCAGAACCAGCAGATCACTCTGGTACGAATGAAGTAAGGATATACACAGACGGCTCCAAAACCACTCAAGGTACAGGAGCCGGCGTCTTCTCAAATGATCTAAACATCAAAATGTCAACTACCCTAGGCAACTTAAATACGATCTTCCAAGCAGAATGCATTGGCATCACCAGAGCAGCACAGGCAGTCGCAGCCAAAGATGTCGGAGACGTAAGTTTGAAATTTGTCTCCGACAGCGCCTCCGTGCTACAAGCGCTAGCAAATAATACGATAACCTCAGTCCTCGTACTGGAATGCCACAATGCGCTTCAATGCATTGCAGGGTCAAATAAAGTGACCCTGCAATGGATTAAAGGGCACAGTGACTCACTGGGCAATGACGCGGCGGACGAACTGGCCAAAAGGGGATCAAAGGAAATAGTATATGGACCGGAACCCTTGATGCCCATTCCCCAGGCCCAAATAAAAACATGGCTACGCAGGAACACCGAAGAAACCCACCTTACAGAATGGAAAAAAAACGCAGGATGCAGGCAAACAAAGAACGCGGTTCCGGAAGCGTCCAAAAAACTTGCCCGCAACCTCACCAGATTAAAAAGGGACAAAATCCGTAAAGTCATAGGTACTATGACAGGCCACTGTCCCCTAAACAAACACCTGTTTACCATAGGTGTGACAGACAGCCCTCTATGCAGAGGATGCATGGAGGAAGAAGAAACGCCACAGCATGTGCTCATGGAATGCAGGAGCGTGACAGAGCAACGGGCAAAAATACTGCAATCTCCAGCATCTCTCCCGGAGGCCTGTAGCAACCCAAACAGGCTGCTAACCTTCTGGGACAGCCTGGGTTGGCTGGAGTAACATAAATGGAAACATGAGCCACGCACAACGGCCCAATCAAGAGGCCAAGTGCGGGAAAAAGCCCAGCCAAACTAACTAACTAACTAGTATTCGCGTTCTCCTTCATTTTCGTATACAAGCGTATGTCTCGCCCAAGAGTGCGTCGGTCTGATTGAAAAGCAGCAACAATTTTCCCTCGAATAGCGACCCTTTATACGCAATAAAGTGGAAATTTCCGACGCTCGAGTGGCAAGTGTACAAAGGCCGCTAGTTTTGGGTAATAAAATCTCGAATGGAAAGCCAGAGATAAATCTGCGAACTAATCTCGGCGAGAAGAGGGCCTTGTGCGAGAAAATAGAAAGGGAGAGAGTGTGTGTGAGAGAGAAAAGGAACTGTGCGTTGGGTTTCTCGGCAGTCATAAAACAAAATTTAATGTCCATATTCTTTTACGCGCGCGGTAA
>OX155952.1:22259093-22359093 GCA_944548615.1 Micropterix aruncella | reverse complement strand
AGCAAGGTGGAGTTGTCTTCTTTGCCTCATGTTCAGCAGAAAACCTCATTTCTATTTATTATTTCACATTACTTTATTATTATTATTATTATTAGTATGACCTACACTGAGAAAAATATAATGATGTAATCCACGGAAACACGCATATTTCAAAAAGGATTACGGATATAACTCGGACTGTGGTCCATAAGTATAAATTAGCATAAGGCGAAACAGCGTTGGCGTGATAGTAGTTCCCGTGCCGTAATTTTAAAGCATAATGCTATTTCATTACATCGCGACCTTGGGATCTCGCTTCTAACAAGAGAGTATGTAGTAGTATACGTACGGTTATAGTCAGACACGTGAATCATGTTAAAACTGCAGTATACTGTTATTTCCCTATTAACCGTACGGAAAATGTTAATACATATAATCGAGTAATAGAGTTTCAAGAAAATTCCTCGTAATTACCAAAATTAAGATTGAAACATTATTATTCTGTATAAAACCGTAATAACAACGTGTGTGCGAGGAGTCAAGGCGTGCGAGAAGGAGACAACATGAGGACCAGCGTACCCCACCACACGGCCTAGAAAGAGACAGCGCATGAATGATATGCTGTCCGCCTCTAAAAGCCATGAATGAGCTCGGAGCAAATCCTAGAAGAAAGCGACGACGCCACTGTGAGATAATGTATAAAAGGTTGTTCTAATTCCGCAGTTGACGACGACAGTCGTAAGTTTTGCAAATCCAGTAAACAAAGTTAAAATCAATGTTAAAATCGGGGTTTTACTCGTGGACTTCGAGTCTTCAGATGAACTAAATTATAACGTTACATTTAACTATGTATGTTTTAGTTATGGTTGTTTAATATATTTAAAAATGTCCGTCTAAGCAAGTTTAGTAAGGTGATATTATTTTGTTGTGGTGACTGTTGTGATATTGGGCCCGATTGCGATTCTTTGTGAACTAAAACTGAAATTAGTTCAAGCGGACGAGATAGCAATATGTTAGAGAGCAATATGTTAGAGAGGAATATGAAACGAACGATCGTCGATAAAAACTACCGGCCGAACTTATACTCATCCGAATGAATTTGAACATATTTTGTGCGATGTTAGATTCAGATGTTTTATCTTTGGTGGGTAGTTTTAATGCGAAAAAGTGACAACAGTTAATTTTACATTCCGCTCTAGCCTATTGCCCTGTTTCGTTCATACGAACTAATTTCCGATTTTCGGTCACGAAGAAACGCAATCGAGCCCATTGTGTATTTATAAGTTGGAAAACATTTTATAATCGATTATAGTAATATCCTTCTATAATTTAACATAATAAGTAATATAAATAAATTGAAATAAAGCAGTCGAAGCAAGTGTGTATGTGTAGTGTACAGTTTGAACTTGCGGCTACAAGTTTACGAATAAACATCTTTCATGGCGGCCTATATTCAAAATTGGTAGCGATGTCGGCGAGCCGCAAAGTGGGAGGGTAAAAACCGCGATGGAAATTTGGAAGGTAGTTTAAAAGGGACTAACGGGCCCGTTGTCGATACGAGCAGCATAAATCAAGAGCGGCTACCGAATGCCTGCATACCGCAGCTTTCATCGTTCCGTCGACAAGCCTACACGTGGTAGGCTCACTTTTCGAAAGTTTCATAAATTAGATGACAATAGATTATAGATTAGATCGTCCCCTCCCCCCCTGTGGGGTAGGGACCCTTACTGTAGCTTAGGGACCTAATAGGCCCTGTTGCAGTTACTCACTATGACCCATATGTTCAGGGTCGGTCAAACTCACGGGTCAACAACCATACGGCGGCCTCCACGTAGAAGTGCGAGCCAGAGTAGGACTCTGGCCTGCGGGCCAGTTTCCCTTTAGAGTCAACCTTCGGGCGCTCCTGGACGGATTGCGCACCGTGCGGCGTCAGCCAATCGATTGTGCATTCTGACCGATAGCCGGAGGAGTCTGGAATCAGTACTGTCTCTTATAGAGCAGGGCTAGTTGTTCACCTTACGACAACTGCTCTTGAAATGACCAATCGGCTACCCGATTACGGGTGAAGAGCCGGATAAAGGACGCTGTGGTCCGCGATAGATTCGGTAGACACCGTATCACCGCTTCGTAAGGGAGAGGACTGCGCAAGCGACCTCGAACCAGTAACCAGTCGGGAGACCGGAGTAATCTGGTTGCAACTGGTAGTAAGGGCGCGAGTGTCGGGCCGCTGGGTGATTAACCTGGCTATCTCGCGGCAATGCGTTGGTTTCTTACGGGCGTGTGGCGTAACTAGACGGTGGATTGTTTTAGTGCTGTCTTCTGCGCTCACCTCACGGCAGACAGAACGATATAATATCGTTAAAACTTCCTGAGGTGACGGGTTTGCCCATTGTCGTCAACAGGTCTAGTTGTAATTACCCTGAGCCGGTTAGATTTAGCTCTAATTTCAATAAACTATATTGCAATTAAAAATCGTTCTCGCTTTTAACCATATTAATTTTAAAATTCAAATTAAATGCGTCAGTTAGCGCGAAAACAAACATAACGTATAACGTAGAGCACAGCCAGATACAGACCTTCTAGGTCTAGTTGGTTGTGCGATGGCGAATTTCTAAAACGTTTAAACATCTGCGCTGGCGGAGTAGTACACATGTGGCGGTCATATGCGAGCCCTTGGACTACGTGACGTAGCTCGCTTTGTTTTCAATTTTGTTCTAAGAGACGCTATTGTCTGGTATACTGTGCTTTGGGTATGCTAGCATAATTATACGGATAGAGCTATTATATATTTTTCAATAGCCTACTATTAGTATTTGTTTCTAACGATCATGTATGTACAACAATCTGCATGTCCAGGTCTTTTATTTGTACTCTTCTTCTTCTCTTCTTCCTCAGCCTGGTTTGGTCCACTCCGTACGCCGGACGTAGGCCACTTTCTTTTTCTTCCATGTCTGTCTGTCAGCTGCTGCGCTCGGCCAATTGGTCCCTGCTGCTTTTCTTATGTCCAACCATCGTACGCCTCGCTTTGTGGTTCTTGGTCTCCACCGGACAAGCCTCTTTGGCCACCTCGCGTCATCCTGCCTTGCGACGTATTTCTATGTGTACATTACTTAATATACAAATACATAAAATAATTTGCGCGCGTTTGTAATCACAAATCTACAGATGTATTGATTGGTAACGTTTTTCTATCGCCATCTTTTTTTCTGACGCGTTGCAATGCATCTTGATTTGCAAACAATAAATAATTCCAACCAGACTAGCTATAATAGCATATACGGTTATACTCTACAACGCTTGATTTAGGAATGTCAATGCTAAGTACACTTAATAATATCAGCTGAAATTACGCTGATTTGAAGCGCAATTATTCTACGAATTTGCTCTCTGTACGCTTCCGTTTCGAGTACGCATTAACGCGCTTAATTATCAAATAAACGATGGCACCAACAGCACGAAATAGCAGCATTCAAAGTGGATTCAAGATTTCCGGGTGATTTATTATGCTTTATCAATTAATATGACAATGCCTATAACTATCAAGTTTATACCAAAAAAAAATCAGTTGTGCTACCCCAATACTTTCCCGACAAGTAGCCAAGGTGCGATTTCATCTGAATATTAAATTTATTAAAAAAAACGATGAGCTCTCTTGGATGACGGCCTCTTGGTCGGCGGACGAGCCCGGTTAAGTTCCACTGCGACGCTTCGGGCGACGCGGTTCGTTTCTCGGCTAAGGGCGGAGTTGGGCCAAGCGCCAAAAAATGTTGGTAACTTTTAATCAAATGTATGGCCGAATTCAAATATTATTAGTGTCGCTTGTATACGAGATACTTCAACCAAAATT
This sequence comes from Micropterix aruncella, assembly GCA_944548615.1. Lineage (NCBI taxonomy): Eukaryota > Metazoa > Arthropoda > Insecta > Lepidoptera > Micropterigidae > Micropterix > Micropterix aruncella. The sequence goes on along the minus strand of OX155952.1, from coordinate 22,355,267 downwards.
TCAAAAAGTGGTTTCGGTCCAACAAGGCATTTGTGTATTAAATGTCAAGCCTTTAAGTCCAATATTCCGAGATTGAAATATGACTAGTGTCTACTCATAGACTAATGACTACAATCGAATTGCAAGCGCGCATTGCCATAAAGTTCGCCGAGCGACACAACGCAATGAAGATTTAAATTTCAAACGTACGTCCCGCGATATCAAAACGTGCGACGCAGCAAATTTATTGCCCTATTAATTTGTAAGGCGGACTTTAAATATTATTTTTGTCATTTGTATATGAGATATACAAATTTCACAATGTGATTTCGTCCCAGTGTACCGAACTTCAAATCTTTAAGTTCAATATTTTGAGACTGAAGTGGACCGAAACCACTATCTAGTGGACCGATTTCAACCATATCGCCAATCTTGCCATGACCAAATGATACCTGCATGCCGAATTTCAGCACAATCGGATTAGGCGTTTGGGCGCTATCGTGGAGGATCACACATCACACACAGACAGGCAGAGAGATAGAAGACAAAAAGACTTCAATCTGGAAATGGCATTAATCGGCTCAGGGGGGGTCAAAATGGATATTTCCGTCTTCATCGCGAAAACAAAAATTGCGCGTTCACAATACTTATCCTCATCGTAGGTTGGTGAGCCGAGAAGGTAAAACGAAATCAAAACCACTCTGCATGATTCCACGGCATAATCTGGATGATTACACGACGTAATCTGTATGTATATTTTAATTTTATTTTATGTATATTTTAATTTAAATGTATATGTATATTAATTACATTATTTATATTAATTTATATGTTAATACATATTTATATTTAATTTTTATTCTGTTTTAACGTTAATTAAAAGCTTATTGATAATTTTGATGACATTTTGTAACGAATTTTAATTATGTAAATATGATATTTCTTTAACATTAAGTGCGATTTCGTTTATTTTAAATAACTATAATATTAAAGATTTCTTAAGATGATTATAATTAAAATAAATTGTCTATCTTGGAACAGGCGGCAGACTAGTTAGGTTATGACTTTTGTATATTGTAACTACTGATATTATGAAATCAATAAATTAATTTGAAATTTAAATTTGAAATCTCAACCTCCGTTTGGCGACGGTCCAAGGGGGCGCGGAGCGAGCGACGTGATCCGCTGCGAATTTTTAAAGCGTTTAAAAATCTTCTACTTCTTTGTCGTTTCCTGGGGGCGGCGGCTAATAGTATAGCCTCCGCCTGATGGCTGCGGCAACTGAAGAGATAGATGCATTGAGCCGTGTCAGTGATCTGTTTGTCATTTTTGGTCGGCTCTACTCACGGGTCGACTCCCATCCGGTAGCCTCCTCGAAGAGGGACGAACCTGGAAAGGACTCTGCGGATCTTGTCTCGACTGTGTCGTGAACAGGTGGGATCGGATCCTCTGGGTAAAGACCTCGGGCGCTGCTAGGCGATTTGAGGATCGTGCGAGGACATTTCATTATAATAAAGGTAGTCCAAGAAAAAAACAATACTTTCATTTAAAAACTCGTCGTCAGAATTGAAAATTATTAACACAGGGCAAATTTTGATGCAAAATAGACGAATTTCCGCTGCGAATGAAGCTTATTTACTCTGGATACGTGATGATACAGCGGATAAGGTAGCGTCGAATTCCTCTCTCGCTACACGCTCCGCGCCCACTTGGACGATAAAGTAATACCTCCTCGCGCCCCATTCTGTGATACCGTGTCACCCCCACCCCCAATCTCATTACATACATAAAATCTAAATATTTCAAAGCATAAATCACGTGCCGCTAAAGCGCCGGTAAAGCCCCAGAAGAGGAAGTCACATTCCAGGGTCGGCGAATTCCTTTGCAGCGTTGATTAATTGGTAATGAAATCAAATTGCTACATACGCCAAAGGAAAACGGCTTTCCTTTGTAGCGGCCCGTGCCTTTGTACCTGCTCCATTTATTATTGCCTTAATCGAAACTGATTACACGGCGAACGTCCACCATTTTGTACTTCATGGGGTATTTCTGTTTACAATCTGAAAACTTTTGTGAAGGGCCTTATGACAAGATGTAGTTTCACATGATTAGCTTCTTGGCTAAATGCCTTACTTTATGTTCAGTGCTTGCGTATTCTTGCGCGATTTGGAACATTTTTTACTCCAAATACTGTAACATGCTAAAGACGTTACAAAAAAATCTTCAGATTATGCAGGATTCGCGAGCCGTGGGAGTCTTACTCGGATCTTTTTCCACAAAATACTATATCAACGAGGTCTTCCGAAGATATTAATATGATAGTACCCAGAAGGTATACTACTTTTGGTCAGCGAACCTATACATTCATTGCCCAAAGGTTTTTCAATGCTCTTCCAGGCGACATAAAATCAGCACAAAATAAGACCTACTTTAAAAGACTACTTAGAAACTGGCTTGTAAAAGAGGGAAGACTAGTGCTTCGCGCAGTCTAGAATCCTTAATTTAATTGTTTTTATTCTGGGGGCACTTAGTCGAGTGCTGGCATTGCTCGGATCTGTGCTTCTCTTCGTATAATGTGTAGCTTCTAGAATATGTATGAAAATAGATAAAACGAACTAATCGATTTGGTAAAGCATGTAATAACGTACACAAATGTGTTTACAATTTCTAGATAGGGTTCCGTATTTTGAGATAAAACACGTCGATATCGCTGAATAAGTCAGTTCTCCAACTTTCTAATAATTATTCATAATTATCTAATTGTTTTACAAAATGAAGTTTTAATGTTTTATATTTCAAATTTCAATGCGATCATTCTACAATTCTTATTTTCATGATCCATCAAGTAGTTTCTTTCATATGATAGTTTGTCTAAAGTGCTATATTTTTGACCTTCAACTCTCAGAAATGACAGGTGACTGCGAAGATTTACACCCGCCGCTTGACGGTTTAAGCTTATGACTGTGCTATACCTTTCGGAAAACCAGTAATACCTGTAAACATGCAACGCTCGTGGTTAATGACTTTCCAATCGTTAATGATTCGCTCGCAAATGTGACTAATATTTGTGACGGTGAATGTTTTTGGTCAATGTATAGTATTGTATGTATAGAATTATAACATTGTATAGCACCTTAGGCAAGGATGTATAATAAGCCATTTGGGAGATAATGATCCTAGTGAAAATGGGCCATTATGGGCCATGAAGTGCATGTTTTGGGGTCGGCTAAAGTCACAGGTCAGCACCCATCCGGTAGCCTCTGCGGAAGGTTGCCAGGTAATGTTTTAGCAACAAATTAAAATATATACTTTATGTCAAATGATAGGTCTGATTGAGTATATTCTGGAAATATACATACATCTATATGGATATATACATAAACAAAAATAGTTCATAAAAAACCGTATTAAAAATAATTATAAATACAATAGTTTCTGTAACGGCAGTCGTGTTTTTTATTCTTTTTAATATATTTACTTGTTCATCCATAAGCTTATTTACCGCTTTAGTTTCAGAATAAGATAAAAGTTCTCACTCGGTACTGCAGTTATTTTGACTATTAATAGTTTATATTGATACAGGTTTATAGTTTGTGATGTTTTCCATATATTTTATCCATATACATAATATAAACATCTGTATTATTTATATAAAACGAAGTAAATAAGGTATTTTACTAAAAAGGTGTAATTATTGAAAAAAGTATATTTTTTCCAGCGACGTATTTCAGCTTAGCTGCTATATAATGAATGTTAAACTTGTAATAATCTTTCGTTTAGTATGTGTGGCAAAGCGTTATAATACTCTTCGCAAGTGGGTACAAAATTACCCAGTCCTTTATAAAAAAAAAATATTCTAAAGATGATGCAATGCCGGACGGATGCCTGACGGAGTAACCCAATACCTAAACATAATTACTTATCATTTTTTATCCGCTAACTTGCATCGCTCCGTTATGATTATCCCGGCGCAAATGATAGGGGAGAATGAATGGCGCTCGTCAGCGCGCCCGCTTCCCTTTTCCCCATTTTAGGAAAGTGGATCTGGCGATATGGGACACGCTGAAGCCATCTTAATTTCGCGTAATGCCCGCGTTTCGAAGGCGGCCGCAACAATGAGACGATTATTTTTCAGGAGGCCGGCAACCGAGTCGTGGCAGCTCCTAATCTCGCGAAACCAAGAAGCGGTAATGTGTTAACTATTAAGGTTATCATTGATTATGACAATGATTAGATTATAGTAAATTCTACCACCCCAGCTAGTTGTGACTCTGACCCGAACTACCAGTATATCATAGGGCACATTATTGGGGGAAGGGCTTGAATACCTGCTCCATGAATGAAGAGGATCTGAGAATGATCGACCGAGATTAAACAACCTAAAGTCAATAATAAACATGTATGTGAGATAGGAGTTATAGTGAGGAAGAGCAGAGTAATGCTTCTCTTTTCTTTGTCTCTTCAGCTATTTCGTTGAGTATCGTTGGCTTCTTATCAAGTTTCTTCCAGATCGAATATCACGTAGTTTACTTGTATTATTTTTCCTTATACACTTAGTTGTATTCTACATATGTCACGTTTCAGTGAGTAGTTCCACGTATATATCGGTCTCCCACGTTTTGCTTACCTACCAAGGACCGACGTTAATTCCTGGCGAATTTCTTCTGCCAGATAAGGACCTATAATGATTTCTTATCCATATCACGAGAAAAATACAACGATCTGCAGGCTTTGTTTGGACAATGATTGCAGGCTTTGTTTTTTAGCAAGAGAGAATTTGATGAAATGAAATGAACGAAGAATGGGCATTTAAATAGAATGGCTCTTCAAAAATATAAACAATGTATGCGTATCTTCTTTCTCTATAATAATATATTAATAAGCGCATAAGTATCGCGGCTACAAAATGGTATTTTTGCCATAGAGTCTTCCCCGATCTTGGTTATAATATAAAAATAAAAAATAAAAACATATTAGTATTTGTTTTTTCATTGCAGACCCATCACTAAAATTGACCAGTGGAAAAATATGTTTGCGATTCATTCATTAAATTAGTTAGATTATTTTCACGTTCCTCAAGCTAGTCTACTCGTCTAACAAACTTGGTTTTGTGTTTATTGTAGTTTTTTATAGACTTTTTATTTATTGATTTAGGCACTTTAACCATCGTACATCTGTCAAGCCATTAATAAAAAGAATTTATTTCGACGAAATGATAAATGCGTTTCAATCGGCGCCGCCCAACTTAATCTTAGGCTTGTTCTAGGACAGGCGGGCAAATGGTTGTCTTTCAGTTGTAATTGTAAAACTAAATAATTTTTTTTTTTCGTATTACTAAATTTAAAATCGCAATTCGTAAGTTAAAAAATCTATATAAAATAATATTTATATTTAATAATGTTTAGATATTCGGTTATTATAGCATAACACTAAATTGTAAAAAAAGTTGTGAAATTAAAATCTACTTGCCGAATTATTAAAATAATCAGAATAGAATACCTATGTAAAAAAATACGTCAAATGGTCAATAAATAATTAACAAAATCGTTAAAAATTATAAAACAAAACAATTGCATCCCAGCGCCACTGGACGGTTTGCGCACCGGTCGGCTATGCCAATCGGTTGTGCATTCTGACTAATTGCTGAAGGGGTCTGGGGACTATGGAAACTGGAGAAATTGTTTCCTAAGCAGCGGGGTGGATGTTCACCTGTTGTCATGCCACTCTTGAAATGACCTTGGGCCACTCGATCCCGTATGGCACTACGGGCAAAGAACGCCCGAGTCCGCGATAAATTCTAACTGAATTACCGCTGTAATACAACAGGTAGAGGTCGCGTAAGCGACTTCGGACCCGTAACCAGTCGGGAGGATGGAGGTATCCTGAAGGTTAATTACAGACGGAGATATCCTGCCAAAACTGGTAGTCAGGGGGCGAGTTTACCTTTCCCGGTGCCTCGCCGTAAGGCGTTGGCCTCTGAAGGGCAAGTGGCGGAGCTTGACGGTGGATTGTTTTGTTGTAAGTCTTCTGCACTCACCTCACGGGAGACAGGACGATACATTTCGTTAAAACTTCCTCATGTGACGGGTTCGCCCGTTGTAGTTGACAACTCTGGTTATACGAACGTCTGGTTATGTGATACGTCCGCTATATTACGCCCGAACGCAACAAACCGTATTCCATATGTTAGAGTACAAAAAAAACTCGAATCCAAGAAAGCGTACGTAATACGACAAGTTGTTGCTACGATTCTAATTACAAAAAGGGTCCTAAATGGGTATATTAGGTAGAAAAGTTTTCTGGTATATTGTAAAAAAAGTATTGTTAGGTATTAAGAAAACTCATGAAAAAAAAACCAAAGATTTTTTACCTACTTTTTGGATAACATCCCAAAGGTAGGACGGTTAATACTGAAACGACCAAATTACACGTTCCTACACACCATGTTACAAATCTCTCACGGCGACACATGATATTAAATAAAAGAGTAGCCGAGTTCGCCGGGTCGTCCCGAGTATAACTCATGCTACGGACTGTTTTCCGAATCTTCGCCAACCTTTAAAACTAGAAACATAAATCTTCTGCCAAGTTCGTCTCCCGAGCGCGAACCCCACGACCCCTTGCGCCTGCTCGCCAAACTGATACGTCGCCTCGCACCGAATATATAATACATAATATCCAATACGAAATGGGTTGCACGACTCGTATATCTTGAGGAAAGCGTGCGTTCGTTTCAATGGGGGTCGTTCAACTGTCGCCCTCAGACAGTATTTACATCCCGACATATAACTAGAGCTGTCAACTACAATGGGCGAACCCGTCATCTCAGGAAGTTTTAACGATATTGGTCGTTCTGTCTCCCGTGAGGTGAGCGCAGAAGACGTAGGACGAAACAGTCCACCGTCTAGTTCCGCCACACGCCCGTTAGAGACCAACGCCTTACCGCGAGATAACCAGGTTAATCACCCGACACTCGCACCCACCCTTACTACCAGTTGCAACCAGATTACTCCCGACTGGTTACGGGTTCGAGGTCACTTGCGCGGTCCTCTCGTAAGTTGTACATAAACTTAGATCGTAAGAACATAGTAAAATCAGTCTAACACGCGAATAAACCTGCGGGACTAACATTGTCTCTCGTGGAGGCAACACCCAGAATGCTCGCGCATCTACTGGTGACGTTCGTAGTTAGCTGACACACCCGAATGCTTGCACAAGCGTATAACACAAAATGTATAACACGAAATAGGCAAATAAATTAATTCTGATACTCCCCTATGTAGCGGTGAAACGGTATCTACAGAATCTATCGCGGACTACGGCATCATTTGCCCGGCTGTTCACCCGCTATGGGGTAGCCGATTGGTCGTTTCAAGAGCAGCTGCCGTAAGGTGAACAACTACTCCCGCTCTATAGGAGACAGTACTGTTTCCAGACTCCCTCGGCTGTCGGTCAGAATGCACAATAGATTGATTGCCGCCGCGGGGGCGCAAACCGCCCAGGAGCGCCCGAAAGTTGACTCGTAGAGGAAACTGACCCAAAGGCCAGAGTCCTACCCTGGCTCGCACTTCTACGTGGAGGCCACCGGATGGGCGTTGAATTGTGAGTATGTGACATATCTTAAATCGAAATTCTAACACGTCTCCGAGTTAGTAGTAATGATAAAAAAAACATTTGTTTCTTTTTATCATTATACTGTCCCGGACCTATACCCGACTAGAAGGTAAAATATTGTAAACGCGCAAAGAAGACGGAAATATCCATTTTGAGCCCCCAAGATACCATTAAGACAATATCCAGATTGAAGTATGGCTGTGTGTGTATTTCTATATGTCTGTGTGTAAGTATTGTTATGCGATAACGCCCAAAAGCTTAATCCGATTGAGATGGTTCAGAATTTGGTATGCAGGCATTATTTGGTCATGGCAAGAGTTGAAAAGATTGTGGTTGAAATCGGCCCACCAGGCGGTGTACTAGTCATATACCGATCTCGAAATATTGGACTTGGAGACTTGAACTTTGGTGCACAGGTGCCTTGTTGGTCCGAAATCACGTTGTGAAAGTTTGTTTGGAATATCTCGTATATATAGGTGACGCATTTTTTTAAATACCGCCGTATTTAAGAAAATACTACATCATTTTTGGAAAAATACATTTTAATACCGCGGAAATACTACAAAATACTAAAAAATACACTTTTGCTATCATAGCCACCTGACACAATCACTATTGGGTGGCGTGGGCGGTAACGGAGGGGGGAGGGGGAGGGGGGGTTGTCTGACTGTCGGGAAAGTCTTGGGGTGACACAACAGATTTTTTTTCAGTGAATGAGATTTACAAATTCAACAAAAAAAAAAAATATAAAATTAAAAATATGGAACCACATTGGCTAAAATATTATTATATATTTTTTTAATTCAATGGAAGAGCGCTGTTTGTTGGTTTAATAAAGATTGTGGTTGAGATCGGTCCAGCAGGGCGCAATAGTCATATATCAATCTCGAAATATTGGACTTAGAATTGAAAGCCTTGTTGGGCCGAAATCACACTGTAAAATTTTGGTTGGAATATCTCATATACAGGCTACACTAATAATATTTAAATTTCGCCGTACATTTAATGCCCGAGGCTAGCCGAGAAACGAACCGCTCTGTCCAAAGTGGTTGTGTAACGGAACGGGTTCGTCCGCCGACCGAGACAGGGCGCTCATCGAATTTATTGATGAAATTATTATATAGATGATCAGTCCTTGGATACTTGCCGGGAAAGGCTCTGGGTGGCTCAACAGTTTTTTTTTAATTAAAATGTTGTGGGTTGCAAAGAAGATATGTTTCCAAAACAATTTCTCCTTTACAGATTTCAAGTAGAATAGAGTATTCCACAATCTATATCAATGACACCGGGCAACGCTTTAAGTACTCAAAATGCTTCTATAATTTGCAGATGACACGAAATGCTCAATGCGTATTAGCTCGATTCGATAAAAGAAGCTAAATCGTAGGGGAAGCAGGTTTAGGGTCGAATAGAGTATCGGCAACCTCTGGTGTACCGCAAGATAGTTACCGCATTTTGGGCCTTTTCAGTTCATAATCTATAATTATGGCATCGAACAATACTTTCTCAAAATTTCTGTTTGCAGATGATATAAAAGGCTTTATGCGTACTTTCTCCATACATGATTGTTTATATTTCCAAGAAGACCTTAACCGCTTCTCTGTTTATTGTGAATCGAACCTCCTACAGCTAATCGTTGACAAAAACCACTCGGTTCAGTTCAATAGAAAAAGTAATGCAATTAATTGCACAACGATACCAACTCTTTAATACCTGCATTCATTCAAAATCGGTTACCAAATACCTAGCCTAAATAAAAATTCCTGGATTTTTTTCATATAATATTCTAGTCAGTTGACCTATTGTCCTTTAAAAAGCACAAACCTAGAAATGAAAGATATTTTCTCACCATGGCAGCTTCAACCATAGACTAAAGTGAATGAATTTACCCTTAGTGATCTGCCATATCACAAAATTAATATCGAAAAATGGTTGAAATATATTTCGTGCTGAAAATAGCACGTTAAGTAGTCAGTCACTCTTGCTTACGTTTTGTAATGTCAGGCCTGAATTGACTAGACTATTTTGTACTTTTTATAGCACGAAAGGACTTACGAGGTTAGGCATTTCATTAGTTAATGAGTGGCAGTTTATCGATCATATCTACTCTATCAGGGAAAATGCATTTGAAAGGTTTCGTTTTAAGGACTTCTAAATAATTTTCTAATGTATTACTATTAAAACGCTTTTCCACGCATATGCCGGTCGTACTTTGAATATTGCTACCAAGTGTGAAACTCCTTATATAGCATCCCTGTAAACACAATAAAACGTATTCAGAATAAATTCCTATAATATTTGAATGACAAGTCCTAAGTCACATTCGATCACCATACCGACAGCGCTAATTTCCATAACATTACCTTTATGGTAAATCGAAGGACGTATCGAGATTTATTCTTCCTTGGCAAAACCTTTAATAATGAGTTAATCTGCGTGGATCTAGTTACGACAAGACAGTCCTCAGTATTTCATCTCGCAACAACAATTGAAGGCAGAACTCATTCATAAAGATCGGTATCATTCATAATCGATTTATTCGCTGAATTGAACAACGGAATCAAAATCGTGTTGAAGAAGGCGTTATTTAATGTTAATGTATCTTAAGGCATTTTCTATTCTATGTAATTATATTTCATATCCTATATAAGTACTATGTATAGCATATATCTATGTATCATATTTTGTATATGTATATATTCAATAATGTACCTATCTGTCATATCAGTAAGTATCGTGTAGTGCATATAAGAATGTATTGCTGCTGTAGGTATCTTTCATTCTATCCCTGGTTTTGCCCTTTCTATCCTACCCTCGGTATCACTGCTATGTTTTTCAAAATTTTTAAATTGTTATTTTAAAGAATGTACCTATCTGTCATGTATCGTGTAGTGCATTTAAGTATGTACTGCTGTGGCTATCTTTCATTCTCTTCCTGGATCTGCCCTTTCTATCCTACTCCCGGTATCACTCCTATGTTTTTTTTTATTTTAAATTGTTATCATTATGTGAAAAATATTTTTCGGTGTGACAGCAGCTTTAATATGTTTGCCTTTCATTGTTGTACACTATCTTTTTATGAATAAAGGAAAATAGTTATAATTAATATAACATCATGAAATAAAATAATCGAAAAATAACAGCGGTCACTTATGACGTCTTTCTTTTTTTCATTTTACCCGGTTCTCATAATTTTATTAAACCAAAACGAGAAATATGAGGCAGATTGATGACGCCGCGGAAATTCTAGAAGCTCCTTTCTCTACTATTAATAAAGTTGTCCTATTTTTTCCTTCCTTCGGGACGTCTCTTACGAAAGCCACGCTGGAAAGATGTTTGCCCGCAGGCAATTTGTTTGCCCGTAGTTCTGCCCAGTACTATGAAAGCACCACATAAGGCTAGCGTTTGGAAATAAACCAATACGAATTGACGAAAGACCATTCATTAGGGCAGCATCTGTTGTTTTGCTGGAGAAAATTCTGCACCGTCAAGCGAGGAAAAAGTTTGTCGCGCAAATAAAACAGATAATAGACGACATAAATTACAAGGAGTAAATATGAGACGGAACATGTGATAAACGCGACATCAAACTCACCCTCGTAAACAGTCGCCGCCCAGAAAAGCGCCCCACCAACTTACTAATATTCTTTTAATGTTTGGCAACATATGAGAATCGTTTATTTACGTATAAAAGGTTTCCATATTGGCAGGTCATTATAATCTGTAGGATATAATATCAGCGAGTTAATTGAGTATCTGATCTACTGAATCGAAGTGTTTAAAATAATGACATTTTATTGATTTATAATATATATCATGAGATTGTATGAAACACTTTGAATACTCAACACGCTTAAGCTTTGCTTGTTACAAAAGAAATCAAAATCGACCAATCCGTCGTCGTATCGATTATAACATCATCTTTAAAGGGTTCCCTAGACGGTTAAAACTGTTTGTCAAGCATGTGAATTTTTCGTGCCTGACAAGCAATTTTGATCATTTAGACCTAAGCTTGATGAGGTTGACAAGCAATGTATGTGCTGGATAATGACTTGTCAAGCACGCTTGCCCGTCTAGAGATATGCTTGTCAAGTAACTCACCTCAGTGGCGCGGCCTGCGAGCTTTATTATACAATATTTTTTTAATGTACAGGCCAGAGGAGTTGAAACTTTATAACTGAGTTTTTTCAATCTTAATTTTTATTGTTTGCTTAATTTGACTTATTTTGTTTCAATGTTATATATATCAAAACCGAGGCAAATAGTGATACTTAACCGACCAGCGTGAAAACGAGGGAAAAATAGCAAGCAACATTTAGTTACTTATACATAATATTTAATCTTTTATAATTTGTATTTTGGTGTAAATAGTAGGTACCTAATAAATAATTATTATGTAATATTCGTGTTTTTTGTCAATTTTTCCAATTTATAAAATCAAAGAGACGCGTCATTGGTTTCGCGCAAAGGCGCCGACCAAGTCGGCTCCGAATACAAGCTCTGAAGAGGCTGGATCACTCTGTGGTGACTAAAATGCAAATGAGTGTGAATGCTTGACAAGCATGCTTGATGTTACAGCAAGCCACAAGAAGTGTTCTTTTCAAGCACGTAAATGCTTGACAAGCAATTTCAACCGTCTAGGGAGCTCTTAAGAATATAACAAAACAGAGGTCATGAACCGGGAAATTAATACACCGACATGTTTACGTCTGCGCTGTACCCTATTCGCGTTTTAAAACAATAACAATCTGATATTCGTAAACAAGGTTGTTAAACAGGCGGAGGGAAGAAATGAACGTATCAAGGTACGCTATTGAGGCAGTGAAGGAAAATGGTTGTACGAGTTCTATCTTATTTAATAAATGTGTTGATTCGGGGTACATTGGCGCCGCGCTGTGCTGAAAAAGCACATAACTCAAATTATTTCATATTTGAATTTGGCGCAGGAAATACCGAGTAGTTGAGGTAGTGACCGATAGAGGTCGTTGTCAATATGCCTAGTCTGACTGCAAACTAGACGGACAGTCGATTATCACAGTCAGTACTAATTCAATCGATAATATTCGCTACTTTTGTAAAAGAAAATATCAGACGTGTATGTAAGGCGCCTATCTCTATTAAGTTAACCGAGAATAGGAAAGAAGTGACTTGTTCCGGAATTGTGTACCGACAGGTACAATCAAAGAATATATCTATGTTTCAGGTTAAATTTGGAAGACAGGAAGAGTGCTAATTCCGATACCTTGTTTTACCTATTGCAAACAGCCGATTAAATAGACAATCGCCCTTTACCCCTCTCTGACGAACTCATTTTTATAAATTCGCGAAACCCACTTTTAAATACTCCATTTTAAGTCTATTTTGGAGAATAGGGAAGAAGTGACTTGTTCCGGCATTGTGTTTTGACAGTCGGCGAAGCAAGACCGACTTGATAATTCCTTAAAAAATATAAAGGTTAAAAAAATCTTCATTACAGTAAAAAAAATCGGTTGTGTCACCCCAAGACTTTCCTGACTAGTATCCGGGGAGGTGCGAAAAAACAGCGACATTTTTTACTCTAGTACCCCAAATTTGTATGGCAGGTACCCCAAACGTTGGTCGTAAGTACCCCAAAAACTAATAGGTTCTTCCGATGGTTAACAGAAGCTTCTATGCCAAATTTTAACTTAGACAGATTAAGCGTCTGGGCGCTATCGCGGAAACAATTTTTTCGCCGGGAACCCCAAATTTGTATGGGAGGTACCACAACCGTAGGGCGTAGGGACTCCAAAAACTAATGGGTTCCTCCGACGGTTAACAGAAGCTTATATACCAAATTTCAGCTCAATCCGATTAAGCGTCTGGGCGCTATCGTGGAAGAATACATACATACACACATACAGACATACAGACATACATACAGACAGAGATCGGGCTGGAAATAGTCTCAATCGTCTCAGGGAGTCTCAAAATATATATTCCCATCTTCATCTCAAATTTTTTTTTTAGCGCGATCACAATACTTTCCTTTCCGATAGGTCGTCAGGAAAGTAAAAGACTGCAATCATAAAAAAAAACCTTTTGCAAAGCAAAAACCTTTAGCAATAGCAAAATTCTTTCTTATTCAATAAAACTACGTTCTTATTCAGTAAACTATCTTTGACAAAGAACGGATACGCATATTTAAAACAATAAAAGTCATGAAGAAGTCGCTGTCATTGTATCTCACAAAGAGGCCTATCTATTTAATACATTATTAGCCATATTTAAAGTTAAATAAAATTTGATTATTAGGAAAAATTTATTATTATTTATCTGTTTTCATCTATTATCTATTATCTATTCAGGAACATCGGGCATCCTGGAAACTGAGCCAGGGATGTCGACAGGCAAAAGCCATGATTAAGCAACCACTACAAAAGAAAACCAAGGCCCTACTTGACATGAGCAAGAAGAACCTTAGAACCACTATCGGTCTCCTCACCGGACACACGACCCTTAGAGCACATCTATTCAACCTTGGCTTGACCGAGAGCAAGGACTGCCGAATATGTGGCGAAGAACCTGAATACAGCATACACATCGTTGGTCGCTGCCCAGGCCTCACCGCTAAAAGACACAGTTTACTGGGACGAGCCTTTCTCGAACCTAGCGATCTGCCCAACTTGAAGGTCAGTGATCTACTTGGACTGGTAAAAAGTACTGGGCTACTAGCTGACCACTGAGTGGGTAGTTACAAAAGATCTTATAGATCTAGGTGACATCAAGGGCTGGAAACAAGCCCCCCACGCAGTTTACTAATACATCTATTTTCATTATTTAAAAAACAATCATTATTATGGTTGTTCAGTGACAATTAATATCCAACTACGGTAAAACACATTTTGCCTCTCTTTAACATTCCATAAAAAGTAGATACGCTTCTTTACCAGATAAATGACCACATGTGCTGAGATTACCGGGAATAGGCTCGGGACTACTCGGGCAAGTATGTGGAGGCTCGGGACTCTTCGGGCAAATTTGTGATACCTTTGATAATACATGATGGCTATGATGTTATGTAAGCTGCGCTCCGCAATAGACAGTGCCCGAATAACATCCTTCGAATTATTCGGGTTATTGTCTGGTTGTCCTGTATGTGATGCTCCGTTTATTCCTCTAAGTATCTCACCGCCTCGATCCATTGATGCAAGTTGCAAACAGAAAATAATGCCGACATGTGTTTCAATAATTATGTCGCCGTGTTCCCGAGTCCCGGCGAAGAATAAAGCGACTCCCGTTCGAAAGTTTTCGCGACCGCCGCCTTTTATTTCCGACGCTCTCTCGTGCTAGACAACTTCGCGGTGTTCTCGCGGATAACTTGTTCGCAAGTTTTTTGCACCACCCGGGCCGGATTTGCACTATGCTGCAACGTCCTCAGCGAATCAGCATGGAGGGCGGTGTAGAATAATGCTCGCCCGAACTATTATGCTATTATGGCACTTGCTCTGTAATTTCAGCGTATGTGAACAAAAACTATCGTAATATCTGATCGTACTTACAAAATGGGTAGCCAGGTCTTTACGATGTCCTCGTGCATGGCTCAATGTATTGCATATCACTGCTCTTCAGTCAAGTTAGTACCTATATACAAATACATATACCTAAAGATGATTAAGCCTACATTTGGAGGTGTCAGTACAACGCGCGAACCCGACGCCCCAGTGAGTTTACCAGGTCGATGACACCAGGTCGTTCTATCTCCCATGGAGTGCACATGAAGACTTAGCGAATAAAGATAGTCCACTGTCTTGCTCCGCCAGCGCGTGGGAGTCTAAAGCCCTACCGCGAGGCACTAGACATCTCACGCCCTCAGTACCAGATTGGGCCGGATTTTTCTGTCCTCCAGTCTGTTTATGGTTTCCAAGTCACTTGCGCGGCCTCTACGTGATTTCAGCGGTACTTCAGTTTAATTTTATCATGAACCGTGGTACCCTTTCACGCCAAACTCGCAGGAAATCGCGTGGACAACGGATCGTTTCAAATGTAGCTGATATCAGGTCAACGACGTACGTTTCCAAACCCCATGGTTATTGGTAGGAGTGCATAGTCGATTGGAAGCGCCGCCGATGAGCAAGCCGCTCAGCAGCGCCCGAGGTGTTCCTCCAGATTGGACCCGATCCCACCTATCCACGACACAGCCGTGACAGCTTAGGGTTCTCAGAGTCCTTTCCAAGTTTGCCCCTCTTCGAGAAGGCTACTGGATGGGAGTGGAACCGTGAGTCGATCAAAGGTAACAAAAGGGTGATATGGCCGAAGCTGCACGGAATCGTTAGCTGCCAAATAAGCCTACAGATTAATACCTAAAGATGGTAAGATAAAAATATGAATATTCGTCCTTGAACTTCGACACAGACTTCGATAAGTTAGCGTGTTATGATGGTGTTATAAATTCACGTTATGGTGGCGTCAACAAAAAAAATATGTCAATGAGTATTTTAAGGGAAAACGTTTTGTCGCTTTCCAGTAAAATTTGGTCAATGTGGATTATGACTTGTTGCTTGTTAATCGTCTAAGTTATGGGTAACCTTTTAAAAGGCATAATAATTCGTTTTTTTATTATTTTGAACATACAAACAGAGGAACAAAACACAAATAAGTACCTATAGTAAATAAGTACTAAAGTAAATCTTTATATATAAAAAAAATATCTGTATATGTTTGTGCTTGCCAAACTCGGTAAGTAGTTGGTACTTGAAATTTCGACACAACGTTGCATTCGAATACGCGCGTGTTTTTATAGAAAAATAAAATTTTGACACAATACTGCATCTGAATACGCGCTACGCAAGTCTTCCCGCAGCCACAGTATACCAGACAGTAGCTTCTCTTAGAACAAAATTGAAATCGAAGCGACGTCAGGAATCCTAAGGGCTACCACAAATCGTAATATAATTACTCGTCTTCTTCTTGAAGCATCGTCCCGGCCACATTTACGGTGCCCCGGCGACACAGATGCCATTACGACAGATTATACTACCGATTTGTTCTGAGAATACCATATGGCGTCAACTCGTAAATCTGCACGAAAAAAGTGATAAACAAGCCCGACGTGAGAGCGGACACAAACTGAGCCGACAGCGTGTCACAGCCCACAGCGCCGTAACTATGGGCCTAAGGATGCGACATGACTTACACCTCGCCCCACTTCCGTCGCACCCTCTTCCCGCATTGCCTTGTAGCTCTTGAGTGAACTTATTGGGTGTTATTATACTGTGCCGCAGCGGTCAGATCTGCGGTGCGCTTCACCATCGGTGCGCTTCTCATTCAAGTCGGAATCTCGGAATCTTCCAGCGACTTTCATATCTTTTTGTAAGCAGTTTTGCAAACGTGGAAGAAAAGTGGCCCATCATTTCGACCCGAAAACAAAAAAGGCAGAACATGTCCTAGAAACACCATCTTCTCCTCCTGTAAATAAGTTGGCGAAAAGGAAATTGATTATCGGTGTCTAATATTCAGATTTGATTCCCAAATTACGAGAAGTAATAAAATACGCCATAGAACGTTGGCATTGGGCGTTTCATCTGACTTAGCCCCTCATGATTTTCAATTATTTTCTAAAATAAAATGAGCGCATAGGTAGAAGGAAATTTTCGGATGACAGCGCGGTTATATCTGTAATGGGGGACTTTTTTGAGATACAAGAAAAAGATATTCTCCCGAGGGAATAAGAAAACTAGAAAAACGCTAAAGTTCTATTTTCATGATTCTAAGAACTTTTTGATCTATCCTCGTATGTAGAGTATGGAATCTCTCTTAGGGCCTCGTTGAAGATGGGCCCGGTGGCATAGTGGTTAGGTCGCATGATCTTACATCATAAGGCTCCGGGTACGGTTCCTGGCTGGGTCACTATTTTCCGTTGGGATAAAATTAACGTAATTGCATTTCAATTCCGTCGATCGAATGCAGTAAGACGGTACACACTTACACACATATTACAAGTATGGTCTAGTCATGTTAGAGGTTCCACCTCGGAATGAGAGATTATAAGCTGGAAACTCGTATACACCTTCATTATGGCTTTCTAAATGTTTTCTCAAAGTCTCATAAAATCTCGTGTTTGCGTCGTAAGTTATTCGAGGTCAAAGGTCACAAAAATAGTTTTTTCGCGATTATCTAGGTTCTATAGCTCTAATGATGTTAACATCTATGATAAGAATTGTAAATCATAAAATTTGCGACCAATTTTGGTTCAGATATTTCTTCATGCGCTCAACTGTTTTTGAGATAGAGGGCGGAGAGGGCGCAGCGTTCACCCATACATGGTGTTATTTACCGAGATTCATAGTTGACCTTGCATTACAGAACCTTAAATAATTATTTAAGGTTCTCTCAGGCAAAATCTCGTAAATTATAATTTAATAATCTCGTAAATTATATTTACGAGATTTTATGAGATTTTTGAGAGAACTTTTAGATCGCCAAAATGCAGTTGTATACGAGTTTCCAGCTTATTATCTCGCATTCCGAGTTGACTCCTATGTTTTGCTTAAGTGATTGACTAGTACACGACTATACATGAGGATTAGATTATTTATTTATATATTCAGAAATCTTAGTAATCTGCTAGATATTCTTGTATACGTTCAATTCTCTTTACGTGAACATTATAGCTAGGAGACCATATTTGAGAAGCATATGACTGCGGACGAAAGCGTAGTACAAGAGTAAGAGAGAATGTTTAATAAAAACCCTACGATCAGTATATTGTGCAGTCACTCATTTCCTACTGACAAATTGGTTGGGGTGGTGAGGCCAGAGTGCATCTAGACCCGTTAATTAAATCCCAAAAGGCAATAGCTCAAGTTATAAATAAAAAAACCTTTTTATATTCGTCCGACGAGATATTTAGGGAATTTGACGTCTTGGATGTGAGACAGTTATACGTGCGAAATATTATTACGCATTTCTATTGCAGCACTGATCGTCATTTTTCGCTAAGCCACTAACATGATACTCGGAAAAAAAACAAGCCCACCAACGAGTGAATACGAGATTTGCACAGAGGCATTACGCGTTTCTGGCACCGCGTCTGTATGATTCCTTCTGCTCTTCCTTGGTGGAGGCTAAAGTGCATAGTACAATCAGCAGAATGACTCTGAAAAAATGTATTATCAAAATGCTCATGTCGAAAAGTAGAAGCCAGTGCGAAGAAATGGTGACTCACATCCTGACATAGGCCATATTTGACTACATCTGTTGATATACAATCTAGTATGGTGATAAAATCCACACAAATGTTATCTTACCTGTTTCGCAAAAACAAAAAGTTGTTAAAAATATTATTATGTGTACTTTCGTTTATTTTTTTGAATAAATCTGTTTTTTGTACCTTTTGGATAACTTTATCAAAATATATTTAAAAAATCAAAATAAATAAAATGTACACGAATCATTAGACATTACATGTACATGTACGGGAATCATACGAAAATCTTTTACAACGAACCCTACTATGAAGTGTTTATATGTATATATGTATAAAGACTTCATAGTACGGTTGGTTGTAAGGGATTATCGTACGATAAAGCCGATCGTTGTGAAATTTCACAATAAACAGTAGAAACAAACATACAAGACCTTGTCAAAATCATCTCGTTCTAAGCTCCGAATATATTTGCATGAAAAATAGGGCACAACACATGTAAACAAAATTGAACCTACATCAAACAGCAATCTGCGACTTTGTTTGCATTTTGTTTTCCAGCCGGGGCGAGAAGGGTTTTTGTCGCGCACGATAAATATGTCTGATCGTCGGCCTGAGCGGGGAGCGAGAAAGTTTTCCTTTCAAAAACAGATAAGGATTTCACCGGCGCGATCGTTCAATAAAAACTCGCATCTCGCCCATAAATTTGGCAGCGTATTGCGAAAGGGGGAAAACGTCGTCTCTCTACTCTCTAGCGAAGGCAATACATCATGAGCCTCTGTATATATACATAGGCACCTACTCGCATGCTGAACGCGGCCTAACAGAATATTGGCATGAACTCATGTAAGAAATATTGGAAAATTCTCGAGATTGCGATATTAGATGTGCCCAATTGTCTGTTTGTTCTACTCTTTATTGTGAAATTTCCCAATGGGCGGGTTTATTATCATACTACATACAATCTCTTACAACCAACTCTACTATAAAGTGTTTATATGTATGTGCGCGTGCAAGGCCGTGCCCAGATTTTATTTTCGGGGGGGGTCCAAAAAAAAAAAGACCGGCTAATTCAAATCCAATTTTATTAGCCTTACTATAAGACGGAGAAGCCCGCCACTGAAAATACTGTAGGTACTAACTACTAACTAACATTTTCGTTTTTTAACCTAAAAACCGCATATTTCCAATATGGTGAATTCACAACACAAAATCAAGCCATCTAGACTTTTTACGGGCAAATTCGGTTATAACATCATCAGTTGGAATGATGGCGTCTCTGTGAATTGCAATTGATTGCAATTCAAAATGAGCAATTGCTCGGAAACGTTCTAAGCGCTGTCCGCTAACAGAGCTTTTGATGATATGACGAAACACGACGCTGAGATGAATGCGAGTGTCCAACTCTACTAGTTGACACTTGACTGCGCGGGATGTGTCGGTCCAACATCAAGGGTCTGTTATCGTATAGATTTCTACTGTCACTGAAATATCGTATTGCTGTTATTTCTTCCTCGATTTTAACCCGATAACCCGATAACATAGCTTAGCGGAATACCCCTAATATATTTTTTGCACCTAAAAGTCGATTCTATCTAGTGTAAATCCATTTCATTTCGGGGGGGGTCCGGACCCCTCGGACCCCCCCCCCCTGGGCACGGCCTTGTGCGCGTGTAACATGTTTCGTGTGTGTCTTCTTATTACATTCGATCGACAAAATTGAAATGCAATTCCGTTAATTTTATCCATACTGAAAATGGTGACCTAGCCGGGAATCCAACTCGGAACCTTACAATGTAAGATCACAAAACCTAACCGTAATGCCATCGGTTTGCATATAACATAACGTATATATGCAAACCATGGTATAATTATACATTTTGCCTGAATCCAACGACATGGCACTGTTGTAATGTGACACGTTTGAAATTATTTCAAAATAGGATTAAGGAGAAATTTCTGGACCCCAATAGAGTTTCAGCCATTTTTACTAAAAGCTTCGTTTATTCAGAAAATATATCTACATTTGAAAATTCTGCCACAATTGAGCCTACTAATAAACAGTATCTCTATGAACAATTAGTTAATAGTAAAAACACACTTTAAAAAACAAGCTTTTATTAAAATGCTCTATCCGGGGCCAACTCTGAGTGCAGCAGCCATGACACAGTGGAACTTAGAACGCGCTATCGTCATTGAATTCGTTTACACAATTGTGTGTCTGTGCTGTTGACCGTGAAAGAGTATCCTCGTCGGGCGCTGATCCTAAGTATAGAATTAGGTCATGCTCACCATAAAAATGCATTGTCATCGGAACTGAACCAACATGTATTTTTTTTACTTTACAGGATAAGAGGAAGTGGTTCTAAAATCAGCTTGCAAGATTTGACCTAAACAAACTAAGAAACATTGCAAGGTAAATAAAGGTTGTAACGAAAAAACTATTATTACCTATTAGCAACGGTATAACACTTGTGAGCGCGCATTCGCGTGCGCCGAGCCCACCGCCGGCCCACCGAATAATCTGCGTAGTAATTCAGCAGTTTCTCACCTAACCGCAAAGCAACAAAGTACGACGACTGACGGCACTCTACCCTGAACAACGGCAGTTCCAACATCGCTGAAACGTTGTGTTCTACAGACTTCACACTGTAAATTCGTTTTAATATTTTTTATAATATGTAGGTATATGGCATATTCGGATGCCAGTTTTACCTTCTCAATGCTGATTCAAAAACCTACATTATTGTAACCTACATCACATATACAGGCCTACTACACACAGAACACACGTGGTCTATGTACCTACAGCAAAGACTAACTATATAGTAAATACTGAGCTCGATTGCGTTTCTTCGTGATCTAATACCGGAAAATAGTTCATGCGAACGAGACAGAGCACTGCATTAGAGCGGAATGTAAAATAAACGATCGTATCTTTTCCCGCAAAAAAAAACTACCTACCGAACATAAAACCATCCCAATTATTTTGAAAATATTAAGATTCATAGATTATGCCGCTTTATCATCGATTAGTAGTTTTATGCTAGAAAAGTGACAAATGTTCATTTTATACTCTTAAACTGTTTTGATCGCATGAATTAATTCTGATTTTAGTTCACGAAGAAACGCAATCCTGCCCACTATAGAATGCAAAACTGACATAAACCTTGAAGTGGGCATAGCCACAGCCATAGCTTGTAGGTATAAACATAATCCTTACCACAACATTCAGCCAATATAATCCACTCTAATCGGAAGTAAGGGCCACATTTCTCACCTAATTAAAGATCAAATCCTCCAATCAAATTAACAAACAAGATAGCCATTAGCGAGAAGAGGCCCGATTTACAGCCCCAACCGGGAGATTAACGCAGAGATAACTTATTTACAATCTGGAGCGTTGTAGCGTCCATAAAAGCTGAATAGGTAATGTAATATTTATAGATGTAAACGCCAACTGCATATGTATATAAGAGGCAAACTGATACATTCACCGGTTTTTAATGGTTCCGTGCAGCTTGGGTGGTTTCAACCCCCATCTGGTAGCCTCCTTGTGAAGGGGCTTACCTTGTCAGGGCCGCTGTGAGCTTCCGCCACGTCTGTAATCCTGCAGTCGTAGGCGGTTGGGATCAAAAGTGCGAATTCGGGGGAATACCTCGGGCTGAACTGAGCGGTTGGTGAACCATCCGGTTTGTTAGGTCTTGAATGCCCAGCTGGCAACTAACCAGAGGTGTCTGGAGACGTATGCTTCCTATAACAACGGAGGGTAGTCGTCGATGGTGTCGTCTTCAACCCTTGAATCGATTCATTGGCCACCCGATCCCGAGTAACCATGGCGTATAAAGGTAGCTTCAGTCCGCAAAATATTCAAACTGAATAGCGGCTTACGTCTGGTAGAGGCCGCGCAAGCGACCTCGAACCCGTGACCAGACCGGGGTATGGAGAAATCCGGCGAACTCTGGTTGTAAGGGCGTGAGGCCGGCCCGCTGTGTTCACTTCACAGTGCATCGCGGTAAGGCGTTAGTCTCTTATGGGCGCGTTGGCGGGGCTAGACTGTGGACAGTGTTGTCCCTAAGTATCTGTGTAATCACCACAAAGCTTAAAGAACGATGTATATCGTTATACCAGCTTGGGGTGTCGGGTTCGTCTGATGCAGATGACAGCACCCAAGTGATACGAATAGCTCATTTATCAAGCCTCGGCAAAAATCACTGAACCTAGAATCTTGAAATTTTGAATATACTTTACCCTAATATAGGAAGTGAGAACTAAGACGATTTGTTTCTAAATTCCAACCCTAAGAGGGTAAAACAAAGAATTGAAATTTTAGTTGGCCAAATAACTTTCTTCAAAATGGTTTAAATAGGAAAATTGCAATTTGAGAGAATGGAGGCCCTAACGAAATAAAGAAATACTTATTGTAGGGATGTGCAAAATTGAAAACCTTAGAGGGTGTAAAGGACGTTGTTTTTTTATCCGCCGGTAAAAAGCAGAAATTCGAATAAAATGCTCGATTCAGGTAATTGAAATATACGTGTTCAAGAGTTTGAATAAATTTAATCCGTAACAGTTGGGGCGTGAAGTTTCAGGTAACTAACCATTTGAACACGATATACTATAAATTTGAAATTCAGAAGATTTTCTCTCCAAAAACAGTTAAGAAAGTGTATTAGATAATTGTGTCAAATTCCACACCTAAGAGGGTGAAAGGGCTGTTGCAATTTTGGCGCGTCGAAGACGTATCTCCGAATCGGTTTAAGACGGGAATGTGCATTTTAGGAGTATTATAGCCCGAATGAAATAAAGAAATAAGTGTTCGAGGGTTTCCTAAGTTCACTCACTAAGGGTACATTATACCAGACAGTAGCGTCTCTTAGATTAAAATTGAAATCGAAGCGAATACGTCACGAGTCGTAAGGGCTCGGATATGGCCGCCAGATGTCCCGCTACCCGGCCCACGTGGATATGCAAACGTCCGAAGATGTCGCCAGCCTTTACCTTCGCGTAACGCTAACCAACGGCGTTCGTCGACACGTACATCTCTGCCCACATTCCTCGCACCCTCTTCCCGCAACTCCCTGTAGCTCGAGAGTAAGCATACTGCTTGATATACTGTGTAAAGGGGGTGCAATGGGGATTGATTTTTTTATCATCCGAAAGAAAGCAGAAATTCGGGTTAAATGCTCAATTCAGATAATTGAAATATTCGCGTTTGAGGGTTTGGATACATTCAACCCCTTTCAGTTAAAACGGGGCTAGGAAAAAAACACTTTTTGAATAAATTAAAATATAAACATAAAATGTGGATGATTTTTCTCGTTGTTTTGCCAGAGGTTTTGCGAGGTTTCTGCTAAGTTCCACCAATGAAAGGATAAAAAAAAACAAAATTTTATTCCGTCAGACTCAGGACTCCAAAATTGTTTAAAACGGGAATAAGTACCTAATTTAGAAGGATTATACCTCTAGGATATAAAAAAACACGAATAATAGGGTTTTATAAATTCTACCTTTTCCGTGATAAAACAAGTTGTTATTTTGTTTATAAATGAGTCAAATTCAGAACGTCAAGTAAAATGCTTACTTAAGAAAATTAATAGTTGCAAATGAGGAAGATGCATACATTTAAATTTAATCCCTAACAGTTAGAACGGGGTTGAACTTTGAAAAAGCTAAACATTTAAAAGCGTTAAAATATGATATTGAAATTGAAATAATAAAAATCTCTAAAGAAGTCAAGAAAAATGCGTTCGGGAGTTTTCCCAAATCCTCCAATCTGTCGGGCACGTACATATCACCGAAATGGTTTAAAATGGAAATCTGTAATTTTGAAATAAGGAAATATGTATTCTAGAGCTTTGAGAAATTCTACCCCTTCGGGGGCTGAAGAAGGAATTGTTTTATTTTCTGTCAGTAAAATTCAGAAAAATAAAGCTAGTAAGTTTCTCTTCGATCTGACTATTGTTTCTTACTGGAGAGCATTTCTTAAATCTATGGGCTGATGCGCTAGATGGCAAAGTACGAGTATGTCGAAATGCTTGAGGGAAAAATGGGTCTTTCGAAAATTTGAGATATTTGCTATCGTATATCCCGGGAGCTATTAAGAATAGAAAAAAATGTTACTGAAAATCTTGTAGGAAATTTTGTCAGCTTTCATTTGGAAAAAAATGGCATTTTCACTACTATGCCCGTTTTTAAGATATAATTTAAAATCTTTTAAAAATACCTTTTACGTGCCCCCGCACACCGCTCATCATTTTTTGTATGCTTACCCTTTCATCACTCCAAAAGCGGCCAATTTCTGTTTCGGTTCATGTCTTTCACACGCTCTTCGGTGACAGGATTTTTAAAAGCTTTACTGTTTGCATTAACCAATCTTAAAAATATTATATTTAACTTTCTGTTAAATCTCGTGTATTTACCCAATTCGTTCATCATAACCTAATCGACCATAACAATAAAATATCATAGTAATTGCAAAAGCATGTATGTAGCCATTGCTGTTATTTCGATGCAATCAGCATGAATTCAGTCGGATTAAGCTTAATTCATGAGTACAGAATTATTGCTAATAAAGTGGACTGGGATAACCAATTGCGATACTGGCAATTCGTATGTCGGCGATTATTTTAATTTGAAATTGCATCGCTGCAATTGTTTCTTTATCGTTATAATTTTTTGTCAAAATGTATATTTTATTTTCCTGGAAAAATAAATCCATTCTCGCACTACTTGCATCTAGACTCGCACTACTGAGTCTAGAAATAAATCGATCTGTATCAACTCATACAGTGAATACAATATAATACAATACGATACAAAAACTTTTTATTGTTCACAGCGG
This sequence comes from Micropterix aruncella, assembly GCA_944548615.1. NCBI lineage: Eukaryota > Metazoa > Arthropoda > Insecta > Lepidoptera > Micropterigidae > Micropterix > Micropterix aruncella. The sequence continues at coordinate 22,329,666 of OX155952.1, read as the reverse complement.
ACTGACTGAGTATTTTTTTGACTGAGTATTTCCTTACAGCCAAAAGTTAGTAAAAAAATATATATTGTCTAGAAACGGAGAGGGATGGGAAGAAGGGTATCAGAGGGATGAGCTTTGTTGGGGTAGATAGTGAACATAGTAGTTAGGTCTCCTAATTTTACAGTGGAAGGTTCCGGGTTCGATTCCCGGCTGGGTCCCCTTTTTCAATTGGGATAAAATTTACGGAATAGCATTTTAATTCTGTCGATCGAATACAATAACAATACACACACATTTTTTACGCACACATACATATATATACTTTTTAGTAGGGTTGGTTGTAAGAGATTGTGGTATGATAATAAACCTGCCCAATGTGAAATTAAACAATAGAGTAGAAACAAGCAAGCAACAACAAAACACACACGTACACACATATTACACGCACACATACAATAAATACTTTTTAGTAGGGTTGGTTGTAAGAGATTGTCGTATGATAATAACCCCGTCCTTTGTGAAATTTCAAATAAAGAGTAGAAACAAAAGAAACAATCAATTTTCAACGGCGTTGCACTTTTAATAATAGAAGGAAGCTGGTTTTAAAGACCGAATGGTGAAATGAGTGCTGGTCTCAAGTAAAATGAGTGCTAGAGACGAATGGGGAAAGAGTGAGTAAAGAATGAAGAATTGTGCCTAGGTATGTTAATTGTATTATTCTGACTTGAGCGGAGTGGGAGATCACGACAAATTCGTTTTAGGTAGGAGGCGTTTTTGGGTTATTGAGAACATTACAAAAAAACAGAGATGACCTGCGTTAGAGAATCGTCAGAGTTTACTATAACCCTTATTGCGGTACTATAATACTTAAGCTATAAGGTGGTCGTTTGTGTTAGTGTTTAATTATTCTACATAAAATATAAGCACTATTGATAATTCGTGACATTGCAAAAAATATAATAGGTATTAATATAATAACTTTGATAATTATATAATAAGATTCATGAAGCTTGTCCGATTGAAGTTCTCGCTGTTTGAACATTACTTTCGTTGACGTATCTCAATGTAATACGAGTAGATGTATTATGTAATGTAGATACAGACTGAGGTTTTTATTAGTGACATCCTTGTAGTGGGTCAATCAGTACGAGCAGGAAAATAACTTTTGATTTTAAGAAAATATATTTTTTTTTAGTCAAATTTGTAAATCTTATTTATTGACAAACACTTTGAGCAGCGTTGAGTGCGCTGCGCCATTTAGCAGTAGGTAAAATATGGGGAATAAAAAATAATCGCGATGTTTTGTTTATCACTAGATGGCGCAACGCGCTTAACTCTTTTAAAACTATTTTTCAATTAAAAAAAAAATACAAATTTTCAAACCAAAAAATGCATTCCTTTGTTTCAATTTTTATTTTTTGTTTTTTAAATGTTTATATCAAAAGTTGTTTATTTGCTCGAAATGATGCAACCACTAAGAAAAAGTCTTCAATAAAATACTCACCTGTATATGGTTAAAAGTAAAGTAAAAAAGTAAAAGGTATTTATTTCCAATACAACCATACAATTGTGTAGGAATGACAGTAATTAATCTTAAATTAGTTACTCAATTTAGACAAGAGATGATATACAATATATAGTTTTAAACTTACCAATTTACAAAAACATAGACTATATGATAACAGTTTACAACAAAACAATTAACGGTAAATAATATGTATTAGATTAAATGGGTAGATACGATGCTATGTATTTTCAAAATATTTTAAGAAGTTACTATCGGAGAAGAAATAAATGATTATGATTATGATTATAATCAAAATCGCGCTAATTAGAGATGCACCCGATTTATAAATCTCGTAACCCGGTCCTCCTTTATATCTAGGTAAGCAGTATCTGCGTAGTTCAGTAGAACATCTACTGTAAAACGTTGACCCATCCGGCTCACGAAAACCCCACGACAATGAAGAGCTCTCGCCACGTTCTCGCGCTGACGCGAAAACATTATTCCATTCACGGGATACGTCAAGCAACCATGATAATTATATTTTCACACCTGGCGCGCAGGTTTAAGTACAACAAAATTGTCAAACAGCTTAAACGAACCATAACACGGGCTATACGTCACCCTTAAAAAGTATAACGAGGGAGTTTCCCTGGAGCGCGATTGTGAAATCGCGTCTCACTTAGGGGGAAATTTAACAGTACAATCAACGAAAATGGTTTAGATGTTGAAGGCATAGCAGCTCTGTCGTGTTATGACAAAACACTGTAAATTGAAAATGGCTGTTTTGAGACAATGGGATTTAAATGGATTCTTATTATCAACTTAATTCTTCTTCAACTGTCAACTTTCATCTTATAAGAAGAATCCCAACTTCAAGACGAATTAAGTTGCCAAAAATTCCAATTCCAAATGAATTCCTAACAACTTATTTAATTAGGCAGCCATCTAAGAGGGCCTTAAAAAAGTGATAACGAGTAACAAAACAGCCATTTTCAATTAATGAAACAATTGTAATGAGAACAAAAGGTAAACTAATTGCTAGTTGAATTGCTAATGGTTTTTAGGTACCTAAGTGTAATTTAGGTTCCTTATGGTGCAGCTTGGGTGGTGATGGCCAAAAATCTATGACATCTGGCCTGCCCAACTCATGATTCAACTCCTATCTGGGAGCCTCCTCGAAGAGGGGCTTATCCTGTCAGGGCCGCTGCGAGCTTCTGCCACGTCTGCAATCCTGCAGTCGGAGGCGGTTGGGATCAGAAAATTGGTGTTGCATGAAAATACCCAGAGGGGTCTGGAGACGTGCGTTTCTTATGACAGCATAGGGTAGTTGTTGACCTGACGTCTTCAACCCTTGAATCGATCGGTCGGCCACCCAATCCCGAGTAACCATGGCGGGCAAAGGGCGTCGCGGTCCGCAATATATATAAACTGAATAACCGTTTACGTCAGGTAGAGGCCGCGCAAGCGACCTCGATTCCGTAACCAGACCGGAGGACGGAGCAATCTGGGCAAATCTGGTAGTAAGGGCGTGAGGTTAGCCCGCTGGGTTCACACCAAAGTGCCTCGCGGTGAGGCGTCGGCTTCTTACTGGCATGTTGGCGGAGCTAGACTGTGGACTGTGCTGTCCCTGAGTCATTGTGTAATCACCTCACGACTGAAAGAACGATCTATATCGTTATAAAAGCCTAAGGTGTCGGGTTCGCCCGTTGCAAATGACAGCACCAAATTGCTAGTTAAATTGCAATGTCTTACATTCTACCATGATATCAAATTCTGACTATATTCCGACTATTCCATCAAATTTTAGCATAAAAAATTGATAAATTTCAGCATAAATAATAAGAATAAGAATAAATTTATTTCCAAAATAACCAGGAAAGCTTCTAAATACCTTCGAATACCAGGAAAACTTCTAAATAAAAAAAATGTGACAGTACAGAAACACAATCAAAAACAAATGCAGTGAATTTGTAGTTCAATTTTCAAAAAAAAAAAAATTTATTATTTTGCCTTTTTTTGCATTTTTTTTAAAATCGACCAAAAAGTTCCATTAATTGTATATAAGTAGTATTGGTTATTTAATATACTATAAAATATATTTTTGAATAAGCTAGTATTCTTAGTTTCCAAGATATTAAAGTTTATGCTGGTGACCCGGATTCATTGTTCCCGAGTGTAGCCTAATTTTAAAAAAGGAAAAATAATGTATATAGATTGAAGTAAAACTATAGTCAAAATTCGTAAAATATATAAAGAATGGTAAAATACATAATTTTAATTCCTTTTTTAATTTATTTGTCTTGATGATATTTCATGTTTTTTTAAATGCGTACGAATACCTAATTTCGTTTCTTTTGTTTTTTCTTTTGATTATAACTAAACGTGTGAACAGGTAAAATATTGTCTGGTACACCTGCCTTAGTACAGGCCTATGCCTAGTTAGGCGGTGTTGACGTAGTGCTTAAGTTGCCGCAGTGTGCTTTATATTTCGCTACTGGTCCAAACACATATTTTATTTCTAATGCTGCAGGAATGTATATCTCATGCTTTACTTTTAATAAATAAAATAAATAAATTGACGAGTCATTGGAATACCTATATTAAGAATATGATGTTTTAAGAAGAGATGTTTTAAGAAGAGATGTTTTAAGAAGTCAAATAATCAATTTTTTAATAGTCCTAAGATAAGCAAAACTATCATAATTTGTAATAATAATAATGATGATAATAGTAATAATTAAATAAACAAAATATCTCGTCGAACAATTCTAATTAATGTTGTAACTAAAAAATCCCTAATGAGATGACTCTCTTTGCATAAATGCATATTTCTGTCTCGTATTGTACTCATGTAACATACGTCTCCCCCAGTGCTTTGATGTTGTCTTGAGTTATATGTATATGAGCACATACTTCCAAGATACAAAGAGGCACTTCTATATATGCTTCGTCAAATTTAAATTTGAGTAGATTGTTTAAAAACGAGTATAATTATATAGACTGTTTTTGTTTTCAGAATTAGTATTTTATCGCGTATGTATTACATAACCTTCAACGCTAGTCAATTTAAATCCGTTGTGATATTTCTCTCACAATTGCCAACAATTACAGTTTTATTGCGGGTGGAAATGGAATTAAATCGTATACTGCACGAGTATTTTCTCCATACCTACATACAATCGGATTAACGTTTATGTTATTGATTATAAAATGATGCATGTGGTACATCCAACGAATGGCTTATAGTTTTTAATCATTTATTTCAGCTTTTTATACTGGCCGATTTGTCAGTCGCTTTATTGAGATTTATTAGTAATAAAGTCGCAATAAACTCAAAACGAGCGCGGTTAATAGAGGGCGCTGTCATCTAATTAAATCGTTGTGATGATCGACTGGATGAAGGAACGTTTTAGACTCTTTACAATTATGTCCTCTGCTCTGGTGTTTTTGTAAATAAAATAGTTCATATGAGTATTGACTATGTTTCATATTATTCTGGGTAGGTTTTATGCTAACATTCACTGATTCATGATGGATTGTATAGGTTGGTTCGAGTCGTTGGAAGAACTATGGCGTTAAAAAGTTTCTTTTAAATGGTATAAAACTAATGAGTACGCATGTAACCCTCTTTGTACGAGGTTGGGTATAACGCATTTAAAAACTCGTAATAATTCTTAAATTATAAAGACGCGCGAGTTCGTTTTCTCAGTAGCTGGTTCTCTCAGTAGCGTTTTCTCAGTAGCTGAAACGTTGCCGTTCCGATTAGTGCAATTTATTCGACGTGTAGTAAGCGCGACACATGAGTAAAGTGCGCTTGGGTATCACACATCATTATAAGTTGAAGATAAAGTTGACTTTGTTTTTTTGTTTGTTTTTCTTCTAATTAAAAGTTTATGAAAATGTATAGATAACTAAGTGTTTTACATGAACCTATTCATTATTAGTTATTACAATAAATTTCATATTAATAATTGTCATAAAGTATTAGTTTGTTGATTTTATTTTTGGGATATGTCAAACCCCACCAATTATACAATGTAAAATTTAGTTACCTAGTATACGGAGGGTAAAAACATTGTGTTGATATATTCGAAGACCAGCAAAGGCTTATTGACCGCAATTTTATTTTAAACTAGCTGACCCATGCCCACTTCGTTCGGCGGTAAACATTTTTACTTGTGATGAAATTATGAGTGTGGTTCGGTTAGTACTGAGTGCTATGATTTATTTCCTGACTGCCAAAAGGAGGGTTATATTTTTACTGCATATGTATGTATGTATTTGCATGCCAATTTGGCTATATTACCGGGTTTCAAATGCGTGAATGAAATGATTATGATTGAATAAATTATGTTTATTTTAATTGTTCAAAACTTATCTATATACTATTTTAGATGTAATGTTATTATTTGGTAGCAAAATATATTGTCTTTCAGGAGTTCCAACCCGAGATACGGTCGCGGTTCCATACCTATGTCGTATTATCTCTTTATGCAGTAAAAAGGAAATTATATGCAGTAAAAGGGAAAAGTCTTTTGTTTTAAACACTTGAGACGATAAATATACTTATTTTGATAAGAATTCATAATTGTTGATAATATGACCAATAAACATGCCTAACGATTTAAATTTATTTTGATATAAATTTTTAGTTTCTTTAATATAAAACTCTACTTTTTGTTACTTAAATATAAAAGTTAGACATATGCTGTCGCTGACCTATTTGTAGGCATTATCAAGCTCTAGAACTTTTCTCTGGAACTCAATCATATATCTCTCATCGTTAAGGCAGCGTTCGTAAAAAACGTTTTCATTCGACCGTTTTCTCTCCGACTTACTTTGCGAATCCGAGTACCACGAAAAAGTTTTTACATTTTTCGGATTAATATATATATAGCCTATGACACTCACAACTAACGTGGCTTTCTATTGGTAAAAGAATTTTCAAAATCGGTTCAGTAGATCCAGAGATTACTCCCTACAACCTCACAAACTCACAAACTTTACCTCTTTATAATATTAGTATAGGTAGATTACGAATTTTCTCAGTGGATTATTTGGGGGAGTAAATGGGTGTTAAGGTGAAGGCTTACACGTTGCAAGACAGCTGCCCTAAACCTACCAATGCCGGTCGCTATATATTGAGATGTCAACCACAACGGGCGAACCCGTCACCGCAGGACGTTTTAACGATTCATCGTTCTATCGACCGTGCAGTGAGCGTAGAAGACTTTGGACATAACAAATCCGACGTCTAGCTACGCCACAACCCGTTAGAGACCAACGCCTTACCGCGAGTAGCCAGGTATGTTACCTGGCGGGCGGCACTCGCGCCCTAACTACCAATTGTGACCAGATTTCTCCGGTCTCTCGATTGGTTCCGAGTTCGAGGTCGCTTGCGCGGGCCTCTCCCTTACGAAGCGGTGAAACGGAGTGCACCGAATCTATCGCGGACCAAGGCGTCCTTTGCCCGACTCTGAACCGGGATCGGATGGCCAATGGTCATTTCAAGAGCAGTCGCAGTAAGGTAGACAACTACCCCCGCTCTATAGGAAACAATACAGTTCCCAGACTCCCCCGATTGTTAGTCGGAGAGCACAATCGATTGGCTTGCGCCGCTCGGTGCGCAGACCGTCCAGGAGCGCCAGAGGATTGATTCCCAGGGGAGACTGGTTGACCCAGTGTCCTACCCAGGCTCGCACCCCATGCGTGGAGGCCATCGGATGGGTGTTGACCCGTGAGTGTGACCGACCCTGAAACAGAATGGGTCTTCGTGGCCAACTCAGCAAGGGCCCATTTCGCTAGTCCGGAGTCCACCGCTCACTCTTAGAAGCGTAATAATAATAATAGTATTATGATGGACCCGACTCCGGTCGGTGAATTCCATGGCAGCTCCGTTTTTGTATTTATTTATTTATTATATAGAACGTATGAACTAAGAATTAACTTTATTAAGCAACCGCATAGTTTAGACAAACTTCAATCTCGGCTTTTGCAAGCTTTAATACAAGTTGAAGTAACACAAGATGTCCCCTATTCACAATAATAGTAGAGGATCGTGGAAAATGTCGCAAGTACAAACTTTATTAATTCATTAACTGGTTACCTAAGCTAAGAGGCGAGCGTCCTTTACCTTATCGCGCGCGAAGTCTGAAATAAGTTGGTCTTTAAAGCATATTTTGTCTCTACCTTAGGCTGAGCTTTACTGTTTATACTTAACGAGTCAACTTTGGGTAATGTTGATGAACATTTCAGAAATAGTAACATGAGTATGTCCCAAAATCTAGAGATTACGGTTATCTATAATACTATATATTTAGGTAATTTGTTGACACGTCAGTTTCAACAGTGTTCTTTGTATATGATGTTTAAAAGCCTGGCATACAGTACAAATACAAAAAATATACTTTATCATTGTTTGCGCCAGGTAAGTCCGTTGTTTTTTTTAAATCATATACATATAATATACGGGATTACATTTCTTTGCATGAATTTAATTCTCAGCAAAAAAAAACTCTAATCAGCGAAACACTTTAATACATTACTAGAGAAACCCGCAGCGTCGAGTACACTAAGTAAGACGTCGTTGTCGACTATAACAAAAGCCTTTTCAAACTCCAAGTATACCTCATCTACTTGACTTTCCAGGTTTTTGTTCAACTCATTTGCCACATTTGCCACAAACTCTTTGCCGGATCTTCACCCGGAATAGGGTAGCCGGTGGTCGTTTCAAGAGCAGTCGCCGTAAGGTCAACAACCACCTCCGCTCTATAGGAAACACTACTGCTTTCAGACTCCCCCGACTGTTAGTCAGGATGCACAATCGCTTGGCTTAAGCCGCACGGTGCGCAGACCGTCCAGGAGCGCCAGAAGGTTGACTCCTAGAGTAAACTACACAATAAACTCGGGCTCGCGCTTCATGCGTGGAGGCCGACGGATGGTTTAGACTCGTGAGTGTGACTGACCCCGAACAAATGGGTCTTCGTGGCCAACTCAGCAAGGGCCCATTAGCTCCCGCACACTTGTAAATATCCAAATGGAGTATGGTCCTTAATAGGGAAGTCGGGTGACACTGCTGTATGTGTGTACGCACGCGACAGGAAATCTTCCACACACTGGGGTAGTAGGATTCCAAATAACGATAGAAACATATGTAACAGGTTTCATAAAAGTAATCAAATCTGCTCTGTAAGTAAAGGTCCTCGGTGGAATATATCAAGCTCCTAAATCTATATTTATTTATTATTTTTATAAATGATGTGGGTGATTCAATGCCCTTAAATTGTAATACATTACTATACGCAGATGACACTAGTTTTGTATTCCAAGGTACAACTAGCGATGAAGTAGGACATAATGCCAACAAATGTCCCTCTGTAGCTAGTAACTGGTTTAAAACGAACCAATTATTATTAAATCCCACCAAAACCGTAGCCATGAATTTTGCCTTAAAAAAAGTTAACAATATCAATATCATCATGGACTCTAATAAAGTTCAGGTCGTTAACGCGGCCAAATTTCTAGGTATTACAATAGACCAGAAATTAAACTGGAGTCCACATATCGAGAGGCTATCGAAGGAACTGTGTTCTGCTATTTATGCCATACGAAAAATCAAATTTCTAGCCGGTGAACAAGCCGCAATGTGCACATACTATGCGTGCTTTCATTCGCAGATGGCTTATGGTATCCTAACATGGGGTAATGCTCCAGATAGCCATCGTATTTTTATACTGCAAAAGCAAGCTCTCAGGACGATATTTGGGTTAAAAAGAGACGACCACTGTGCTCCGATCTTTAAAAATAAAAAAATATTAACATTTCAATCTGAATTTATATATCAGTGCATAATTTATGCGAAAGCAAATTTGAAAAACGAGGAAAAGCATTCGAGTCTGCATGAACATAACACTCGCAATAAAAATAATGTAGTAACCCCAAAGTGCGGCTTTCTTTATACCAGAGATCATATTTATATTTGGGGTTTAAATTTTTCAACTCATTGCCAGCAGAAATTAAAATACTTCAAGAGGTTGCATTTAAGAAATGCATAAAAAGAAACTTAGCCATGCATGCTCTCTATAATTTTGATGAATTTGACAAGGCCGTCTTAGTTTTTAAAAAATAATTTAGCTTTTATCAAATTTGTTCTGTATTTTGTCACCGTAGTTTTGATTTTATTGTAAAACTTGTTGTTTATTAACTGATTATTTTAAAATTTCTTGATTGACTATTTTTAAAACTTATTGATAGATTATTTAAAAATGTTGTTTACATTTTTTTTTGTTATTTGAGTCTGTAAGATTGAATTTTTATAATTGATCCGATGGTGTCTTGCTTTTACATATAAAAAGTATATGTACACGTAATGAAGTTGTAATAACTTCTAGAAAATGTAAAATGACGTATTCCACAGTATGTACTTTTTGGAATTAATAAAATATGACTATGACTATGACTATGACTATAAGCTTCTCAGAATTAATCAACTCATGTCCAAGTCATTTTCAGTGCAAGCGGCCCGTATATAGAACTCTGTACCTTTGCCACTAAGCCAACTTAAAAACCTGGTAGGGTTTAAAAAATCAATTAAGAGACATTTACTTGAGGTATAAATCCCCCCCCCCCCCCCCAGTGCCTTGGCTTGTCCTTATACCAATATTATCCTTTATCAATATTGATTCGACATAGGTTATTAATGTCTGTATATTTTCATTATTATGTTTATTATGCAACTGTAGTAATTTAAGATAACTACACAACAATATAACAGTTGCTTTATATTCAATTGCCAACATTACCTTTTTTTGAATTTTTATATATTTTTTTTATTTTATTCGGGAAACAGACAGCACTACAAAACATATTTACTAAATCAAAATTTAACAAGCATAAACTCTGTATATGTTTCCACCTATTAATGAAACAGTCATATAGTGCGCTATGCTATAGAAAAAATATATTAACAGAAATATGTATTTTTTAATTATCACTATTTTAGTCACTATAACCCGGACGGTATGGTATAGTCGTAAAATATTGACACCCACCATGTTGTGCCTACTGTATTGTAGGTGCAATCAAGTTATAGAAACAAACAAACTCGACGTTCAGGAGCACGCCAAAATTATATTATAAAAACAATTGACGCATTTGACGTTGCTAGTTCTTCTTACATATAGCTCCAGCATTATACACAGAGGCAGTCCGATAATGGACGTCGCGGAAATGGAATGCGTCCACTATTTTAAACTGCCAAAAGTTAAACAGCGCGCTGGGGGGTAAATGAGCGAATTTCCCGCTTGGACGCGCGGTCGCACGTGTGCTGTGATTTCCGCGCGCAGGCATCCGGAAATTCCAAAAGTTTTCCCACGTTTTCCCCTCATCCAATTTCCCATTTTCCGCCACTCAATCGAAACCTGCTGATGACTAGACAGATTTTTTTAATATTTGACGTCAGCGTAAAATATATTTTTAAAAAAAGCTTTGATATATTGGTAGCGTGACTCGGTAAGCTAGGGTGTGTATATGGATATTGATAAATGTAATGCAAGCAGTGTAAGCTGAAATGCGGAATATACTGGATTATACACTCGGGAGCAATGAATCCGGGTCGCCAACATAAACCTTTATATCTCGGAAACTAAGAATTCTATCTTATTTAATAATTACAACATTATTAAGGAATATTGAATACCATGAAAGCTTTTTATAATATTTTTTGTGAAAGAACAGAAACAAAAGCAAAATCAAATGTAGTGAAATCTTAGTTCAAATTTCAAAAACTATAATTTAATTTGTTTTAAGCCATTTAGATGGGATATTTTTTACATCAACCGAGAAGTCTTAATATTTTTATTTTGAGTAGTATTATACAGTCTCTAATATGCTTTTTATTTAAATAATCTAGCATTCCTAGTTTCAGAGATATGAAGGTTTATGTTGGCGACTCGGATGCATTCAAAGTTCAAAGTTTTTTAATTAAAAAAAAAAACCTGCAAGGGTATAGAACTTACAATTAATACATACATTATTTATAACACTTACTTTAATCAAATATGTGGCAAAAAGAATATTCGATCACATTAAAAATCTGAATGCTAAAAAACAACAACAACAAATTACATAGTCTAAATATTAAAAAGATATTTAAAATAGGAATCAAGAGATATCTAAACAGAAATACCAAACAACGAAATGCTAACATAAAAAAATATATACAATGCAAAGAAAAATAAATTAAATAATATTGCAAAAAATAAAAATAACCATAAATAAAAAGTAAAATCATATTACAAAATTTGTAAATAAATTGTCAATACAATGAAATGTTAAAAAGGTTAAAATAAAAAAAAGTGTTAAAAATAAAACAACTTTAAGTAGTCGATTGTGAATATAAAATTTTAAAAGTCTGTGCCATATAAACTGTTTTGACTACATGTTATAATTTGAAGTAGCAAACACTTCAAGTAGCATTTTTTTGTAGCATTTTATATAATGCTAAGTAATACGTGTGGGCGTTTATACACCGACAGCAGCGGTGCACAACCGGAGAGATCGTACTGATGTGATGCCCGTGTATAATGGTCAGGAGCCGTAGTCGACCTCTATACGAAGACTTCTGAGGAGGGGAAGATATGAGAGGGCGGTGTCTAGCTTGAGAATAACTATCGATAAGTAGAACAGCCTACGATTATTGAAGTGCGGTAATCAAAATTTTCGGTAAATAAGGCTGCGAACGCGATGTAAACGCTTAAAAATACACTTTGGCTAAAAGAAGTACTTAGGGATAGAAGGAATCATCGATTGCAATTCAAAATCGCGTCATAATAAAATTTTTAGTTATGTTGACGACCTTTATGAATTTATTTAATAAACTTTACTTAATAATAAAATGTTACACTTGCTCAAATTATTAAATTGACTATATTGGTTATAACAAAATAGGATAAATTGTTATGACAATACAAAATGGAAAACAAGCAAGTATTATGATGTAATTATTTTTAAGATAAAAACAAATTAATCTGAATCTCAGTCTGAATCCACCTAAAAATCCGAGTCAATCTCTCAATCGCTATTAGTCATAATGCTAGCTTCCGTTATTCGTGCTTTGGTTAAGATATTAATCTTGCGAGAAATGAACTCTTTTGGTTTTTCTGTGACTGTTTTCTAATACTTGTTCATGGCTGGATCTGGTGTTATCAAGAACCATTTAAAAAATATTTAATTGTTTTTGTTCTTGGGCACTTTCGCTGTTTCAAATGCTCTTTCACGTGTTCCTTTCGAGTATAATCTGTTTCTTTCGTACCAAATCCTGCAATAACCTATATAAAAGTCCTGTCTATTAGCCAAGAAGGTAACACGCGGTGCTATTATAGCAAGAGAGGCAATTATTGGCGGATATAGGCTGTTAATTTTGATTTATTTGTAAGATAAAAAATATCAGAAGCACACACATCAAGAGACCCACAAAATAGTAGCATCCAATAAGAACAACAATTTAAAAGATAAAAAACACGAACGCCGTTACAAAAAGTGTACTTTTGTATTTATAATTATTACAAAATCTTGTTCGTGCAGAAAATCACGTTTTGAGGGAATAAAGTTCTTCATGGAAACGATATTCGTTGAACAACATTCAATTTACGGATGCTCCGTCACGCATGTTAGGTCTCTAAACATCTAGTGCTTAAAGATGATTGCGCATTCTATGATAGTCATGATGTCCATAATCCACTCAATCAAACTTTTCATTTGATAATAAATACGATGTATTTATCTTAATATATTGACATTGGACAATTTAGCTACCCTATGATACCTGGAATGACATAACGATGGTAACGATATCACACACTTTTAAATCGGTTTATGCGTTTAGAAGTTAGGTGGAATAAAAAACGGAAACCATACATAAATGAATCCTGAACACATTACACTCCTTTTTGTTGGGCGGTCATGTAATGAACTAACTCTTTATCAGAAAAAAATGGGTTCCATCATTAACATATACTGGTTTGGTTTTCAAGTACAAATAAATAATTTTCCAAAATGTCAGAATGATATAAATGTATAAGACCCGAATACAGCTAATAAAACATTGATAATATTTTGTGGAATGCTATAATAAAACATTTTGTATAATTTATTATGCTAAATTAATATTCCAAATACTTCTATGAATTACTGGCTCTACAGGTTTTATTCCTTGCGGCCGCGAAGAAGAACGAAAAAAAATAAACTGTCAAATGATGACTGTCGTTTCACATCCAACGCGTAACACGGCGAATTATATCGAAGACGCTGCTTTCTGCTTATATGAGAACAAGGGGTCGTCGGTCTCGCAATGACCTAGCGATTCTAACATTATCACATACATCTAAATTGGTTGAAGCATTTGAAAGTTGTGGTCGAATAAAGAATTGGAAAATATACATACATGAACCCTAAACACAACACTCCTCTTTTGTGGGCAGTCGTGTAAAAAGAGTGGTGCTTGTACGGATAATATCTACAAAGCCCAATTAACATGGCTGTCTATAGCAGACCGCTGTTTGAAGAGTGAAGCAGCAAAGATAACATGGCAAGTGTCTTTTGACGTTCATCGTGCTTACGCAATGTATTTACACTGCGTTTTGATTTGATTAGATTTGATCTGTAGCATACGTTAGTTACGTTAGATCTTAACCCGGCTCATGCATGCATCGAAAAAGAATTTTGAAATATTATTATTTCGTAAGCGGTTGAAATCTCCACATTGAAATCGGGCTTACGAGTTGATAAAAGTTGAGGACGATGTGGGTCGAGCCGCAAGGGAGGGTGGTTTGGGCCTGCGAAGGGAAAAGCCGTAAATTGTCACCGCAAATCCGAATGTCTCGCAACTACGCGCAGTTGTTATCGAGATAGTTGAAACTTTATCGTGAATTGGTATACAAATGTAGATCTGTTTGTTATGATGGAACTCTTCGAATGAACGATCTAAAACAGGCACATTTATTAATATTAAAATTCGTGATTCGAATTTGACCATGCACAAACCACGTTAAAATCAAGCTGCAAGAGTGGATGTAAATAACTCTACATCAAAAGCAACATCATTAACACTTCGAGTAGCGGCATAATTTCATGGCAGACCGCGGCAATTTATTGGAATTTCTTGTAATATCGCCGCGCTCGACAAAAAGTACTATAACTATAGAAATACTATAGCAGCCATAAAAAGAATCATTGAAATCTCATTTTATAAAACAATGAGATAATTATGAATAGAAATGATGAAGTCGAAAAAGTGAAAAAAAACGGCATTTCTAACTTGTACCTACTTGTCTTTCGGAAAAATACGGAACCCTATTTAGAAATTGTAAATAGGTACTATCCTGATTTTTATTAGATTCTCTATCAAAGGTATATTTCGTTTTGCTTATTTACATACAAAAATATTTAGATATTAGATCATAAAAACCAATAAAAATTTTGATGACTTCTCGAAAAAAAATGATGATGTTTGACAATGGAATTTTACCAGAAATATCCGCGAAATGACGGGCGAAATTATTCTAGCGGCCCTCTATGTATCTACGGTAATATTGGTCGTTACGTAGTCAACGGTGTTCTGATGTGCAATCAAATTTGGTCGTTACGTAGCTGAAGGGTACATTGAGCTTTACATCATTAAACATTGAGTCAATACAACATAACCCATAAAATAACCAAAATTATTGACGAAGAAATGTCAAGTTTAATTGTGAAAAGTGTTGAATAGGTCTTAGTTTTGCATAATATGTAAATAAAATAAAATACAAACGGAGCTGCTATGGAATTCACCGATCGGAGTCGGGCCTATCATAATACTATTATTACACTTCTGGGGGATGAGCGGTGGATTCCGGACTAACGACCGGCTGTGGGAGGTTTAGGCAGCTGTCTTGCCACATGTGACCGTCACCTTACCACCCATTCACTTCCCCTTCGAAGCCATAGAATTTGAGATGCAGAAATCGCGTTTTTAGTTTTTTTTCTAGGAAAGAGTTTATAATAAGTTTAACACGCTGTATTTTTTTTTTAATATAAGAATAAAAATAAAAGAAATAACAATAAGGGCTTTAAGTGACCCTTGGCTAAATATCATGTTTTATAATTTGGGTTTAAACTGACCATATTTAACGAATTGTTGCCGGTCTTCGAAGTACTCTGTAAATCATTTCAACAGTTTACCCGAGAACCAGACAGCAGATATTTGACCGAGCGACGCGTGATTTTCGGACACGCTCAAATGCCTTTTCGTATTACAAATATACTGCATCTACCTGACTGCCTGGCATTACAAATATTGAACCGTCGCGTCGCTTGAAAGCTTTTTACGTCGCGACCATAGACTTCGACCACAGTTTTCGCGATACACGGCAAAGCTGGTCTAAATCATATTGGTCATGCTGAAATGTGGTGACCGACGGAACGAAATGAGAGCAGGTGCATCTGAATCCCACCACCGCAGCCCGAATAACATCCCCTACAAACCGCTCGGTCGGTTCGGCGGCACCCTGTATATTATGAAAGCTGCGAGCGTAGTACGAAGGAAGGACCCAGTAAGCAAATATCACGCAGCAACTATAAGTATCGAAATGTACATTGATTGTCTACTACTATTGGCGAGTTGATTCAACAATAATGTCATCAGGTTGGCTAACCCAGGCGACATTTCACAAAGAAATCCCTTGCACAGTCTCTCCTCTTGGGGGCTCTCTAGACGATCAAGCATGCTTGTCAAGCATCGCGTCGCGGGCTGGGGGCGGATTGTAAACCACAGGAATTATGCAAATATTTTTTTTTTATATTTACCAAAAATGCCTAATTTTGTGGTTTATACCAGGGAGTCACGTTAATTAGACGTAATTGATTGATGAATGACGTGACTCCCTGGTATAAAACTACACAATTAGGCATTTTTAAGAAATATTTCCTGCAGTTTACGATCCCTGCCCGGCCTGCGATGCACTGCTTGACAAGCATGCTTGATCGTCTAGAGAGCCCTTTACCGTTTCATGACTATGTACATGTGGCTTATCTCGATTTATTAGATACTCGTACTAATCAACACACTTAAACGTTTGAAAAATGTATGCATACGATTCACCTTCGGTCTACGTAAGTATGATCACGTGTTCGAATATAAGACACAGTTCTAAAGGGGTTGCCAGTACGACAAAGGAGAAATATTCATATACTTGCTCTCCTGTATCGTGTATTCTTCCAATCAACACTATATCTCCATGAGCTTTTCAAAACATTAAGTTTGTATGGTTCGTACTTCGGTGAGCCTCGGATACTTTATTCAAAATTCCTTGACATAATACTGATTTCTACACCTATTTTTTCTGTGTTTATGGTGCACGGTGGCATAGTGGTTAGGTCGCCTGATCTAACATTGTAAAGTCCCGGGTTCGATTCCCGGCTGGGTGCCCATTTTCCGATGGGATCAAATTAACGGAATTGCATTTCAATTCTGTCGATCGAATGCAATGCAAGACACACACTTACAGACATGTTACACGCACACATACATATAACACGTCATAGTAGGGTTGGTTGTAAGAGATTGTCATATGACAATAAACCCGCCCATTATGACATTTTCACAATAAAGAGTATAACCAAACAAACAAGTCTCTGGAACGATCTCTAAGCAAATATACGAAGCTCGCCTTCGTTAGAATCATTCAAGATGCACCTTAAAAAGTATTACTTTTCTAAGAAGTAACCAGTTCTTTGCTTTCTCTCTCTATCCTCTCCCAATCTTCTCTCCTCGGGTATTCTTAGTTATAAATATAGTAATCTGTATTTTATGCACACAAACTTATTAATATTTATTTCCACAATGCGCGCATGAATCATTGCACTGTAATTAGGTTAGGTGTAAGATATTGCCATGTGGCGATAATATTGTGTTTTGCAGTGATTTTTTTTTGCGAATAAAGAGTTTATTATTTTTATTTAATTTCACAACATCGCTCCTTGGGAAATTCTTTAATCAAATTTAAATATCACAACTAAAATAATGTTATCATGGTTAAAAAATGTGCAGTACTCTTAAGAATATGGATTGTGAAATAGAGTATGTTAAATTTGCAAAATAACACAAGGGCCACAGGTCACAATGACACAGGAGCATAAGACACAAGGTTCAATACGATTCGGGCTAATCTTCCCTACCACGCATGGATGTGTCTTATATTATTATTATTAGTTTCAGAAGAAAGTATTGCAAATAAGTACGACTTACTGTTTCGAGAAAGTTGTCCAAAATATCTGCTACGTCTACGATAAGCAGAATGTACCAACTCACCTGGAAAGATAGAAAAACAATTGTTAATATTATGCATTATGACAACCCTAGTTGTTAAACGTTAGTTACGTTAGGTACTCGAGGGTGGTAAGGTTGTTAAACGCCGTAAAGAGCTATCCGCAAGTCAATTGTCCCGTTAATTAAGTCTAAACCGCAAACTGTCGAACTCGTAAGCGAATGAGGACAACGCCGCGAGGACATTACAAACTACTCTATACAAATGCAACGCTCACATTCACGGCAAAAGCGACTGGCGACGATCCATTTACTGTAATTCAATAGTGAAGTGGTGGAACTACTTTGTATCTCTTTTACACGCGATGGCTGATGTTTGCGGGGTAAAACTTTGCTGTGGACTTATGTTATTCGAAACATGCTTTTGTTTATATAAATAACAACTGCATCGTTTTGCTAATCGATGTTTTTATTTCATATGTTTAATAATAAGTAACTGCTTATCTGTTAAGGTTTTTCTATAACCAATGCGCTATTAACTTGTCACACATTCAAACTCGTTTTTACAAATATTATTATTTAAGTATTGGCAGATATTGTGTGTGCATCAAAATTGTATACATTATCTATTGTTTTCGACTCATTCACGACTATATTTGGTGACAAAGCAAGTGTTTCTCCATTTCCTACTGACTGAAAACACGCATTTAAAAAAAACATAAAAATATCCGGATACCGTGTTGCGAAATTCGTCCAGCTTCCGTAAAGATTTCGCGCCGTACAAAATCGATTTGAAAGAGTGACGTCAGCGGTGACGTCACACAAGCGTGTCAATCGGAAGAATCGGGCGAAAAGACGACGGTTTCCGCGGCCATTGACAGGGGTTCCACGCTCGATTTAAAGATACGAAGTTGCCGAATCGCTATCCGGTATTCCGTGTAACGAGGTCACGTGCCTGCGTGCCGGCATCAACTGATGCCGGCACGCATGCACAATTAAAAGAGGTGCCGCCCAATATATATCCCACGTCAATGGTAGATTTAGGGACTGATTTTTATATTATTCCATCTATTGGTGATGATGCAAATCGCATATTAATGTCAAAGAGTCGTTTTTGTCTAGTTTTAGCGCGTAAATATTTCACGTCTGATCGCCCACTCTGCCAGATATTGCTTTAACAGACACTATCAAAGCTGATATTCACAGAGCATACGCTAGAAGATAATTTTTCATAATCCAGTAGACCGTCAAAGATGTCAGTCGCCCATATAGAGCACAGTAAACGTGCGTGACGTTTGTATTTGTCCGCAGTAATTTGTAAAAGTCCGCAGTGTTTGTATTACCTACTGTTCAAATTGCCATTAGGTTGGCCTAGGTAGTATCAAAGCTATGAAGTGAGATACATGTTAAACTGTTCTCTGTGAAAGTAAAAATCTCTTTAGTAAAAAAAAAGCCATCACTTTTTTGTTCAGTTTGATGTTTTATTCTTGTTCTGTTTGAATTACCCCTTAAAAATGTCCGACAGTCCCAATCATACTGTATGTATATAATTATAAACTAAGTGAGCATTCTTATCCTATAATATATTGTTATTAAAATATGAGACTAACACAGATTCTCTAGATTCTAGATAATATGAACATCAGACGCCTCGAGTAGAGACGCTCTAGCTGATTCAGATCGCGATTTCCCCCGTTGCTTTCTTTGTTGGAGGCTCGCATTTTATCTGATTAGGGGCCAAAAGTTATTGTTGCGTCGCTAACGAGGGCAGATTATCGTCGCCGAGTTAATCGAGTCGGCCGCCCGCCCGGCTGGAAGCGCTCACCGGAAGCAATTCAGCCGCGCGTCTCGGCCGGGCGGAAGCGTCGCGCCGCCCGCCCGGTCCGTCCCGCCCGCCCGAGCCCAAACCTAATTCATTCAACGGTCCGACGCGGAGCGGCCGCCCAACGCAGCATCCGCCCACCGCACACTGGACAATTTTCTATCATCGGGTGGTGTAAAGGCCAAAACGCACCCTCTTCGTCCCATTCTTACATACGTACTTATTTTTATTTCTTTAATTTTTTTTATTTCTTTTTCTTTTTGATGTATCGTAAGTGCCTAATGAATAGTTTTTATATTGATACCTTTTTGTCAATTGTCTGTTAAACGACGCAGAATCAATAACTAATTTAGAATGCGGAGTACACATTGGATAATATGCTTTAACAAGAAATAATGTTAAAATATCAGTAATAATGTATGTATTGTTGATTATTTTTCTGGAAAGACCGAGATCTTTAAAGAGGTGAAATAGAGATATAGCTGGCAGGCCACGAGCGCCAACTTCCACCGCGTGAACAGTGAAGCCGTTCCGGGTTACGGCATTTGCGAGATCATGGTATTTATTTAATTTGTACTCGTAGTCTTTTGGGCAATTTGATTCCCATGGAACAGTTAATTCTAAAATAAGGGCCACCTTCCGAGATAGAGAGCAAAGAGTTATATCTGGACGGAGGGCTGTGCATTAATTTAAAAATAAAATACGTATTCCAAAATTCTCCAAAAATAACTTACTGACGAAAAGTGGCTAAATGATTATTAACAGTAATTAATTTGAAAAACTATTACATCTGCAGTGAAATAAAAAAATCACGAAGCGAGAGGAGATGTGAAAATTTGGCAGAAGTTTAGCGAACATAATTTGAGGTTAAAGAATATGAAATTCTTGAGAGGTATAAATTTAGGTTTCGGCCAGCTTTATAATAAAAATTCACGACACAGTGCGACGCGCGGCGGTCGGTTCGCCCTACATCCGCTCGTAGTCGCGCCGCCGGAAGTGAATGGGCAGGTGAAGTGGCGATAGGCTCGCGTTACTCGTGAATCGATCAAAATAATGGTGAATTGTTCATAGGCGAGCAAGATTTTGTCGGACTTAGCGAGTTCTGTAAAATGACAGGCGGGGAGTCATCTTAGAATGTTGCTACAGCAACTGAAAACTACATCAGATATAAGGTCGTCTCCTATGTAATTGTTATTTTTTCACACTGTCCCCACTTTGTATTTAATTTTGGATTACTGAGTTTTGAGTTGGAAATCCAAATTTAAAAATGTGGCTGATACACGGTATCATATACACTACCGCTCAAATATATTTGGGCACCCACTTTTAATGTACTGATTTGTGAACTTCCCCGAAGTACATTTATATCGCTCATAAAACGAACTTGTTTAAGCGCGTATTATCTTAAAGGCCATAATTCCTATAATAAAGTTATTCGACATTAATGAAAGTTCAGGTAGGTATAAGAGGTATTTTTAAATCTAGGAAGTATTTATTCATTTTATTGTAGGTAGCCCTAATTATAACTCCTTATTAAAGTTTATTTAGGCGAACAACGTCTACAAAAGCTTTACAAATATTATTAGGGCTACCTACAATAAAATAATAAATTTTTCCCAGAATTGTTAAATGACACTTTTATTCCTAAACTTTCATTAATGCCTGTACTCTTATTAAAGGGATTATGGAACAATAGGTAATAGGCGCTTAAACAAGTTTGATTTATGAGCGATATAAATCACTTCGGGGAAGTACCCAAATGTGCTTAAGAACAGGATTTTCTAAATCCTATTTTATATAATCAGTACATTAAAAGTGGGTGCCCAAATACTTTTGAGCGGTAGTTAACTTTCCCAAATTTCGTCTTGATGAAGCTACAAACAATGCGTCGCCGATTAATTTTCAGTTTCTTCATTTTATAGTTATCATTAATATATATATATATATATATATATATATATATATATATATATATATATATATATATATATATATATATATATATATATATATATATATATATATATATATATATATATATATATATATATATATATATATATATATATATATATATATATATATATATATATACAATTAGTAAAGTAGTAAAAGCTACTTGAATAGCAGCGAAGGAAATCCCAGCTTGGATTGGGAAACGCTTATGTTTGAATGAGATATACTTACGGATGTACACGACTTTCGACTGTGCATGTTAGTTTATGGGTCCCTTTACCGTCGACGAACGATCACTCATCATCCATATATTTCAAAAATCGAGCTTTTCCTTTTGCAACACAAAATGCCTCCAATTGAGGCGGATTAAAGCGAAAAAACTAAAATAAAACACTTTGATCACATCGGCAAAGGCCGTTTCATAAATGGAGGATGACGTTACGAAATAATTCAAAATTTCGAACGTTTCCAACATTTAAAATATGACATTATTAGGCTGCGTTAGTTATCAACGAGCCATTAAATCGAAATAAAAATAAAAAACCTCTAATGCACAATGAAATGAAAGAAGATACTTCAATCTTAATTTCTGGCAAAGAAGTTTATACTAAAGACTATATAATAATATCAAAATAATGTAAACTTGTATAAAATTGTATAACATTAGCAAATGTATAAAGAAACAGGGTAAAAAAACTGTATAGTATTTTTATACATTCATTGACTACCGTCCACGAGACTGTTTACAGAAGACGCAATAATTAATCAACTGCCATTATACAACCGCATATACAGGTTGAGTTTTAATTAACTAGCATCCTACAAAGGGGTGAATCAGTACCAGCAACTAAGGAAAATTGAAAAAAAGTTTTAGAAAAAAAAAAAGGTAAAATATCTCTAATAAACAATATAAGCAAAATAATATACCTACCGCTAAAAGGCGCATCGTAATCAACGCATTATATACAAAATTTAAAAAAAAAATGTTTTTTTTAAGTATTAAAAACTTTTGTTTTTTTTAATTTGGCACATTTTTTATCAAAAGTAGCTTACCTGCTCGTACTAATTCATCCCCTTCAAGGATACCGGTTAATTAAAACTCATACTGTATAGGTATAATAGGGGTCAATATTTCAATTAATTAAAATTATACTAGTATTTTTTGTACCATACTTTTGGTATTAAATTTTATTCAATAGTGTGGAAAGGTCTTAGCCGAGGGCCTAATACTCGTCTATTCATCAAAACAAACTCTTCCTGTCTCTATAAACTATTCAATTTCAGCTCCTGTCCCGCACTTTGAAACGTCGCCCAGTTTCTGCCAAAGCCATTAAATGTAGGTTGTGAATTCATAACAAATTGAAATTAATATCTCGTAGCTCTATCATTGAATTCGTCGCCCTCGCGTAACAACTGACTACATTAAGTTAAAACTTTAGTTGCGGGTATAAATCAATTAGATCCCACCGGGGTCATTAGGGGCAACATTTATCAACGATAGAGTGGATGTCTGAGGCGCCCTCTTCACATGGCGGATTATTCAAACGGCGGCAACTTTCTCCATTTCTCGACCGGAGTAATTGCGCCGGGTCTGTCTCTCTTGGCGGGCGGACGCGACAGCGTATATTATTGGCTCTATTTTAATTACATTATAATTTATGTCAATCCTCTTCCGTATTGCGCACTGAGCTCCCCGCTCAGAGTGCCGCGATGCATTATGCCCCAACTTCCGCGGAAGTTACCGTCGCATGTAGCGGCATACTGAGTAGCATTAAGTATCTTAGCGTAAAGTTGAGCTAAATTTGATGTAATGTAACTGTTCGAGTGACGATAAGACCGAAGAAATGTAAATGAGCACATGTAAACGGACCGAAAGGAAGGTATAATGAAGGAAGTAAGGAAGATGAGACTGAAAGACCGTGTATATAAATATATGAGATGAGATCAGAAGTGGACTCACTATACATATGAAGAGTAAGGGTGAAGAACGATCAATGTCAAAATTTAAAAGAAAATTCGGTAATTCCATTTAAAATTTATTTGCTGAAAATATGACATTTCAGGCGATTTTTGTTTGAGTGAGAAAAAATGTATTCTGTCTGTAAACCAAGCATATTCGAGTTTCCAAAAAAAAAAAAAATTACTTGAATGTATACCTCATAAAATAGATTAAATTGACATCGATCGTTCTTCCCCGTAACCCTCCATATGATATATAGGCTGAAATCATAAACCCTCACAAACTTTACAAGGAGCAAAAAATATGTCTTTTTAAGTATTAAAAAATATTTAGGAACGCTTTCAATGCCACATTTAATGTTTTTGAGTAAGTATAACGATTATGTGTGTTGCAACTTCATGAGTATTGACAAATCGATGTTAAAAGTGTCGACATAGGAGGTATAATGTGACATAATAAAATTTGGTAACTAACTTAATTTTTAGTAATGTTAATACTTAATTTTAGTCACTCTAAAAGTTTCACGCACCGGCCACTTACATATATTTTTTTCAAAATAATTACATTTGGAAATCGAACTCTATAGACTAAGAATAGAGTTTGTTTTTTGCCATTGCCATTTGTTTTTGTTATGTCGTCATATTAAAAAAATGCATGTCTGCATTACAATGGATTTACCTCGGGAAAATTTTCGCTATATGATTTGCTACGATTTTAGGTGTAACTTGACAGCTCAGCAGAGCCTCGCACGGTTTAAAACTGCTCTTAGCGAAGAATCACAAAGTATAGATGATTTGGAGAATTCAATCTTAGTGACGAACCGTCCACAGTTTTAAGTTTCTGAGACAACATTTTACTTCAATATTTTTCTGGCCGTTTAACAGGCGTTGGCGATGACTAGAGAAATCTTTACTTGGCATAGAATTCTTCCAGTGGTTGTAAGGTTCCACAGTGGTAAGATTTTCAATATACAATGCGCCGAAATATGAAAATATAAAATTGTTATTCAATGATGAGTTGTTACTGTTATCGTATTTTCCAATATGGGCGCAGTTCACTGCGTCCGGTTTGAAACGCCAGACGAGTCATATGCAAGGTTTTGAAATAGTTCTGTATGCATGGTGAATTGTCAAGTAGAGAGAGAGTCCTTAACGAGCAACGAGCAAATATACATTTTGAGATAAATTATAGTTAAGATGGCTACTGTCATCTAAACTAGAGTTGCTAATTTACATATGAGAGGGCTCGTGAGATAGCGAGCTTGTTACAGCATTACCATATGAACAATTTTGGTAATGTTTGTTTGGTTATTTTGGCAGTTGTAAGATGTAAATCTTGTTGAGTTGTACGAATTCGTCGAAACATTGCCGTGTAATAATGAGCCGTAGACCACCCGTACCGGTACTGCATACACGTCAAATCGCCACCGCGAAATATCAAATTAAAAGTAGAAAGTCGTTTTTTCGATATTTTGTTATATTATAATATATCTAGTCAAGTTTTTAGATAATCGAAATCCTTTTGGGAAAAGGGTCTTTTCGCACTATTTGGACCCGGCTCAATCCGAGAACATATCGGTTGCCCAAGCGAAATCCCGATCGGAAGTGAGATATCCAAAATGGCGCCGAAACCTGAAATCGGCGTTGTAAAACCCCGATTCCACATAGAGACGCGTCCAAAATGTCTAGTTGTATGTTTTTGAGCATGAGGAATTTAAGAATACACTGTAAAAAACATTGGTTAGGTTATTTCAAGATGGCTCCAGCACTCTAATACTCCTTGCGACCGGCATTTTCGAATTCAGCAGGTTCGAAATAGATATGACCTGTTTCTTAAAAATTTATGACTGAATTTTAAAACTCTTTTAAAATTAAAACAAAAAGCTTTTACTTTACCGCCCCATCAACCGTCGAGGAGGGAAAGTATTGTGAACGCGGTAAAAAAATCGAGATGTACGAATATACACATTTTGCCCCTCTCTCCTCCCCCAAGCCAAATACCATTTCCAGACTGAAGTCTGTCTGTGTATGTGTGTGTGTGTATTCCTCCACGAAAGCGCTCATTATACGTCTGGGCTGAATTTTGGCATGTATATATAGGCATCATTTGTTCATGGCAAGAGTTGAAAAGATTGTAGCTGAAATCGGTCCACCAGAGGCCGTGCTAGTCATACTTTTATCTCGAAATATTGGACTTAAGGACTTGAAATTTGGTACACAAGTGCCTTGTTGGGCCGTAAGCACACAACCGTTTTTTTCGATATTTCGACTAGACTATATCTGTTACTTATTTCCAATCTTGTTTTTACAAATCACGAGATAATTTGTTTGCTCAAAGCAATAAAGGCCCAAAACACACACCTCTGGGGATAAACTGCGTAGATTCTTCATAAGCGTATATTTTAATATCGGCAAGAGCACACAGAGGGCGGCGTGGCGCGCCGGTAGTCAATCTAGCGCATACAGGGCCGGATGCGTATCCGGCGCGCGCGGCGGTGTTGCCAATTTGCATACATCCCGCGAATTTAAATTCCAAAATGGGTATTAGGGATGAAGCGCGCAAAAATGTTGTAAATGTAAATTTTAATTTCCGAGGTAGCGAGCGCGGGCGCTTGGAAACTTCCCCGGAAATACTTGCTGGCGCTGTAATTCCCTGCGAGTTACATAAAATAATACGCTTATCACGGCGGCCGGCGTCGCGACGCTCGCGACTCGGGGCGCCGCCGAGCCGACAACGCACTTTCGGGCGTGGGACGTCGCTTATTATGTCGAGGAATAAATTTGCTGCGATAATGGTATACCGTTGAAGGACGAGTATGAGTGTGATTTAAACAGACGGCAATGCCCTCATAGGTGAATCGTGAATTGAGAGAGAACGAAAATCAGCTCAAGGAAAGAGCACAAAGAACAGAAAATCGGTTGTGTCACCCTAAAACTTCTCCGGCAAGTAGCCAAGGACTTATAGAAGGATATGAGCGTGACGTCATTGTTTAAAGAAGAAACTCACACCGTACTATTACGAAACACCGAATATATTGAGCACGTATAATAATAATAATAATAATTTCTTTATTGTGAACTGTAAGTAAGTCGTACAAAATCGATAGGTACTATTTTATGTGGTTTACAGTTTACCTATGAGGTGTACAATATTTATTTTACTATTATTGAATACATTTTCACTTCGCAAGTTGGAGGAAAACAAATCCGAAAAGTATTAGGGTTTAGACATATTGCCAAAACAAACATTTATAATCAGAACTATTATCTATAAATGATTATAGTAAATTTCCATTACTATATATTAAGGAAAATGTCAGTGAAATTTCAATTACTATATATAAAATAAAAGTATGGTGGGAAAGCAACGCATTAAACACGTTCGATTTAAGTGTCTACGCAAATATACTGACCGGTAATAATTCACTGTGTTTTCGGCCCAAAAAGGCATCTGTGTACCGAATTTCAAATCTATAAGTCCAATATTTCGAGATTGAAATATGACTTAGTGCGCCCCCTGGTAGCCCGATTTTAACCACAACCTGTACAACTCTTGCCATAACCAAATTATGCAAGCATGCCAAATTTCAGCTCAATCGATTTAGGCGTTTAGGCGCTATCGTGGAAGAATACAGACAGAGACAGATTTACATCTGATAATGGGCTTAATCGTCTCATGGGGGCTCGAAATGGATTTACGTTTTCACCACGAAAAAAAAAAACGCGTTCACAATACCTTCGCTTTTCGTTGGTTGGTAGGCCTGGAGAGAAATTATCCATATCAAGTTTATTGTTCTATTTTGCATTAAAAGTCTGTTTCTTTCCCGGCCCACCAACCAAGAAGAAGGGAAAGTATTGTTAAAGCGCATTTTTTTCTCGAGATGAAGACGGTCTGTTTTGAACCCCCCCCCCCCCCCCATGAGATAATTAAGACCATTTCCAGGCGGATATCTGTCTGTGTGTCTGTGTTCATTCCTCCACGATAGCGCTCAAACGCTTATTCCTATTGAGCTGAAATTTGGCCTAGAGGCATCATTTGGTCATGACAAGAGTTGAAAACGTTGTGATTGTAATTTGTCCACCACTAGTGGGCACTAGTGGTGGACTAGGGGGCACGAGTCATATATGAATCACGAAATATTGTACTTATAGACTTAAAACTCGGTACACAGATGCCTTATTGGGCCGAAATCACATTGAATTTTCATCGATCAGAATATTTGCGTAAACGATTAAATCGAATGTGTTTAATGCGTTGCATTCTAACTATCCGCGCTTGTCGCCGACTATCTTTTCCAATAACTTCAACCTTTCCTTCCCAAGGAGACATCACGCTCGAAATACCTTCATAAATCCTTGAGTACTTTCCGGCAAAGATTTTAGGTGACACAACCGATTTTTTAGAAAGTTTGTACATCTCCTATTTTCTAAGATATACGAGCATGAAAATGAGTGTTTCATTTGTTTAATAAGCGCAGTTATACACATACCTAATACAAGTTAATATACCACTGCCATACAATTCAATTTCTATTAAACACACATAATAACTGTTTCCTAAGAGTACGCTGCGCCCGCAATTTGTACCCAGAGTACACTCGCAAAGACAGCGATGCGGCTGACCCCGTGTCGAACTAAACACAAAGCAAATTTGGCCTGGAAATGGGGACGGATAGCCTCCGGCGAATCGCTTTGCAACGGGATATCTGGGAAATTTGAGCGAGAAATATTCCCAGACTGCCTGCAATGGCGTGCTATTTATCTGTAGACTGAAGGGCCAGCCGTTATTATTATTATACAAACACGTGATTCCATTTGGAATTTGTTGGGAATTATGAATAATTTATGCATAATCTATGCCTTTGTCGCCCGTGTACAATAAATATCATCGGGGCTGTTATTCCTGGTTCTTAGATAACTTCACTACTTCATAGAAGAATGTGATTCTTCAACTTCTTCTCTCTACTTTCAGCCGAATCCTAGAGCCGCAAGTCATCGACTTCATCCTTTCTTGAACACCTAGGGTGTTCGATTTTCTTTCTTCTGATAGTAGGTAGTATCCACTGATAGTAGCATAAAATATAAAGTATACTACTATATAAATGATAGTAGAGTCGATTTTTCTAAATCGTCCAAAAACGAACACATAAAAGGTTGTGGTCGTCCTCCTTATATGTTGTCTACGAAAACATGTTTCTCACTTGTAGAAACATTTAACTGTAGCTACCTCTGTTTTCCACTGACCTACGTCCACTCTTAAATTTAAATAATAGTGAATCTAAGCATATTTTTTATTGACACCCTTGCAGTTTATTTAAACTGCGGAAATGACAATATTTATTATGTTTATTGCGAATCCAGATTTCCGAAAACTTGTTAAAATTGATTCAATAGTGTCTCTTAAGAGAAAAATTGCGAGTACCAGGCAAAAGTCAAGTCAATTTGTTATGGGCTTACGGCGAGAAGTTTAACTTAATAAGAAGAAACCATACCCGCCCGGCAAAAGAACGAGATAAAGTGCGACTGAAAACTAATTTTTATTGCTGGTTAAAACGCATCAACCAAATATTTGTGATATGCGGCTTTTCGAGCGAGACAGCGTGTCGGTCAACCAGAGAACAGGATCCGACCGAAGTTTGATGGAGGGGGAAGACGCGGCGGCGTTATAGGAGGAGCCAGAACGCCAGAAGATAGCCAGTAGCTGGCCACAGAGAGCGATGACTAGTGTTACTTTTAAATACTTTTAATTGTATCAAGGAGACGTTTCAAAGCTCTTGTATAGTATAACATTTCGTGTTAATAAATGCTTAACTCAGGTATACCCTGTTGGAGCTGCTGTTTCACTTATTTCAGGGACCACTGAATTTAATTCTTCTAGGAGCCGAAGAGATGTCTATCTTATTTCCGCGCATCACAATATTTCCCGCAGAATGTTAATGGAAACACAAAGCCGCGGCGGCGGCAATCTCTCCCCGGGAAAGGTGCAATGATTAACTCCTGCAGAAGCTGCTCATCAGCGGGGGCGACGTGGCGGGAAATTCTTTCGCCTCAACTCGACCTCTGCTCCCGCCTTTTCGTTTTCTTTCATCCGCCCTCCCCCCAAGGGATAAACCGGAGCGTAGAGGAGGCAGCGCAGGCGAAAAGAGGGGAGATGAGTCAGATCTTTTGATGGGTTAGTGCTGGGCCTTCTTTTTTTATAATAAAGTTCGAGGAGAAATTAACTTAATCACGATCGAGGCAATAAATTGGTTACCTAGACGATATTGTTATTAAGATTTTTCGATTAATAAAATAGTTAAGTCTAGATGATCACATGATATTTGCACTCATCATACAAGTATATTATATTAAATTTTATTTCATTCATATGCATAATTCATCTTAAGCGTAATATTATGCTAACTATCCATTTTACCTACAATCATTCTAATACGCCACCAGTATAATGCACCATCTCTGTAATACTCATATTGTCGTCTCTTTAATCAGTGACTAACCTACAAATACCTTCAATGGTTTTCATGTAAGATCAGCATTGGATTGTGAGTACTCTAATTCGTCCTTAAAATGATGACGGGAACGAATCGCCAAACACGGCGCAAAGGTAACATTATATATAACAATTGTGAGTAATTCTGATCACCCAGTAATATTTCAATTCCTCCGATACGAGGATATATACGCACAATCTGTATTATACATTCAAACCGAAATTCATCAGAATACCGTCGATATATTTGAGACTACGCAATTGCTGGTTTTCATTGGCCCCTTAAATAAAATGCGGAATTTTAAAGATAACAGATGTTTATATACACAGGAAGAAAAGTACCCACCGTGCCATAACAGTTGTTTGATATTATCGCTAGAAGAGCCCTAATCCATGAGGAAGAAACCAAAAAGTTTAAGGAGGCTGTCACTACTCCTCCGGTAAGTGCCATTTTTAAAATTGCATGATTCTCCGTTTTGCAAATTTAATATCGCGTTATGTAATAAGACGGCAGCTTTATCTTCTTTAAAATGCACGCAACTTTTTCGGTGTCGTCATAAATTGAGTTTAATAAATCCGTCTAAGCAGAACTGTGCGAAATTTAATGGCAAGGGTGAAAGATGAATAGGAGGAGAGTTTACGCCGCACTCAAGATCTCTGGCGAGGAGAGGCCGAGTAAAAAAGGCCACTCCACCCTTAAATCAACGGCTGAGCTCCAGCGCCGGGCGAGGAAGCAAACACGCCTCTCATATAAATCATCATTTACATACATAAATTTTCATTTCCTGCCGCGCCGCTAAGCCCTGTGTCCGCCCCGCGCCGAATGCTGCCAATTTACATAGGCCACGTAGCCAGGTGGATGGATCCCGGGATTCCGGGATGCCAATGGGAAAGTTTGTGATTAAGAGCACTCCACCGGTACGCTTTCGAAGGCTACCGCGCGAGGAGGTCATAATCGGATTAAAGACCACCTCATAAATAGGAAGCTTGAGAAGGTAGTAATTTTAGTAGGGTAAGATGACTGGGAGATATATACCTATAAGACAAAGGTTTTTGTTGAATCATATCCTTTGAACCTTGAGACTCGTTGTACATATTCAGTATACATACTCTTATATACTCATATATGTACATCCTCATACATATTCATACAAAATTATACATACTCATACATATACTCATATAGTATGCGTCCTCATACATAAAGTAGACAAACGCATACATGCGAGGGTCGTCTAGAAAGTAAGGTTACAAGGGCTCCTGAAGCCGATTATTTTTTTTATTATTTCGAATTTGGTGCGCCTGGCGTGTAGTGGGGATCCTACAGTCAGTTAGGTCTCGCATATTTGTCGGCAATCTTGTTCAATCAAGAATTATTCCGATGGAGAGGTAGTCGCGCGCTCCCGTCACCCCGTCCATGCGAGAACCGCGCGGTCATCTATTTTTTGATTTTGCTGATCTATACCGCCACGAATATCCATCGGATGACGGGGAATGAGACGTGGGTGCGTGACTACAATCCACAATCTAAAATACAATAATTTCAGTGACGTCATTCATCTTTCCCAGCCGCCAAAACGTTCAAGACGACCCATTCGAAAAAGTGATGGCATCTGTTTTATGGGTCCGTAAGGGGATCATTCAGGTTGATTGTATACCTAAAGGAGCTACTATTAATTCAGAGGCTTACTGCAATACCCTAAAAAGATCAATTTAGAACCGTAGAACGGAAATGCTGACCCATGGAGCCATCCATTTACATTCAATATATAAACAATTTGAAATAAATACATATATATATATATATATATATATATATATATATATATATATATATATATATATATATATATATATATATATATATATATATATATATATATATATATATATATATATATATATATATATATATATATATATATATATATATATATATATATATATATATATATATATATATATATATATATATATATATATATATATATATATATATATATATATATATATATATATATATATATAGAAAGGCACCTTCGTATGCCAACCTTTTCATGGGATTATTCGAGCAAAATTTTCTTCAAACGCAAAATTTAAAACCCATATTATGGTATAGATTTATTGACGACATAGTAATGATTTGGCCACACGGACAAACTACTCTAACAACCTTTCTTGACGACCTAAATAATTTTGGCCCTTTGAATTTCACTCATACCATTTCTAAATCACAAATTACTTTCTTAGATGTTGATTTAACAATTTCCGAAGGTAAAATTAAAACCGCGATTCATATAAAACCTACAAATAAAGAACAGTATTTACACTTTGATAGCTGTCATCCATTTCACACCAAGAGATCCATTCCCTATTCAATGTCTATTCGCGGACACCGTTTAGTTAACAACAAAGAAAATTTAGATAAATATCTCAATAATCTAAAGCAATCTCTTCTTGAAAGAAAATACCCTGCTCCTCTATTGGATAAACATATTCTAAACTCTGAAGTAAAATATATACCAAAACCTAAAATTACTTCAAATAAAAATAAAAATAATAATAATAATAAAATCTTCCTTAGCACCACTTATTTTCCTGGTGCTGAGAAACTGCGAGATATATTATCAGATTTATTCCCCATCATTTCTAATGATGCATCCACTAAGGATCTCTTAGATTCACCGCCAATTTTATCTTTCCGCAGACCACCTAATATTAGATCAATATTAAACAAAACAAAAAATAATCAAAATTTCTCTATTGGTAATAATACTTTTGGCCTTCAACCTTGCGGTCGTCCACGTTGTAAAACTTGTCCTTTGTTAGATCTAAGTCCTTTTTTTACCAGTCCAAATACTACTATTAGTTACAGGGTTCCCTTTCATTGCAGTTGTATTTCAAAAAATATAGTATATCAACTTCTGTGCAGGACTTGTGATGCCTTTTATATCGGTGAAACAACAACACCACTTAATATTAGACTAAATAATCATAGGGCTAGTGTAGGAAATGAAAGCCAACTCCCAATATCTTTACATGCCAGGGCGCATAATTTATCTTTTGATCAATGTTTTAAAGTTAAAATAATAAAATGCCTGGGTGATAATGCAAAGGAAAGGGACGTCAAATCTTGGGAATTAGCTTATATTTATATTTTAGGCACTTGCAAAGGTTCCGGTCTCAATAGGCAAAATTAATAAGGTTTATCATATTATCATAATCATCAAATGCTTTTTATTTTAATTTATAATCATTCATTTAAAATAACGTTTTGCACGGTTGGTTATGGTACCTTAACTAAATCGTGTAAAATATTATTAATCCATTTCTTTTTGTTCGATTCCTTGAATTTAAATTTTCAACGAATTGTTCGATTTCAGAAATGTCACATATCTTGACGACGGCTGAGCCGAAATATTGATATACATTTTATAACAATCATTAATATTTAAGAAACACTAATCGCCTATTATTTTCCAGCATTCATTCTCGTCTCGCATTGTTGTGTTGCCGCTACCATTTTAATCAAGTTCCAATACCACAGCAGGAAACACCTAGCAAGCGCTGAAGGAAGAGAAGAATAAGGCGTGGAGTCACTCCTGGTCACAGACCAGATAAGTGCCCTTTCATTATTTTATCATTTCATTTATTTAGTAATAAACATAATTTCAATTTGAAAAAATATATATATATATATATATATATATATATATATATATATATATATATATATATATATATATATATATATATATATATATATATATATATATATATATATATATATATATATATATATATATATATATATATATATATATATATATATATATATATATATATATATATATATATATATATATATATATTTTATTTAATTGTAAGGTTAGTGAAGGTTGTACCTTTGCCGGACGTTTCGGAGCCCGTGGCTCCTTCTTCAGCGGCAAGAAGAATATATATATATACGTATATATTGTTATTATTTATATATTATTCCATATTTAAGTCTATGTATACTATACGAAAATCATGCTTTTTCTATGGGTGGCTCATGCGAGTTTTTTCTTCAAATGCATTTTTTTTAGTTAAAGTTTTTTTTTAAATATGTAGAATGCAAATTTTAATAGGGAATCGATAAAATCATGAGGATTCAAAAAGGTTTTGGTCAATCTTTTTGGAAAAAAAATTCAACAAAACGTACGCCGATGGGTACCCGGATACCCGGGTGGCGATACAAGGGTTTAGTAATTTAGTAGCACTTAAGTTATTTTGCTTGCTGTGGCTGAATCGATTACGACTAGACGGCAAATTTATGAGTGCTGTCGATGCTTAGGGTTTGTAATTTCGTTAGCCACCGCTCCACCTGCCATATTATGTACACTGACGCTACTGACACCACCACTGCCGCATCCGCCTCTACTTCAGCTCTGAGTGAAGGTAATTATCGCGAATCCTAATCCGCGGCTTCCCGCTTCTGAGAGTGACGCACCCCGTCCCAGAGTAACAAAGCCAACCCACAGAAAGCTGTCAGTAGCATT
Organism: Micropterix aruncella; assembly: GCA_944548615.1. NCBI lineage: Eukaryota > Metazoa > Arthropoda > Insecta > Lepidoptera > Micropterigidae > Micropterix > Micropterix aruncella. The sequence continues at coordinate 22,295,112 of OX155952.1, read as the reverse complement.
ATTATTTTTAATTACTGCGGTAGGTGTTCTAAATTAGATTGGTAATTTAATTAAGGAAGCATTCTGATGCGGTTTAACGTATGCCATTTAATGTTAAGTATTTATAATTATCATCACTTTATAAGGAAATTGTTCTATTCGCTTTTTGGCAAAGACCTCTTTTGTTAATAAATGGTTGTCATAGCCACCATAAGCAATAAGGATACTCAAATGGGTCGTCATAGCCACCATAAGCGTTAGAGACAATAAATAATTGAAGTAACAAAAGCAGCGATCAACGTGGAGAGAGAGAGATTATTTCATTTAAATCTGAAACGTCATAATCCTACTCGTAAGTATGTAAGCTATACCGAAATAATTAGGAACAGAAAAATGTTCATTAAAAGTAATGTATTTTTGCAATCGCAAGAACTAACTGTTAAAACTATATTTTTAATCCGAAGTTACCGTTCTTAAAATGGTTGTTTTAAATGTTTGGACAGCTTTTGTGTCTCGAAACAGCTGACCACGCGACTTAACTCTGATTCCGGGGAAAGTAAACTGTTTTACGAGCTGTAAGAAATCTCCCATTACCATAGTGGTCATACGAAGTTTTGGGTTACCCCTAGTTCAGCTATTATTTCTGGCAAACACACAGTTGTGTAGCAATCTTTAGTGTTTCTAATTTTGGATTAAATTAATCGACCGTTTTTTTCAATACGCATGCAAGAACTAACTGACTTTCGTAGATTTCCCACGCTTTGTTGTAATACGCAGCTCGGCGATATTGATCTTGTTCTTGAAATTTAATCATTTTATATGTAACTAGCTGACCCGTGCCCACTTCGTTGGGCGGTAAAACTTTTTACTTGTGATGAAATTATGAGGATGGTTCGGTTAGTACTGATTGCTATGATTTATTTCCTGACTGCCAAAAGAAGGGTTATATTTTTACTGCATGTATTTGCATGCCAATTTGACTATATTACCGTTATTTGTGAGTGTCTTCTTGTGAGTGTCTTTTTGTGAGTGTCTTATCTCTTTAACCATTTATGCAGTAAAAGAGAAATAATATGCAGTAAAAGGGAAAAGTCTTTTGTTTTAAACACTTGAGACGATAAATTTACTTATTTTGATAAGAATTCATAATTGTTGATAATATGACAAATAAACACGAACTAACGATTTAAATTATTTTTTAAATATAAAATACTAATTTTTGTGACAAATATAAATAAAAGTTAGACATATGCTGTCGCTGACTTTTTTGTAGGCATTATCAAGCTCTACAACTTTTCTTTAGAACTTAATAATATATCTCTCATCGTTGAGGCAGCGTTAGTTAGAAACATTTTCGTTCGACCGTTTTTTCTCCGACTTCGCAAATCCGACTACCACGAAAAAGTCTTTTTATTTTCGGATTAATATATAGCCTATGACACTCACAAATAACGTGGCTTTCTATTGGTAAAAGAATTTTCAAAATCGGTTCAGTACATCCAGAGATTACTTCCTACAACCTCACAAACTTTACCTCTTCATAATATTAGTATAGATGTATTGAAACAGCTGTATGTTTCCTAAACAATAATATAAATAAAGGCTTAATATAGCTGACGTCACCTTCATCGAGCATATCAGTGTGCAGATAGCACGATTCAATTGGCAGCGGAACAGTTCATCAGCGTGGGGATTTCGAATCAATCTGTCCATCTCTATCGGCAATTATGCTGCAATCGTCTTTACATAACCTTGTTTGTTCCGTTTCATAAAAGTCCGTGTACAAACGTGGTATCGGCAAATATCAGCAATTGGTATATCCGTAGAGAGGAGAGTGGCTTCGATAGCGAGGGTGCTTCAAAGCGGAATTGGGTGGCAGCCAGCAGCGATGATATCCGCGTTGACAGATGGGCGAGGGGTCCCACCTAATCACGTTATCGCATAACGCCACCACGCACAACGATCCCATTTTTAGAAGCAGTGTGAGTAAGGGAAGATAGGGGGGGGGGGGGGGGGAGGGGTTGTAAATGATACAGCTTTAATTCCCTTAGTGTAGCGAAAAGGGTCCAGCCCTAATGGTCGGTTATTACCGGAGCGAATATCAATTTGGATCATATTTCCGAGAGGATACAAGAATTACTTATAGCTAGTTTATATTTTACATTGTGACCCTAAGCAGCATTGCGTAAAATAATGTAAACAGGCTGAAATTCTATGGGGCGAGTTTGTATGATACCAACATTGCGTCAAAGACTTGCTTGCTTTATATATGGAAATGAATAACGATTGTCCTACAATTTCACGAGAAAAATATACGGATTACCACCAGAAAAGCGTATTTTTCAGTAATATTGCGAATCCTTTAACTATACATTGATTATTATACGGATGGGTAAATAAAGGCCTAAGTTTATTCTAACTAAAGTGACTTGGTTAAAGACACTAAACACTATGAGAATTACGCGGTTAAAGTGTGTGAAAAAGTAAAACAATGATATTTCTGGTCGTAATCTCACCCATTTAAAGGATTTGTCACCAAACGTAACTTGTTTAATATCAAAATCAATACGTCTTTTAAATGATTTAAAATCTTTTAGAATGCACTTGTTTTTTTACTAATTTTCGACACAATTTCATTATTTTACGATGATTTTTTTCTTCTATAATTTACTGAAAAAGAAATGAGTTTTGTAATATATCCAACCCTTTTAGAGGATTCATCAACTTATTTGACATACAGCCTTGGCCAAAAGTAATAGGTACTGGTTTTATAACATTTTGACAATTATTCCTTGAAATCACTTCGTTTTTTTTAACAGTTTGTGATAATTTCTTAGTATCTTTTGAGGATTATTTGACAATAGACAAGATTTTATGGTCTGTAAAACACCTGACCGACACAAATCCGTAAATCGCTGCTCATTTCGCAAGAGCCCAGTTTGTCGTCTTTGCCCGTTGTGGACAAGCGCGCGCATCAGTGTTATGTGTTGTTTATCCATTTAAAGTTTATCTTATTTGCTACAAAATGCCGAAAAATAATCTCAGTGTGCGTCAACGCTTACGAATCCAGTTGTTAAACAAACAAGGCAAGTCGGAGGTCAAAAGTGCCAAAATTATAAAATGTTCGCGCTGTGCCATTAAACGCTTCCAGGAAACCAAGTCTCATGACAATAGCCAAATAACAGGTCGGAAAAGCTCGCACCGTGACGACCGCATATTAATTCAAGTCTTCGAAAAATCGGATGAAAACTTCGTTCGAGCTTACTGCTGTTTTTGTTGAGGAAATTGGAAGACCAGCTAATTCCAGGACAGCAGGGAGAAGGTTCGCAGATGCTGGTCTCAAATGCTACAAAGCAAAGAAATAACACGGCTCTCTGAAAAAAAAAACACAAAAAAATATAGGCTAGATTGTCCTGTGAGGCATTAACGATGGACAGAGAAGAAACGGTCTTCGTGTAAATGGTATTGTGTGGTCGCACGAGTCAAATATTGAAGTAAATATTGCTTTATCACTTTTCTACTATAAACATGTGTGAAATCATAATAAACAAATGGTTTACTGTAAATAAAATTGAATTTATCAAAGCAAAACTTTGGAAATGCTTGTGTGTAAAGCTACTCTACAACCATCGTTTCTAAAATTTTCGGAGGCACGATATAGAAGATGCTAAATTTCAGCAAGACTTCTTGCCACAAATCAGCGATGATAATGGTGGTTTCGGGAAAATCACGTGAACCATCTGGATTGGCCGGCCCAGTACCCTGTTCTGATTCCAATGCAACCCTTGTGGGGTATTTTGAAGTGTAAGATACGAAGTCACTCAATACCGTCGAAAAAAACCACTAAAAATTATTTAAAACAAAAATGACAAAAGATTCCTGAAAGAGTGTGAAAAGCTAGGTTTACCAAAAAAAATGCTGCTGTGATGAAAGGCTAAAAGCGGCCCAACAAAATATTAAATTAGTGAAAAAGAATACATTATTTTGAATGATATATTTTTTTGTTTCACTAAAATGCAGCTATATTCTAAAATAAGTAGGTTTTTAATAAGTGTCTAATACTTTTAGACAAGGCTGTGTAAATTGACAAATAGATATGTTAAATTAGAAAACGTCATCTAAATATCATAAAACCATTCTAGATCGTTTTTATCCATATTTCTCCAAGTATTGTTAATATATAGAAGATTATTAAACAAAATTATAAGGTCATGCAACTTTAGAGATAAAGGGATAAAAGTATTTATTTTCAATACAACCATAACAATTGTGTAGGAATATGCTTGTGCCTTAGCATTAAATTCTATAATCTACTCCCTACAAAATTTAAACAGCTGGAGGACATAAAATTAAAAAAAAACATCGAGTGGATGCTGATAGGCCACCCTTTCTATAATCTGGCCGAATTTGAGGGCCATGATTTTTCAAATATTGTGCCCATTTAAATTACTTAAAAAAGTAGAGCCTTATTGCCTGTTTATTTTATATGGTCTTATATCTATACTTTTAGTTTAAAATGGATAACGTAGCTTTAATTTGATTATTTAACATTTTACTGACAATTTGAAAATTACGATGAATAATTTTACTACGTATCTTTTCGAATTACTAACTACTTCAAATATTAGGCTTCTATTTTGATTATTTATATTTATAGTTTGACAATCTAGTAGTTAATTTTTGACTACCTATGTATGTTCAGTAAAGAGTAGTAACGAGACTTACTAACTAACCCAATTATTTTGACACGTCCAAGAGCGGTCTTTAACCGCCAATTGGAGACGACGAAAATGTAATGTAATGTAATAACATTAAATTAATCTTAAACTAGTAACTCAATTTAGCCAAGAAATGATATACAATAAATAACTTTAAACTTTACAATTTACAAAAACAAAGACTATATCCTTTATCTGACGATTCCTATACGATTATAGATTAAACATTTGAGATATTATACCTTTTATTTTGTTTGTGCGATGTGTTGTTTTGACACTTCCGAAAGTAACGCCTCTTAACTACAAAGCTACTGTAAGATCTTTTAGTGATACTGTATTTGGCAAACACGTTTACTTAAATTTTAAATCGAACACTAAATACTTTTAAAACAAAGATCTATATTACCCACTCGTGCAACGGTATTATCTAAACACATAAACCATGGCACCACACTATAAAATATCTATACTTACTGGCCTTTATCTGGATGACCGTTAATTCAAGTGGATCTGCGCGATTACCAAGCATTTAACGACATTGCCGAGAGTAGAAAAAGCTTTAAGCGAGACAAAATAAAGACCAGCACAAAGAAATTAAAAGAAAATAATAAAACAGAGTACGTTTTATGCCAAGTAATTCGAAAACAATGGCAACAATACACAGGTACTTAAACAGAATATATAGATATATAGTTATTACCAAGCATGTTCTCACTTGACAAGAGAATATAAAAAAAAACAGAATAAAATACATTGAAGTACGAAATATATATGCTTAAAAGTAGATGAAAATTAGCGCTGAGAAGAACACATATAGTGAAAGATAGGTGATTTATCTTTCAAAGAAGTGTTTAGTCGCTGTCCTAATCTTGCATTGCATCATAGGTTAGAGCAGCGCTGCTAAAACCCTTATATAACTTCTGTATAGGTAATATCGGTAATATTAATATAATTAATTACAAATATTTATTCATGCAATATTAATAATTACACTAAAAGTAATATTAATAATTACAAATAAGAAACCACCGCGCTGTCTGACTACTATTTGGGGATTATATAGCAGTCGATATAAGGAAATCTATGTAATCGACATTCTCGAAAGTAGTTAGTTGGTCGATGGAGTTTTCAGCGGCATATGACTACAAATATTACTTCACTAAACTTTTCATAAGGAAATTGGTTATGGCAAGTTATGGTTGTATTGCGCCTAACCTTTACAATGATCTTAAGCAGCCATTAAAAAGCGATTTATTCATTATATCATTTACTTTAAAAGAAACTGATGACACTGTTAATAAACAAAACCCATAAAGTATGTAGTAGACGGCCTGTTTGAAAAAGAATAATGGCGTATTAGATTATATTATATAAGTGTATACAGAGTGACCTTTTGAAAGTCAAAACTACTGAAAAAGGAGATACAACACAAATACAGATAACAATACAAATTATTTTTTTTTTTTGAAAATGCACTGAAATTTTCCTGAAAAATATTTTTGTTGATGTTAGAAGATTTTTAATTATAGGAGATTATTATGCACAAGAAACTGATTTAAAAATCATGTTAAACTTTTTTTGGTTTAGGCCTTTGATATCGAGGAAAGGCATTACTTGTGTTGAGCTTTCCGATATTGAGTTTTTTTTTCGGTGAAAAAGGGCTGAATAAAAAAGGTGTTGATAATTTTTCCCATGTTTTTCGGGTAGGTATGATAATCCCCTGTAATTCAAAATCTCTTAAGATCAAAGAACCTGTTTTTTCAAGAAATTTTCAGGCAAAACAAAAATATTTTTCATTTTTTTTTGTTCAGTAGAGTAGTTCAGTTCAGTAGCCTCCAATGCACTGGAAGGTAATGCTCTATGACTGGACGCCAGAGATGCTGAAATTTTATTTGAATGCCTTTCAGCATACACTTCCAGACCCCAGTAACCTCGCTCGTTGGAGCTTTGCCGAGGATAGTTCTTGTCCCCTCTGTAGCAATACCCCTTGCACAGCTAGACACATTCTAGCTGGCTGCAAGGTGGCCTTAGATCAAGGACGGTACACTTACCGCCATGACAAAGTTCTCGCTGTTATTCGCGAGGTAATTAGTCTCTCAGTGGCTCGTGCCAACAAGGGTTTGACAGTATCCTCCAAACCCCCAATACAGTTTGTGCGGGATGGCTCTAAAGGCAAAAAACATTTAACTACAAAACCCTTCTCAATAATCGAGAAAGCTACAGATTGGATTCTGGAGGTTGATTCGGTCTCTAAGCAGTATAAATTCCCTGAAAGTCTCGGATGCACAGCCCTCCGTCCAGATATAACTCTTTACTCTCTATCTCGCAAGGTGGCTCTTATCGTAGAATTAACTGTTCCATGGGAATCAAATATCCCAAAAGACCACGAGTACAAATTAAATAAATACCATGATCTTGCAAATGCCGTAACCCGGAACGGCTTCACTGTTCACCTTCACGCGGTGGAAGTTGGCGCTCGTGGCCTGCCAGCTAAATCTCTATTTCACCTCTTTAAAGATCTTGGCCTTTCCAGAAAAATAAACAACTCTTTCTTAGAAAAATTATCTAAAACTGCGATTTGCGCATCTCAAATTCTATGGCTTCGAAGGGGGAGTGAATGGGTGGTAAGGTGAACGCTCACATGTGGCAAGACAGCTGTCCTAAACCTACCACAGCCGGTTCGTAAGTCCGGAATCCACTGATCACCCCCCAGAAGTGTAAAAAAATAGTATTATGATGGGCCCGACTCCGGTCGGTGAATTCCATGGCAGCTCCGTTTGTATTTATTATTATATTCAGTAGCAGGGTAGTGTAACTCCCTTCACTAGTATTGACGTTCGAAAGGTCACCATGTTATATATGTGTATCTATGTATGTGTGTGTGTATATGTCTATCTCTCTCTCTCTCTCTGTGTGTGTGTATGTGTGTGTGTGTGTGTGTGTGTGTGAGGGTTTGTTTGTGTGTGTATTTCGTAAAAATAAGTAGGAGTATGTCTGGTTTATGCATTTATTCATTTTGCATTTGTAATTTATTTAGAAGCAAATTACTACCTACTATTCTAAATGCTATTATTAGTACTATTCTAAATGTTATTAAGATTTTATGACAATAATGTAAGAATATTTCTACTCTACTTAAACTAGCATTTTACTACTAATAGTTCAAATCGCTTTATATATTGTTTGATATTGTATGCAAAATTCTGTTTATTTTACGACCTTCCTTTTGAAATAATATATCTCTATTTTCGTCTTCTTTTATTTTGTACGACATTTATCCAAATAATATTGCTTAAAACAGAATAAAGTGGTAATAAATAATACGTAGGTGTATCTATCTTACAATAGGCGTCAGCCTAGTTATATTAAGACGCAAAAATTAAATATAAAATCGAAGACCATCGCGGTTGTTTGTTCATTAACGTGTCCGAGCCAGGTTAGGGTGATACCTATGTACCAAAGTATGCTGCCAAACAAAAGTATGCTGCCTGGTTGGCCTAGTCGTTCGCCTGCCATATAAACAAGACATTTGGAGGAATAGTAGGACTATAAAAACAAGGAACTCTCTGTTTATCCATTATTATTTTGCAAATGGGGTGTTCAAATGGCAGTGAAACCTGGCAGCAATTCAGATGAGCAGGAGAAATACTTTTGGACAATATTGACTATGTGGAGCATAGTTAACCCGAATTATATTTTGACATTATAAACAAGACAAAAAAACTGATTTACCGCGTGATGTCGTAGCACCCGACGTTTCGGCGATGTTGCAATCATCGTTGTCCAGGGTAGAGACTGAATTGCTCAGAGCAGCAAAGGATGACGACTGACAGCAATCCAGTCTACCCTTGACAACGTCGGTGGCAATATGCTGTTGTTTTCTACATGCTATTGCCACTTGCTGATCACGATCAGAGCTTTCAATATCTGACACAACAACAAAATCTATTCCCCATTTACAGCCATATCACCTTCTGTACAATTAAACTAGTACCTACTATAATTTTAATTCCATCTTTAATCTATTTGTCTAATGATATTTCATGTTTTCTTAAATACCTATAAGTCCTAACTTGATTTCTTTTGTTTTTTTCATGTATAGGTAAAACAATTTTCTGGTACGCCTGCCTTAGTACAGGCCTAGGCTTAGTCAGGCGGCGTTGACGTAGTGATCAAGATGCTCAACTGTGCTTTCTTTTTTGCTACTGGTATAATAATGAATAATTTGTAATTCTACTGTAATGTGTAGGTATATCTCGTGATTTACTTTAAATAAATATATATAAAAAATCAAATAACAGTTGCTCTACATATGTAGCTGACAAGTACAATATAGATACGAGTAAACCCAACCTATAAAAGAATTGCCGAGATATGCGCGGTTGCCGTACAGGAGGGCGTTTGTTCAAGAGACAAACGGCGACTGTTGCACGGTATATGGCCGAGGGTTTAGCAGCTGTTTTCCTGCTGCGATGCAGAAAGACGCCACAAGCGACGATGATAAACGAGCTAAATCCGAATAATGGTTATCTCGTAGCTTGGAAATGCGGCTACTCGCCATATACGAGTATCTGGGAAATGTGAAATGAATGGCAGACAAACAAATGTAAATCAGACGAGGGAAGATAGATATTTATTTTGGTTTTTATCAGTCGCACGTTCACACTAAATCGTTAGGTCATGTTTATTGGTCATATTATCAACAATTATGATTTCTTATTAAAATAAGTAAATTTATCGTCTCAAGTGTTTAAAACAAAAGACTTTTCCCTTTTACTGCATATAATTTCTCTTTTACTGCATACATAGTTAAAGAGATAATACGCTCACAAATAAGACACTCACAAATAACGGTATTATAGTCAAATTGGCATGCAAATACATACATACATATGCAGTAAAAATATAACCCTTCTTTTGGCAGTCAGGAAATAAATCATAGCACTTAGTACTAACCGAACCACACTCATAATTGCATCACAGGTAAAAAGTTTTACCGCCCAACGAAGTGGGCACGGGTCAGCTAGTTTTGTAATAATCAATCCAATGTTTTTTTTCAATGTGCTTTCTGGGCTTGCGATAAAAAGAGAAGGATTTGTGTACAATGTACGCGCAACTAAAGAAACGGCCGCAGAAAGAGTTTTGACAAATCAGCATATTATAACACGGAAACAGGCAATTCCGCTGCCCCCACATGAGTTCCCGCGTATTGCCGGATCGTTATGCAAATTGTACATGACCGTCGGGAAATAAATATTGATATAATAAAACACACGCCGCCATTTTCTCGGCTCCTGCCAGATTTTTCCGACGGACGAATAACGTCCTAACGACGATGGCCGAAAGACCAAAAACGCGCGTCAGCTGTTTATGATATACTTTAAGGCCTCGTACGCACTGGCAATCACAAAGAAAGGTACTAAAATATGCGATGGCACTAACGTGGCTTTACACCGCATAGCCCATTTTACGGAGTACGATATTTCAGCTTTTCTGAGCACAGATGCTAAGCCGATGATACGATAACATATTCTACTTTGATTCGTTCCGATGTTGATGTCGTGATTTATTTACAGATGGATGGAACAAAACGTCCCCACCGACTAATAACAAGCGGACATATGTCGCTGAAAAACTCTTTTTATAGCTGTCATTTGTTATTATGGCGGCCAGTTTCAAGTCATTGTAGGAAAAAAGTTACAACTAAAAACCTATGTCATTGTATCTAAAAAAATATTTATTACAGTAAAACATTGTCATTACGTCTAAGGGGCCCTTGCTGAGTTGGCCACGAAGACCCATTCTGTTCAGGGTTGGTCAAACTCACGGGTCAACACCCATCCGGCGGCCTCCACGCATGGAGTGCGAGCCTGGGTAGGACTCTGGCCTTAGAGTTAGTTTCCCTTAGGAATCAACCTTCTGGTGCTCTTGGGCGGTCTGTGCACCGTGCAGCATAAGCCAATCGATTGCACACTGTGACTAACAGTCGGGGGAGTCTGGAAGCAGTACTGTTTCCTATAGAGCGGGGGTGGTTGCGGACCTTACGGCGACTGCTCTTGAAACGATCATCGGCTACCCGATCCTGGGTGAACAGCCGGGCAAAGGATGCCGTGATCCGCGGTAGATTCGGTATACACCGTTTCACCGCTTCGTAAGGAAGAGGATCGCGCAAGCGACCTCGAATTCGTAACCAATCGAGAGACTGGAGTAATCTGGTTGCAATTGGAAGTAATGGCGTGAGTGTAAGCCCGCTGGGTAACACTCCTGTCTATCTCGCGGTTAAGGCGTTGGCCTCTTACGAGCATGTGGCGGAGCTTCAAGGTAGACTGTTTTGTCCAAGTCTTCTGCGCTCACTCCAGGGAGATCGTTAAAACTTCCTGAGGTGACGGGTTCGCCCGTTGTAGTTTAGAACTCTAGTTGTCATTACGTCTAAGTGTCAGAATAACAAACAAATCATTATAAAATCATAATCAAACAGAAGTAAAGAAATCATAATAAAACATATAATGCAACCATAATGCATTCCCTCAAAAAAAGTTATGGCGACGCGAAATATGGTAGCGTGGCGTGTCTACACATACCCGGTCGGAAAAAGTCGCGATTTTGTAATATAATGACATAAGTTTTTCTTTTAGCTGTAACTTTCTTCTCCAATGATTTGAGACTGATCGCGATAGAAAAAAATGACCGCCGCCACGAAAAGAGCTTTCTAACGACATATGTCTGGTCTGGTGGACATAAGATTGGACTGGACGGCGAGGACGCCGAGGATACATTTTTGCCCATCCTCCTTTATTTTTAAATTTCTTGATTCAATTTTTTGCAGCAGTTTCTTTAAAAAGAAACAGATGGTGGTATATTTAAAATGCCTTGTATATTATCAATAAGATACATATATTTTACCGCGTGAAGTTTGTAAAACCCGACGTTTTGGCGATGTTGCATCCGCCGTTGTCCAGGGTAGACTACCCTCGACAACAGCGATTGCAACATCGCCGAAACGTCGGGTGTTACAAACTTCACGCGGTAAATTATTTTTTAACTTATTTATAATGTCAAACAACCGCGATAGTTATCGATTGATATGCCTTGTATATTTCTTTCCAATGAAAGGACGAATCTATCGATCTTCAAAATAATATAAGCAGTCGCACAAAAAAAATTGTAACGAAGAAATGAAATTTGCGATTATACGATACGATTTCGCTTGCCTGCCAGTGTGTTTGAGCCCTTGCACGTAAAATAAGGACGACATTTTTACTGCTGGCACGCTGCAATCATTATTTTAACCGGAGATCTCCTTCCACTTTTGCGTTCCTTCTATGACGCTGTAACTACTTGGTGGATGACTTCCTTTACGGCGTCATTAAAGCACCACAGAACAGAGTGAGCTATAAAGGCACAGTATGGAGAACTCTACATAGGATGCAATTGCGTAGTCGCGATGACGCAATGTCCCAAGGATTTTCAATAATCTGGCAGGGAAGGCAGGGTGTACTTTTTCCCGTCAAAGTGACGCAGTCATTCTCGCAAGAATGGGCTGTTCAATATGGCACAGGAGGTTGTATTTTTTTAATCCATGAGCCACACAAGAGATACAACCTTGGTCCTTTGAAACCACTTAATTTTTACTTTTTCGGCCCACCAACCGTCCACGAAGGAAATGTCCATTTTGAGCCCCCCAGAAACGATTAAGACCATATCCAGATTGAAGTGTCTGTGTGTCTGTGTGTATTTCTCCAGGATAGCGCCCAAACGCTTAATGCGATTAAGCTGAAATTCGATTTGCAGGCATTATTTGGTCATGGCAAGAGTAGAAAAGATTGAGATGGAAATCATTCCCCCAAGGGACACATTAATCATCTATCATTCTCGAAATATTGGACTTAGAGACATGAAATTTGGTACACATGTGCCTTGTTGGACGGAAATTACATTAAAACATTTTGGTTGGAATATCACATATACAAGCTACACTAACAATATTTAAATTTCGCCATACACTGTAATCAAATATTAACGACGTCTGTTGGCGCTTAGTCGAGAAACGAACCGCGCCAGGCGACCCAGGCGGCGCTGCGGTCGCCCTTCAAGCGCTCCGCAACTGCCAGGCGCCGCCCAACCGGGTTTATCCGCCGGTCGAGAGAGGGCGCTCATTGACTGACAGACTGACAGACGCATTGACATATCAATGACCTAGTTTTTAGAGTAATGATTAATTTCTACATACATTGTTTATTGCCTTAAGTTAATTCCTAATATTATTAGATACTATTTTTTCTTTTTTAACATATGTAGTTTGAAGTATGCACAAGCCACTATTTTCTTGGTACGCTTGCCTGAGTACGGGCCTAGGCCTAGTTAGGCAGCGTTGATCTGAAGAAGGACTGGGTTGCGGTACTCTCTTTTGTGCTACTATTTACAACGGAGCCTCTAATGATAATATGTAATTTACTGTAGTTTAAAAAATGCGCATTTCTTTAAATAAATGAAAAGATTAATTTTAATCATGAAATTAATATTCAAATGAAATCACTCCTTGGCTACTTGCTGGGAAAGTCTTAGGGTGACGCAACCGATTTGTTTACTATTTAAACAACGCTTCATCAAAATTTATAATCAAACGACCGGCTACTTTTCAAGTTTTGCTGATTTTTTACACAGATTGCATGAAAACTTTCTAGCCTAGAAGTGAAAAACTGTTATTTTTAATTTGAGTTAGGGTTTTTTATTCAATATAATCTCCCTCAACAATAATACACTTATTGCAATGCTCGTCCATTAATTTTATTCCATCTCTGTAGTGATTTTCCGGAAGGCTTGCCAAATACTGCTTTACAGCTGCATGAAGGAATCGCTTACGATGACTGAATAGCTAGTATTCACTTAGGTTAAATTTGGTGAACACGGTGGATGCTCAAGCAATTTGTGGTTTAATTAGTTGAATAAGCCATCGTCAAAACACGTTAATGGTCACGTGCATTATCTTGGTGAAAGATGATTTTTTTGTGCTGCAAACCAGGTTTTCTTCACGAATTTTATAATTCAATTGATCGAAAAGGTTACAAAAATATTCAGAGTTTGTGGTTTTACCTTTTTCAAGATAATTCATTAACAAAATTCCTTTCGCATCATAGAATACTGGTAACATAAGCATTTTTGCAGTTTATTTGTGATTTGACTGCTTTGGAACTAAATAAATAACTTCAGTCCATTGTAAACGTTTTCGTTTTAAGTTAATATCATGGTGATAGATTCAGGTCTTATCTATAGTTATTAAACGATGCACAAAATAGCTTTTGTTGTACTTCAAAGTATTTAAATTTCATCGACAAATTTGTTTTCGATCCAGTTTTTGTCGAATTGTTAACGAATGCGGCACCAGCTTTCTCATGTTTAATTCTTTATGCAAAATATGTCGTCCTCGTTGATTTAAGATGTCTATGGTATCAGCAATTTCGCGAGTAGTGACAGTTAGATCAGTGATTCCCAAAGTGGTCTAGATGGACCCCCAGGGGTCGATTTCGATTCGGGTCACGAGATGTAAATGGGGGTCCACGTTAGTGGAATCCATCTAGGCAGGTCACCATAAGCATTCAGGCGATCCGTTAATGTCGTATCACTTCTTAAACAGGTTTTGTATAACAGCATAGTATTTTAAAATTATAATAATAGCAATAAACAAACGCGCGCGTCACAAGTATCACGGAATGAAATCAACACTCAACTCAAATTGCATCACTAGTCGATTGAAGAGGCCAGCGCACATGACTAAAGAGGGAAGATGCGAATGAGATATGTGAAAAAAATGCGCTTCAATGGTTATACGTGTGAGAGAGTAGGATAAACGCGCCACATGAATGAGCAAGCAAGATAGTGTTACATGTGCACTTATGTGCGGCTTTCCTACATGTTTCGTACTTCAAGGTCGTGGACGCTTAGAAATGAACAAATAAACATTTTTAATATTTTTCTATTTTTTACAACTACTGTTCCAGGTGTCAAAAAACTTTTAATGTTAGTAAGTTAAAGAAAATTCAGGCAGGGGGTCTACGGAAAACAGCAAGGGGTCTATGGGTCAAGAAAGTAAGGGTATCTCTGAGTTAGATCAACAATAACTATACCATATACTTGCTCGATGATTTCTGCCGCAATGCAGTTTTTAAATGCAGTTTGCTACAATTATTATAGTTTTAACATACCTCGAATATAAGGGACATTTGATTTATTTTATGCTTTTATTTCTACTACAACTTATTCAAAAGGACATATGAAATAAGTTTAATTATTTTGCCTTTTTTAGGGTAGTTTTTATTCCCTAAAACTTCTTCGATTTTTCTCTCGCGTGAAAGCACTCCGCCTTAAATGAGATATACGACTAAGAAAGTATAGTAGATAGTAACATCCGTATCTGCTCCGACGGCAAGCTAACCTAACATGAATTCACCACTCCACAAATCTATTAACGGTTAATGTATTTACCAGAGTCCTTGATGCATTGTTAGATGACAAGCTCCGATCGAGGTCTTCATTTATCGGAGGCGGGGCTGGAGCAGCCGAGGCGAGGACGAGGAGGTCTGACTTAAGTCGCCGTAACTTAATGCATATCGCCCGCGATCCGACCAAATGCAGTTTGTGTAATTGCTCCCGCTAAGTTTAGAGCTGGTACAGTTGGAGAGTGAAATAGCATTACACCGCTGAAAATGGAAAATTGAGTGCTATACTGTCTTCGAGCGCGGTTTTATGATTACTGAAGTTGTTCGGCTCCTCTGTGGTGGTCGATACGTGCCACTAACGCCGCACTCTCCATTCGTCTGTGTTACCCTCTCCCTAGACGATCAAAATTGCTTCCAGCATTTACGTGCTTGACAGTCAACGTTTGGAGGGCTTAATGACACATTAACCTTGCCTGTCAAGCATTTATATACTCATTTGTCGGCGCAGCGCCGCGCATCGCGCGCTGGGTAAAAATCACGTGCTTGTCAAGCAGTATTGAGCGTCTAGGGAGCCGTAAACATGCTTATAAAGCTTCCCTTTTTTCATTTGGTGGCGCGGCGTTTCCGCGTCGTGCGCTGGGAGAGGATTGCAAACCCCAGGAAATATGCAATTACCTATTTATTGGTTTTAATATTTACCAAAAATTCCTAATTTTGGAGTTTTATACCAAGGTCACGTTAATTATTCGTAATTTAAAATCCTTTTATGTATAGTAGTGGTAGTTCGGTAGATATTTATTATATTAAATTATAGCCATTAAATGTAAGAACAATGTATTTTATAACTTAGATATTTAGATAAACGTTAGATATGTGACGGAAGGCCGACTCCCACTGACTCCAAGATATTCGTTGTGAGAGCCGGGTGTCAACAAGTCCTTTTACTCCGTAATAAGATGCAAGTTATGTTATCAGAAGGTTTTATTTATTATTGGTGTATCGATTTAACAATTTATTTAACTTGATTTGAATGTTATGCCGTATCGTACTATATTGTCAGTATAACGTTCCCGAATAATCACCGCGGCGCGCGGCGAGGAAGGAAAGGTTACCTTTTGTATCGGAGATTCTGTGTCTCCTCGATACTAGCCCGGGTCTGCAGGAGTGACAGACCTCAGCTTACTCAACTCGATAAGGAGGGAAGGATGAGGTGGTAGCACTGGCTAATGCATTGACCGGCTCACGAAGAGTCGTAGCTACATCGGCATGACACCAGGAATAAAACCCTGTATCTCCAACCGTTCGTAGCACGTACTGCCAAGTTCCAGGCGACTAGTCGATACTTAGGCCTCAAACTTTTCAATAAATTGCCCGAAAGATTAAAAGCAATTAAAAACATCGATATTTTCAAGAGATCCATCCGAGTCTATCTGCTTAAAATCAACATGTATGCCCATAACGACTTCTTAAAATATTTTGAAAATACATAGCATCGTATCTACCTATTTAATCTAATACATATTATTTACCGTTAATTGTTTTGTTGTAAACTGTTATCATATAGTCTATGTTTTTGTAAATTGGTAAGTTTAAAGCTATATATTGTACATCATCTCTTGTCTAAATTGAGTAACTAGTTTAAGATTAATTACTGTCATTCCTACACAATTGTATGGTTGTATTGGAAATAAATACCTTTTATAGGAGATGATCACTCGAGGAATGATAATTGATTGGTTAAATGTACTGGTTTATATACCCTGATACATGACGCAATCCTGAAAGGAGTGATAAAATAAGTGTGTCAATCCGATCGATTTGGAGAAATTGGCATGACTCACCGCCTGTGACTGCATTAATGACCGAAATTCGATGGAATTTAATAGCAGTGCACGTGCAGAATCGATTGTATTTGCGTTAATAAATTTCTACAGAATTCATTGGTTAGTCATGCTTTTGTTGACTGTATGTAGGTACTGAAATCCCTACAGATATAAATAATAATTAGGCTCTGTAAATAATTGCTATATTTTCTATATGGTTTTGCTATATTTTCAACAAAGTAAACATTGCTAGTGCTACATCTTGGCAATTATAAACAACTCTGCGATCACGACAAAGAGCAGGTGGCTTAAAAGGTCTTTCCTGGTAGAGCCTAAGTAAGTAGTAAGTAAGTAAGTAAGTAAGTAAGTAAGTAAGTAAGCAAGTAAGTAAGTAAGTAAGTAAGTTTCAAAAACCCGATCTGGGTATCGAAATTAAGTGTCAAAATGGCGACTTTTATTGTATAATGCCTCTTTAAATATAAATTGTGTATTTAATTAATAATTGATTAGTCGATCAAGGAGGAGGTAGAGTTTCGTTATCAGACAACGGACGAGAGCAGTCGCGCTGGCGGTCCCGGCGCCGCGTTCCGCCCGGTATCACAGTTTTGGACGGGACATTTCTGTGAAGCCTTTAACTGTCACCCGCTTCGGCCACCACTGTGTATGTCTTGTTTCACAGCTTCTACTGGCCGCTTCAGATTCTACGTGACGTTGTGTTGGTTTCTCCAACTCCAACTGGGGTATCAGTTGGTTGCAACTGGAAGTAAGGGCGCGAGTGTCGGCCCGCTAGATGATTAATCTGGTTATCTCTCGGTAAGTCGTTGGTCTCTTACACGCGAGTGCCGTAACTAGACAGTGGACTGTTTTCGTCCCAAGTCTTATACGCTCACCTCACGGGAGATAGAACGATCTAATATCGTTAAAACTTCCTGAGGTGACGGGTTCGCCCGTTGTAGTTGACAGCTCTTGCTGGGGTACCAGTTAGGGTTGGAGGTACTCGCGGCTGGAGTCGCGGATTCGGCGTGCAGCCGCAACTCACGACGCTACCGGGACTCCCGTTTCGGTTAGCTCGACCTAGCACGATCACTTCGCTCTCAGGCCTCACCGCGCGCAGAGAAGGCTGGAAATCCTGATTCATGCAAGCCGAGACAAAGGACTCGGCCTATCCCCGCTAAAATCATCATAGCTAGCGGAATCGATCCCGGGTCAAGTATCTGGGATCGGATACTAAAATAAGTATTTGCGGTTTTAGAAGAAAAGTACATACATAGAATTCAGCAACGTTGGAATAGCTTTATAAACTGTTGTCGGAATATCACGTTCCTCGTTAATGAGGCACGGACTAAGGAGGTGTCTCGTTATCTTGCAAATTAAGATAACGAAATATCACAACCGGCACGAGTACACGAAGGTACCTTATTATACCCACTGATAAAACATGCAGACCGCGAAAAACTTCGAAGCAGAGGACCTATTGTCGTCAGGGGAAATAAAAGCGAGACGAACATGCAAATGCAGAGTGTCTTCCCGTATATTTTTTACTGGCGCTCCGAGGAGAGTAAGGCTGGTTGCGTGATGGCAGCGGAATTGTCTCAGTCTCAGGGTGCCCGAGACGCACTGAATAATAATGACGTCGAATTTGATAAAGAGCTCACCTTCAAGACTTTTCATTGCGGTTCGTTTTCGTGACGAGTGACAGGCGAGTTTCTTTATGTTTTCTTACACACATTTATTTTTTTAGTGGTTTCTCATTGGATCATCCAATAACTATATTCTTTAACCACCCTACCTTTGGGTTATTATTCAAAAAGTAGGTAAAAATCGTTGGGTTTTATTCATTAGATTTCTTAATAATAATACTTATTTACAATCTACCAGAAAACTTTTTTACACAATAGACCTATTTGAGACACCTTTTTGTATTTAGAATCAAGAACAATTTGACGAATTACGTAGGCGTAGGGTTTCGTTTTTTTGTACTTGAACGTATGTGATACGGTTTGTTGCGTTCGGGCTATAATATGCAGACGTATCACGTACGTTCAAGTAAGGCGGTTAAATGAATTCTACACAACTAATTATATTAAGTAGCAAAAAAAACACAAAAAACGTCGCTCATGCGAAAATTCAAACTACTGTATCATGGAAACCAAACTACTGATTCAAACTACTGTATGTATCATACAAAATAAAACGCAAGAACTCGATTTAAAAATCTTGAGTCAATCTATGTAGTGGTGTATTTAGAATTTGCCTTTGATAATTATAAATTATAATGTTTCCGGAAAATCAATTTAAAACTTAGAACTCGGATCCTGCATTGCTACATCTGGCCAGTGGTTAAGTACGGCAGCGAAGCGTGGACCGTAAAAGAAGACACCAGACGGCGGATAGAAGCTTTTGAGATGTTAGCAACGAAAAAACGCTTCAGCGTGCTGGTTCGACCCGAAAATTGTTGCACACCGTCAAAAAGCGCAAGATTGAATATCTGGGGCACGTGCTGCGGCATGACAGATATCAGCTGCTCTAACTGATATTGATGGGCAAAATTGAGGGTAAACGACGCCGTGGAAGGAGGAAAAAGTCGTGGTTGTGCATTGTCAGAGAGTGGACCGGGATCAACAGTACAGAACAGCTTTTCCGAAAGGCGCAAGACCGACAAAAGTACTCAGAGCTAACGGCCAACCTCCAGTAATGTAAAGGCACTTCGAGAAGAAAAAGAAGAATTAATTTGTTTATAAATTTCATTAGCATTTGAGTACGTACAGGGACGATAGGTAAAACGGAAAATGCGTAACACATAAAATAATGAATGAAGAAATGGGTTGATAAAATCCACAGAAATCTAAACTAATCTGATTCGCTTAAAAACAATTAAAAAATATTATTATATTTAACTTTGGATTTATTGGATTACTACATTGGATAATTTTATAAAATAAAAACAATACAGTATGTGTTTTTTTATTTTTTGCACACATTTGCGATAGTCGACGTAGTAGGTAATGGATATGATGTTTACCTCCATTTCTCATTTTGTAGATTGTTCTACATGAAAAACTAAGTTAAAAAATATATTTTTTCTCTTGGTTTAGTCCTTTGTTATTTTCATCAATTGTCTTTGAAATTTGAAGCGGCAAAGAAAGATGAAATTTGAAAGAGCAAACCGTGAATAAAGCTATTGTTAAATTAGATTTACAAAATACATAATTCCATTTTGGGTTCATGTCGCCTACTAACGAACCCAACTAGCTGAAATAAGTAATGAATATAACATGTAATACGTTATATAACAGTGAAACGTAATTAATATTACATTATGCGTGGGACGAGCGAAATGATCGGAAATGACATCGCGCAGTAATACAGGACGCCGCGGAGGAAGGGAAAGGGCGCGCCCTTCATTAATGAATTCGGTTTAATTAGAAGCCTGGGGCGGAATGATCGCATTCACAACCAAGGCAAATGGCTGCCTCTGTTTAAGTTCATTAAAATCCCGTTGCCTGTGTGACGTCACGAGAATACGGATTAGACGGCAATCGAAGGGGTGAAATATGCGACGCGGCGTTAGCTGATCTCATGGCTGTCTTGACATTTTGTAAATTAGATAAAGAAATTGGTTGTTTCACCCCAAGACTTTCTCGGCAAGTAGCCAAGGACTAATTTCATCTGATTAATTTATTTCATAAATAAATTCGATGAGCGCCCTCACTCGGCTTGCGGACGAACCCGGTTTGGTATCGTTGCAATTGCCTCCGTTCGTTTCTCCGCTTCGGGCGGCTCGGCAATAATATTTGATTATAATGAATGGCAGAATTAAAATAATATTAGTACAGCGTGTATATGAGATACGCATCGTTCCTGCTGCAAGATTCTGTTCTTTACATGAACGGTTTTTCGTGAGGATTCTGTTTAGTGGTGAACGTGTCTCTATACTAGAGTTCATACAAGCATCCTGTTAGTGGGATCCTGCAAAAGGATAGTTACGTATTGACAAATTATGCGTAGGTTTTAATTTTCATGTCAAAACAAAGCTGTCCCTTTCATGCCACCTCTCCCATACGCGCGTTTTAGCTTAACTTAGTAAATACTAAACAATAATAATACATAAAATGTGTTTTATTAATGCAACTAATATTTCTTCAGGGGTTATACTTTTCTGAAATTCGTATCCTGTTTTGTTGTCTTTCTTCACTCTTTCTCAAAGATTGTCAAATGTGGACATGGTCATCCTGAAGTAATTGAAAAATGTAGACTCATCTTTTCTTAATTCACCCATCCAATTCGAAAGTTACCGACTTTAGATCGTCGTTTCACAATTTCTTGTAGACAAAATAATCGCTAATAATTACGCTAATACCAAAACAATATCTCAAAAGTGTTCACGTCCATCCCGTCTGAATTGTTGTACATGTCAGCGCGCTCTGTTCTATGCCCTATTCTTTTGCCCTTCTTATGTCCTTATAGCCCATGGTTTCTGACACCATACAGGCGGTATCAAGGTTTAGTACACCTAGT
Organism: Micropterix aruncella; assembly: GCA_944548615.1. Lineage (NCBI taxonomy): Eukaryota > Metazoa > Arthropoda > Insecta > Lepidoptera > Micropterigidae > Micropterix > Micropterix aruncella. The sequence continues at coordinate 22,273,638 of OX155952.1, read as the reverse complement.
GTTTCACTCTAGCAGGCACATGCTTAGAGAATAGAACACCTAAAAGTGACCGCAACACTGACGCTTGGGACGTCGTCAGATACTCTACCCTGTGAGTTTATAACCGAGGCGAAATATTTGAATTAGTCGACTTGGTCTTTATATCCGGTCTGCGAGTCGTCAGTCCTGTCTGGTGGGACTAAACATTATGCTCCATTTTAGTACTTCGGATGCAGAGACCATCTCTTTCGCTTATATATTTGTATGCTAGAGTGTATAAATTCTACGCTAATTCGTTTATATAAAATTGTATGGTATATAGTGCATACCTATGTCTATTTCTTACTCTCGACTAGTGTAACATTCTAATAATTATCCCATTTAGAATTTCTTACATGTGATAGTTTAATCTATCGTCTTTTTAGTGAGGCATAAAATAATATTTATGTAGTTACCAGATACCTACAACGATATAGACTAGTATTCTAAAATATATTTCATTTATATTGCTAATTTAGTCTAACCTCCGCTCACCTATCATATTATTCTACCTATCTCTGCTTAAAGGGGCTCAACATATTCTATTGGATCACTTTTACTTTAACACTTTAGGTTAACCCAATTTTAAAATCGGTTGAAATGCACTCTATAGTTATTAAACTTATCAAAGCATGTTCGACAAATCCGTAGACTGTTCGAAGGCTCTCAGGATGTGCTTCTACGAGGACGCGAGTATGCATTTTACTTATAATGAACCTTCTATCCTTTAAAGGGCGATCTGATGAAGAGAATGCCCCTTTTTCCCATTCTGCAATCCTTTCATAATCTTGGAAATTGAACGAATAGTACGTTTCCATACGGAAATTGAACGAATAGTAGGAATAGGTCTTCTTTAGGTGAACAGTAGGGCGGTGTCGACTACAACGGGCGAACCCTTCACCCCAGGCTGGTATAATTATATGTGATCGTTCTTTCAGCCGTGGGATGGACGTAGAAGACTTAAAGACAAGACAATCTACTGTCTAGCTCCGCCAACAAGCCCGTTAGAGGCCAACGCCTTACGGCAAGCGGGCAGCGGGCAGCCTCGCCCCCTAACTACCCGTTTTGGCAGGATATCTCCGTCTGAAGTTAACCTTTAGGATACGTCCGCCGTCCTCCCGGCTGGTTACGGGTCTGAAGTCGCTAACGCGGCTCTATCTGTTATCGCGTATTACAGCGGCGATAACAATTTGAATGTATCGCGGACCTGGGCGTCCTTTGCCCATAGTGCCACACGGGATCGGGTGGCTCAAAGTCATTTCAAGAGTAGCATGACAACAGGTCAACATTTACCCCCGCTGCTTAGAAGATAGTCAGAGTGCACAACCGATTGGCGTCGCCGAACGATGCGCAAGCCGTCCAGTAGCGCGGGTATGCAATCCCGCCAGGAGAAACCGGTCCACCACCTGTGAAGCCTGAGACGCGAGAGTCTTACCAGGGGTAGCATTCCGCACGAGGAGGCTTCTGAATAGGAGTTGAATCGTGAGTTGAGCCGATCCGAGTTCAAAATGGATCTTGTGGCCCAAGCTGCACGAAACCATTCGCTACCTCTCTAGGTGAACAGTTTGGTTCGCTGGACTCTCAATCGCACTATCCTAGAAGCAATGCAACGCAGCTATGGAAACCACGTCGGTGGTTTATTCTTAGATCTGTCTCTTGAATTCGATCTTGTAGATCACTCGCTTCTAATGCTGAAGATCGAGCACTACGGGTAAGAGGAAACGCGTTAAAGCTACTGCTTCTTATCGCAGAGAAGCCATATGCCTACATCGGAGGAATTATATGGTTACACTGAGAGGAAAACTCACAGCAGTCGCCATGATGAAACGGAAAATGTCAGACTTATTGTATTACACAATATAATCTGTATTCTACGCCTCGATTACGTAGAAAATACACGTATAGTATTTTTTTCGATTAGACATAACACAATTTTATGCAATGATAAGATTGTAATAGATCTCAAGACAATATCACGCGGCAACGTCATTATCAGTGACGTCACTGCAAGGTGAAATCTATTATCAGTCGTTTAACGGTGGTCCTAAGAGAATGGTATATTGTGCGTATTTATTATAAATTGAAATGCAACTGTTAGGTTCTAGCTCTATATAGCTGGGGATTTAGTGCGATGTACCCTGCATTTTGTGATTAAAGGCTCATACTTGGCACAATTGTTCCTTAGGCGGTCCTGAGTGGATTTAGACCGGGAGCCATCGGCGGCCACCCCGCGGGTGGCGGGGGGAGGGGGTGGAAATTTGATTCCGCCGCGCGTTACTTTGAGCGTTTTATCTTTCGGACTATAAGTACTTGGGCAAGTTAGATATCATTTTCGGGTAACTCAATGATAACAAATTCATTTCTGGAAGAAAAAAAATACCTATCCATAGAAAATATATGAAATAATTGGTAAAATCCAAAAATCGTTGACATCTTTTCTTTACTTATACGAAGTTTACTTTTTAACCATAAGAGTTATCGGTATGAAAAAAATACATTCTGACAGCCACACTTACTTGAATTACAGACATATATTTTTCATTCGACTGATATTGTAAAATGTGAGTGAAAAAATATATAATTCATCGCACGGCAGACCGGCGTATTACGTCCGTTACGTAGAGACGGGCATCGACCCAAGTTAGATAATTACTTATCGGATTATTTAGTTTCTGCGATTGGCCAGTGAGTTAAAAACAAGAAGTACAATCGTTATTATTATTATGATAACTATATTATTATTGTTTTTACTATTTAATAAAAATAATTCATCATTCACACACCGTACTAACTGATATTTGTGCACATACCTTAAATACTCTAAGTATTAATTTGTCTGCAATCCCTACCACTTCGTTGAAAAAATAATAGTAAGTATTATATACATATGATATAAGCACATACCTACCCATACTTACTTAATTGCTAGGAGAAACTATTAAAACACTGAAAATTGGCTATTCTTTTGAATGCCTATTTTCAATTTTTTCATTTCATTTCAGGTGAAACAGGGGCAACAACCTCGCTTTTTGTGGCCCTATAAGTGAAAAATGTATGGGTTATGACTTTACAAATTTTATACCAATTTAGATGATGAATTTGTACTTTTAGTTTTTAAATGTATGATTAACTTTAATCTTATTATTTAACACTTTACTGACTATTTTGTATATTACCCCTAGGGTACTTTCAACAACTTTCAGTACGTTTTCGAACCTACTCGAATTATTGACTATTTCAATTATTAGGCTTCTATTTTGATTATTTAATTTTTTACTGACTATTTTAGTTAGTATGATGATTGACTCTTAGTAAGTACCCATTAAGATTATTGATTCTTTTAATTAATAAGCCTTTATTTGGTTTTGTAATAAGATTTTACAATAAATAACTTTTAGTAGGTTCCAACGTTTCTAAGATACTATTTATCCAATCTAATAGCTAAATTATTAACAATGTTAAGTAAAGATTAGAGTAGTAATTAGATTTACTACCTAATACAAATATTTTGCCACGTCCAAGAGCGGTTTTTAGCCACCAATTGGACACGACGTAAATGTTATGTATGTTATATACTTAATATATGCTATCTAAACAAACATTATAATTTTTACCTAAGGCATTCGCAATATCATGACAGCAGAAGTACTTTCCAGTACCTTTGTGTTTTCCAGTACCTCTGTGCACCCACAGCTTCTCAAGCTGGGTAATTGTGGTAATTTGCCTTTCTGCTGCTGCTGGTCTGCGAAGCCAGTATCCATAGTCAATAGCATAATTTTTGTCAAGCCATGAGTGACAGTGTTAGATACATGCACCATCATGCGAGTGTCCACATCTTCGTGGTTACGTATCACGTAACCACGAAGAAGCGTACGCTTTGTATCACGTGTGATATTGGTTAAAATATTTGGTCCACCCATGTTGCAAACTTCCTTGCCGTTGTCAGAGCAAACAATCCTTCCTTAAGGAATTGTTTATCATCAAATTGGCCTAACCTTTAGGTAGTTTCGTCGTAGCAGTGACCCATGTTCTTTGAATGTTTCCTCTGTTAATATTTTTTTATGCTTTCATTGTTATACGTCCCAAACCATATCTACTTTTGAAACCCTGTTCTTTGCAGAGAAATGGTATACATACTGGTGTACCTATTCTCCAAAGTCTTCCTATATCCTGAACTCAGCATGTAGACTAATGCAAATCAATGTAGAGTGATCGCTCGTGGGTGGCGTTTGGAACGGTTGCAGTGCCAAAAATACTAGTAATCGATTTTAGTAGGTCTGACCTTGTTCCAGATAGCAATTTACCCATTGAAGAAAGTGCTGGAGGACTGGCTTGGTTTTCTTGTGCCAAGAATGAATCGAAATCTTCTACTCTGTGCTCACAGGTTGCAATGTAAAGTTTGCTGAATGGACTGCAGTCATTCTCAAGGCCTCTTATTTTTGCTTTCATTTTGCTCTCACTCTTTTTTTACGTATTTTAATAACTTGTATAATTATATTGTGTATATACTTGTTGTATAATGAGACATCATTAAGTTTGGTTGGATCCAGTAAACTTTTTTTATAGTTTATGTGTAATCTTCCTTTACAAATGTTATGTATTTAGGAGCAATAGCTTTACAAGATCAAAAACTCTTTGCCGCTTTTTTCTATATTGAATACTGCATTTACAACTTCAATACATAGAAGTATGGAGACTGTTCGACAAAAGGATTTCCTGGAGTATTTATTGTAGCTACCGGTGATTGCAGGTCTAGAATAAAGTTCTTCTTATTTGCGGCAGTGTCAGAAAGATGGCTGCCGTGTTCAGCTGTTCTCCGTAACAAAACATCCGGCTCAAAACTGTAAACGGACCAATTCAGGTCCAGCGAGAAGCCACTTAGTCAGGGTTTTCAGTCAAACCAATCAATTCTGTGATGTATAAAATAATATTATGTTGCATAATGAAGAAGTAATCACAAACTATTTAGCGTAAAGATGAATATAAGTGTAAAAATAGGTCCTACCTATGTACATCTCCTTTTAATGTGGCACTCATTTGCTCATGTGCTTGGTCCAAAGCTATCCCCGTAAACTTGCGATCGCTTTTTCGACCCAACTATTACACATTTTCAAAGTGCTTTAATAATTCTCCGTGCGGCAGACAAATTCTTTCACTGTTTACTACTAAACTGAGTGGATGGACCAAAAGGTCACCAAAGGAGCGGGCACTGTTTGCTCAAAAGAGCGAGTAGTGCCCGCGCCGCTCTGCAGCTTGACGAACTTATCAACGCATTATAACGTATGGTAAAATGCCCTCCCTTATGTAATTAAGTAGGTATGGGTAGGTATGTACTTGTATATACTACTTGCTATTATTTTTTCGACGAAATAGTAGGGATTACAGAAAAAATAATACTTACGTAAGTATTTAAGGTATGTTAAGCACAAGTAATTAGGTACGGTGTGTGAATGATGAATTATTTTTATTAAATAGAAAAAACAATAATAATATAATTATCATACTAATTATTACCATTGTACTTGTTATTTTCAACTCACTAACCTATCGCAGAAACTAAATAATCCTATAAGTACTTATCTAACTTCGCTCGATGCCCGTATCTACTTAGCAGGCGTAATACACCGGTCTGCCGTGCGATGAATTATATTTTTTTCACTCACTTTTTACCATGGCAGTCCAATAAAATATATATTGGTGTAATTAAGATAAGTGTGGCTTTCGGAATATATTTTTTGAATACCGCTACCTCTTATGGTTAAAAAGTAAACTTTAAATAAGTAAAAAAAATATGTGAATGATTTTTGGATGTTACCAATTATTTCATATTTTTTCTATGGACCGGTATTTTTTTTCTTCCATAAATGAATTCCTTATCATTGAGTTACCCAGAAATGATATCCCACTTGCCCTAGTACCTATAGTCCGAGAGATATAGGGCTCAAAGTGACGCGCGGCGGAATCAAACTTCCACCCCCTCCCCCCGCCACCCGCAGGGTGGCCCCCAATGGCTCCCGGTCTAAATCCACTCAGGACCACCTAAGAAACAATTGTGCCAAGTATGAGCCTTTAATCACAAAATGCAGGGTTCCCATACAAACTGTTGCACTAAATCCCCAGCTAATAAGACTTGCTATGTATAAGACTGTCGCTTGATAGCGACAAGGTTGCTATGTATGAGGGTATAGTGTGGTCGTGCCTTAAGACTGCACCGAGCAAAATAAGCGAAAACGTCAGTCACGGTTTTGTCGCTGCAATCCATAATTTTTCGGTAATAAATATTTAAAAAATATATTTAAGATCTCAACGAATGTGTTTACAATAATACATCTTCTATAATCAAAAACCATTTGCTGGTTAATATTTCTTTCAACATAAAGTTGGGGAAAAACTTAAGAAAAGCACTCCGGCGTTTTGTTCACAATGAATAAAGAAATTAGATTTTATTTCAAATTTCAAATCGTAATAAATCACAAACGTTCAAGCTACAAGAAAGCATCACGGATATTTAAAAATGTTCCCTGCTTATTTAAATATGATTTTTTTAGAAGATACCTCGAATCTGCCATACAAATTTACTATGGCCAAATAACGTTCGATATATATACGCGAGCGCAAGGGTGAATTATTCAGTCGTCCACTAGAGCTGAGGAGGGGGTGACGTTTCTTTGCGTAGCGATCTGACCTCGAAAACCGGCCGCGATCTATTTCGTGCGCGTATAATATCACTCACGCGGTAAAACGATGTAAGCATTTATTGAAAGTATTTTTTATTTAGATTTTATCTGGTATTAGTGTTCCTTTTTCTATTGTCGAAAGTTGTAATTAGGTCAGCTCGTGTAAGAACCTGACCTAATTATAACTTGTTTTTATCTAAATGAGCATTATATAGCATTATATATATACAAGTTTTTATCTAAATGAGCATATTATTATGTTTTAGTAAAAATGGGAAAGCGTAAGATTAAATATCATAAATTGAAATGTGGCTCAAAGTTTCAAAACAAACGACTTCTCGCTTCTATTGTACGTGCAAGTGCCATCGCTGAGCAAGACTCGCTCGCCCAGGTATAAAAATCTTAGGATCTAAGTGATAATACGTTACAAAGCAATAATTACTTTTATCACTGTACATTTCGTTCCTAGGAATCTTCGAACAATGTGATAATAGGCTCGAGTATAAGAAAACTTGATGAACACTCGACGACAAAATATACGCCGTGCAATGATTTTGCGGTAAGTTAGTTGTATATATTTTTTTTTAAGTGTTCTAGTATAAACTTTACCTGTATATTTGCAACAAAGATTTTCGGTACTTAATTCAGTTACTTTTATTAACTATCTAATTTTACCAATACAAATCGTGTTTTCGATTGAGATATATACCTATATATTTTAAAAAAAATACTGTGATATTGGGCTTGATTGCGTTTCTTCGTGAACTAAAATTGGAAATTAGTCCGTGTGAACGAGACAGGGTAATACGCTAGAGCGGAATGTGAAATGAACGGTTTTCACTTTTCACTTTTTCGAATTAAAACTACCCACCAAAGATAAAGCATCTGAATGTAACACAGCACAAAATGTATTCAAATTTATTCGGACGAGTATTAGTCCGACAGGTAGTTTTATCGACGATCGTTCGTTTTATATTCCGTTCTAACTCGTTCGTATTGCTTCGTATCTCGTTCGCTTGAACTAATTCCAGTTTCAGTTCACAAAGAAACGCAATCGGCCCATTGCCTACGTAATTTAAATTTGATAAAGTTTTATTATCAGTGTAAATTTGACTTGCAGTGCAACTTTTCTATACATACCTTCTTCAATATTTCCGGTCACTTCTATTTTCAGAAGCAATTCAGCAATAATTTATTAATTCAATTAATTTTATTTCAGAAATCATTTGAAACGGACTCGGATTCCGATTTCGAATTAATAACAGAAGAGGAAAATAATGATGATGTGGATTTTTTACCTGAAGGGAATAGAATAGTAGATTTTAATTACATATTCAAACAACTCCAAGAAATGGCCCATCACAACTCTGCATTTCAATGTAACTTAAATTTTTTAAAACTTACCAAGGAGATTAAGAAAGGGTTTCTATCAAAATTCTTTTTTACGTGTCGATTATGCAATGCAAAATTAGAACTTTTAAATTGTAAAAAACCAGATAGCCCAGTTGAACTTAACCTCAACCATAACGCTGTTAGTAGTTTCATGTCTATTGGCGCTGGATTTTCAGGATTGGAACAAGTTTCAGCCTCCCTGAACATACCCTGTATGTCTGATAAATTATACTCAAAGTGCCATACCAAGATCTGTGAACTATGGGAACTAGCTAAAGAGAAATGCATGGAGGAAGCAGCCAAAGACGAATATAATTTAGCTGTACTCAACGGCGAAGTGGATGCGAATGGAGTACCAATGATTACTGTGGTGGCTGATGGCTGCTGGTCGAAAAGATCGTATAGAAAGAACTACAACGCATTATCGGGTGCTGCAGTAATAATAGGATACAGGACAAAGAAAGTACTATATATGGCAGTAAAGAATAAATATTGTATGGTTTGTGCTCGAGCTGAAAACAGAAAACACACAGTTCCAGATCACATATGTTTCAAAAACTATACAGGTTCATCTAGCGCAATGGAATCGACAGCTTTGGTTGAAGGTTTCAAAACATCATTGAACACTCACAAACTGATTTACTCTAGATTGATAGCTGACGGTGATTCAAGTACACATAGAAACATAGAAAAATCGAAACCGTATGGAAATTTACTCGTGGAAAAAATAGAATGCACTAATCATTTACTACGAAATTACTGCACAAAGTTAGATGAACTGACCAGAAATACAAACTATCCATTGAAATATAGAAAAGTTGTTAAGAATAACATATTGCGCTTAAGGCGTTCTGCAACTGGTGCTGTAAAACATCTTAATTCTGAAGGTAGCAAAACTTTTCAACAAAAAGTTCTACAGTTGAAGCAAGATTTGTTGAATTCACCACACCACGTATTTGGCAATCACAGCTTATGCAAATCTTACTATTGTGAAAAGCAAACCGAAAACGTAGAATCCGTAGAAGAAAACCTAGTTCCAATAATGAAAAGTCAAGAGGGTGGTTTTATATTTTCAGCCATATTGAAGTTTATTTCCAGACTGGTGAATAACGCGCCAAGCCTGATGCATAATGTTAATAGTAATATAGCTGAAATTTTTAATAGTGTAATTGCAAAGTTCGTCGGTGGAAAACGAATAAATTACTCAGGCAGGCAATCTTATGGAGGTAGATGTGCCGCAGCAGTAGTGTCCTTCAATTCAAGAAAGCCAGAGACTTACCTAAGCAAAAATATTTTTCTGCGAAGTCCAAACAAACTTATTAAACGACTTGAAACCAACAGAAATATCAAAAGATTGACATCAGCAAAACGCAAAATAATAAAATCGTTTCATTGTAAGAAGCCTGTTATTAGTCATGAGGACAAAAATTACGGAGAGTCTTGTGAAAAACCTGACCTGGAAAAGGCGGATTATGAGTTTGCCAAAATCGAGCATTTGAAATGCATAACTTTGACTAAGGAAGATCGCCACTTACTAGAAAGAAGAACTATTTTGCAGGCAGAATCCATAGAATGGCGCCAGGAGCGAAAACTTCGGCTAACTGCATCTATATTTGGAAAAGTTTGCAAACGAGGACTTATTAAATGCGGACCTTTGGTAAAAAATATACTGACTGAAAACAATTTAAATCATGTGAAGTCTATACAACATGGACAAAACCATGAACATCTGGCACGTGATCAACTATCTTGCTATCTTCAAAGTCCTATAAATCCATGTGGATTATTTATTGACCTGGATCTACCATTTTTAGGTGCGAGTCCGGATGGACTTTTGCAAGAGGACAAAATTGTAGAAATAAAATGTCCGTACTCAGCTAGAGGAATGAGTATTAATGATGCCATCAGAGAGAAAAAAATTACTTTCTGGAAAATAGACAAAGATGGCAATACCAATGTAAATAAAAAACACGATTGGTATTTTCAAGCCCAAGGACAAATACACGCCACTCAAAGAAAAATTTGTGTATTTGCTGTTTGGACGGACGTAGACATGAAGGTGGAAGTCATAAACGAAGATGAAGGCTTTTGGAGTGAGATGGAAATAAAACTGAAAATATTTTACTTTGACTGTTTGCTACCAGAAATTATAGATTCAAGACTGGATAGGCAAATGGACATAAAGGAACCTGCCTATATTTTGGAAGCATTAAAAAAAAAAGAGATATTAAAAAATAATAAACGGAAAATATTGGAAACAAAATCCGTTAAGATTACGAAACCAAAAAAAACTAGTAACAATAAAAATGTTTAACAATGTGAAAATTTTCTAAATCAGTTTAAAGCCAGTTCAAGGCAATGAGCAACTTTTTTGTCCAAATTGTAAATTGTAACTTTTTTTATAATAATGCCTATATTTTTCTAAAAATTCATAAAACTAAAATTCTTCAGATATGGTCTTTTCCAGGTATCATCTAAGGCGACTACCTCTCTCAAATAGTGATAAACTGACATTTTGCGATCAAATTTATGGGCCTCCCGCATGCATTTAAATATTATAAAAAATATTAATCTTGTAGAAAATTTCCTAATATTTTGTTCTACGATGCAGAATTTCATTGTTTTGATTTAATTCCTAATCAAAATAAATAAAATCTGAAGTCATCACTTTTTTGTAAATTACATTTTTCTGGGTATCTACAAAGTCAAAGAGATACCACATTAGATACCCCAGAGAGATACCAGATTATAAATTCTTACGAATATCTTAACTGGCGCCGCAATATGTTATTTCGATATTTTCTGTTTTTAACATTCTTTTTCACATTTTTTCCATGTACCTACTGACATACCACTCGGGCGAGGTGCATGGCCATGCAGATTTCTGGACGGTGTTTTTCATCTGAGTCATCATATTTTTTTTATGTATATGATTATACTTATGTAAATTAGGATATTATTAAAGATAATATTATAATTACGGTACCTCCGGTTGTTTTTTGGAGGTTTCCTATCCGGACTTAAACGCTCTCATTGATCAGTGATTTCGTGTGACTTCATATTGCTTAAAATTCTTATTTTACGGATTTTATATATTGTTGCTTTTAAATATGCATCACAAATAAAGTGTAAGCGTTTAAGGCAATGGATACCGTTATTTCCTCCTCAATGAGTCATAATAACGTATACAATAAAGAAAAACTGACTCTTTTGCTGTTATTTTACTGATCCTTCTACTGTCTTGTGCATTGTGTTAAGTCTTTTTCAAGTCTTTTTTGATGCCCGGGCTAGAAGATAATCTTTTGGCACTATAGTGGTCGCAATCGCTCCTGACATTCCGGGTCGTAAAACGTGCGAGCACGACAGCACATCACTTTTCTCCCTCGCACAAGATATAGAGATCGCTATCCCCGGCCACGCCTCACTATCGATATCGATGGATTTTCGATATTGATGTGTGATACATAGTAATATTTGACAGTACTTAAATGAAAAATGAAAAACGAAGGGGTTGGTAAACTTCGGCCCAAGTGTTAGGTTAGGTCACCTGATCTTACATTGTAAGGATCCGGGTTCGATTCCCGGCTGGGTCACTATTTTCCATTGGGATAAAACTAACGGAATTTCATTTTCAATTCTGTCGGCCGAATGCCATAACAAGACACACACTTACACACATGTTACATGCACACATACATATAAACACTTCATATTAGGGTTGGTTGTAAGAGATTGTCGTATGATAATAAACCCGCCCATTGTGAAATTTCACAATAAAGAGTACAAACAAACAAACAAACAAAACAAATTACTTTCTTGTATGTATTTATAATATATTAGGATGTTCGGGGTAGTCCAAAACAACTAAATGAACTTAGCACGTAAACCATAAGAGATTCATTGCCAGTCCTGTAAATACACCCTCAATAAAGGGAGTTACTCTCTGGAAGGGTTTCAAATGTTACGTATCTCCTGTCCAAATAATCTAATAATCTCCTGTCCAAAAAGTCTTCTAATATCCAAAGCGTGAAACGATAGTTGGTGTGAAATATCGTATCTACTTTTTAAAAATTAAACAGTTTTTTTTTTATTTTGATGATTTAGTGTACCGAATATTGTTCAATATGAGAAATTGAGTTTAAAGTTATACATGACTTTTTTTGTTGAGGTCAAGGTTACCGACAAAAAGCGGGTTTTATTTTTAAAATTCAGTTCTTCAAGTTTTTTTTTCTTAGTAACAAAGGCCTATATGAAAAAAACTTTCAGATAAGTTTTAACTTGGTTTCCATGTTGAATTTATATAATCTCCTGTACAAAAAGTCTTCTAATATCCAAAGCTTGAAACGATGGTTGGAGTGAAATATCTTATCTACTTTTTTCACGTTCACGAATTTTCACATTTTACACAAATTCGGTTGATTACGTAATCTTGGGGGGGGGGGGGGTAAGGCCGCAGATTACGTCTGTAAACATGTGGGAGGGGGGGGGGGTAGAAAATCCCAAAAACGTGATTACGTAATATGTGGACGGCCCCGCCTCATAACCGCACAATCAGAGACCTGTATTCAAATAATTATGATATCGTTTATATAAATTACTGTGATATAGTTAAATATAAATATAATATAAGACGAAATAGTTAACAATGACTCAGTTTTCTGCTTTTTCTGTAAAATATCTAATTTTGACTTACACTGTACTTTTGTTTAGGCGACGATATTCGACGCGCCATATCGTCGCGACGATTGGCGCCAACCGGTGTGCTGCGTTAAATACCTATTTAGGGCACGTGAATTATGGTCGGCGCAGTCTTAATAGATAGTGAGCTCGTCTATTTAAAGCGTAGTCGATTGAGCGAACGCAAACAATACAGTCGTTGTAGTATCATTGTTGAAATTATTTCATGATAGTCATCTCAGTTATTTGGGCTGGTTGGTTCAATGAGGGTGAATACCTTTGAAGGACTGGTAATAAAGGGATTATTTCACGGTATGCATGGTAACACGTTATTACAATACTGGTACTACATTCTTGCATACACCACAATAATTGACACCATCTATAAATGTAGCTACCTTTTGATTATGTTGATTATTTTTATTTATTTTTGAGATTTCTATATACTATTATTTGGATTTTTTCTTGATAGTTAATTTATCGTTTATTTTTAATTATCTTGACTGGTTTTTATGATATGATTCTAAAATTCACGATTATTTTTAATTATTTTATTCATGATACACACACATACACACGACATATTTCTATGATTATTAAAGAATCTGATTCCTAAAATAAATGTAATCTTTGCTCAAAGAAATATTTACAGGAAAAATCATTCTATTCGGTGGATGAGTACTTGATGTAGGTGGTAATCGAATGTATCGATAATGTTTTTTTTATATTGTTCATCTAGATATAAGTATAAAAATTAGGTAATATGTATTATTTCCAAGTGATTATTTGTCAATAGAGATTTTAATATGAATATATCCATAATCACACCTAACCGTCCTCAAGTAAAGCTGGGCACAGTTCCTTCATTACACGACTGCCCAACAAAAAAGGAGTGTAATGTGTCCAGGGGTCATCTAGGTATGTTTTCCGTTTCTTTATTTCACCATAACTTATAAAAGCTTGATCCGATTTAGAAGTGTGCGATATTTTAAGAATCATGATCACCCGAGTGTCATAACCCTATGACACTCGGGTGATCACCTCAACTGTCCAAATATCAAGTAAATTGTTATCTAAATGACTAAATGTCCAAATGTCAATAAATTAACATAAATACTATATATCGTCGAAGACTATCGCGGTTGTTTGACATTATAAATAGTATAGAAAACGAATTTACCGCGTGAAATTTGTAGCACCCAACGTTTCGGTGACGTTGCAGCCGCCGTTGTCCAGGGTAGACATACCCTGGACAACGGCGGCTGCAACGTCACCGAAACGTCGGGTGCTACAAATTTCACGCGGTAAATTCATTTTCTATCCTATTTATAACTATATATCGTGTTTATCGTTAAATGAAATGTCTGATTGAGTACATTTCGGAAATATAAATGTATATAGTAATATTTATTACAAATAAGTAATAAAAATATTTATTTAATATTTTATTACAAATAAGTAATAAAAATATACATGTACATATCTATGTAGATATATGGATAAATACTTATACCACAAATACTTTATAAAAAAACGTAATAAAAATAATTATAAATACATCAGTTCACTTTCTGTAACGACAGTGGTGTTCTTATTTTTTTTAATTTATTTACTTGTTCCTTATTGACCTATTTTTCTTGAAAACACTGACTATGTTACGGTGTAAGGCCCTTTATTCCAAAATTAGGCGGTCAATAGTCAGCTGCCGCAGACGGAATTCTCAATGCGCTAAACAATGAATTCATTGCCGGGCTGAATTCATATGAACAAGCAGCAATGAA
>OX155952.1:22172620-22257620 GCA_944548615.1 Micropterix aruncella | reverse complement strand
CAGCAAAATTGAACTTATTGGACTATCCAATCAACAAAGGTAGGGGGGGGGGGGCATGATGCTTAGTTAATATTTTGAGAGAGAACATGTTTTTACAGTAACGTCTTGAAGTAGGGCAACGAAGTTGCATGACGGATAACATGCAAAAGCTGGTTCTAAAGTCGAGCAGAGTAGACGGTCAATGAGTTAGTGAAAAGAGAAGTCTGATGTAATGGCATTGCTATGGTGTTGTCTTGACTTGACCTGAGTGTAACACCATGACTTCCCAACGGGTGAAAGAGGTCTTTAATGTAAAGAGGTGCCTTGGGACTATTCGGTACTTTAAAAAGGAGTGAGAGGGCAGGCAGATTTCTGCGCTCACGAATTCGAAGCCAGTGAAGTCCATCGCGATATTCGCTTACGTGATCAAATGTATGCAAGTCGACAATGGCTGGCAAAGATAATATGTTTGAATAATGTAAGATATCACCGATCGAGCATTTAAGTAAAAAAGGTTCATTGTTGTCCTTCTCTTAATGCCAGTTCTCTATAGCTCTCTATAACCTTTTGTGTTTTAGTCCTCTCCAGCAACCCATATGTTTCTTATACGGAAAAAGGCAAAGAAACGTTTATGTAACATTGTTCTCGCAAATAGGGACAAACGAGCGAACAGAGCCCGTGGACGCAAAGCAACCGGTCGCCTTAGGAAACAAAAGCCTTGCCAGAACAAAAGAGCAACGATTATAAATCGCCAATAGTTACTTGTGGAAAGGACAGATTTTTCAACCCTTGTAGACTCTAGGTGAGTTTTCAAAGTAGTATGTGTGTGCCGAGAAAGGTCAATACCGAGATGGAGCTTTGCTTAAGGTCAACCTGAGATACGAATTGGATATGCTTTCTAGCAACTTCACAACATAAAGGCCGTTTTTTTGTGTCACGCGAGCGAGGCCCGTCGCCCGCTGTGCCTTATTACTAGTTCAGAGGCAGCGAGAAAAAACTGCCAGTTTTGTAAAAGCTGATACTTTCAGATCAGACAGTATTTTGGCCATTTTCCAAAACTCTTGTACTCTTTTGTCGCTTGCTCTTGGCCTAATACTCTCGTGCAATAACTGTTTTTAAGGAATACATGTTGAGAAGTCCGATCATTATTGGTCTTTGTGGACACGTTGTCCCGTCCCCCTTTCCCGAATAAAATAAAATATTAGTAAATTGTTCAGGTTAGATCGTTCACCCAATAGATCAAGATCGCAAATATGCATCCCTAAGCTACATCAAATTCGCAGCTCGCGTCGATTTTCGCGCCCGTCTCGGTTGTTTGCACTTCATCAAGACGGCGGGCGCGTCCCGGCGCTTAGGCAAACAAAACTAGCGCGGAATTCGTTACTTTTTATTCCGCCCGATCGCACTCGGCATTTGAATAAAACAGAAAAACCCCACAAGGGCGCGCGCATACATTTTTTCGGGCGCCGCAGAGATACAAATCCACATACAGCGTCTCGGATCCGCCGAGAAAAAACAATGAATAAATCAAAAAGTTCTATTATGCACGTCGGGAAAAGTAAAGTATATGCGATGTGCGCGAGACGGTGCTTGCGAGACGGTAACTGGTTGGATTTTTGAAGACCTATTTTTCGAAAAAAAAATCGGCGCTGTCAATTTTTGAACGTTAAGCTACGTTCTGGAGATCATGTCGCGCGACTGCACTGCATAGCGTCAGCGCCGCTTTGCACTTTTTACGAGAATGTTTAGACTGCTAGTGGTTCTCGTGCAGTTGGGCCACTAAGACCCGCTCGTTAATCTGGGTCGGCTCAACTCATGCTTCAGCAACCATCCGGTAGCGTCCACGAAGAAGGTTGAACCTGGTAAGGACTCAGTTCCCCCGGATAATGTCCTACGGGCGCAGTTAAGCGGTTTGCGCATCGTGCGGCTTCAGCCAATCGACTGTGGACTCCAATCGACCAATCGACAGCCAATCGACTGTGGAGAATAACCGGTGGGGAGAGGGGTGGATCTGGAAAAAAAATGTTGTTTCCAAAGAATTGGGAGTGGTTGTTAACCTAATGTCAGCCACTCTTGAAAAGACTTGTTGGCCACGCGATCCTAAGTGGTAAACGGGGAAAGGACGCTACAGTCCGCAATAAATTCGATCTGAATTACCGCTAACTTTAAAAAGAGGGCGTGCAATCGACGTCGGACCGGTAACCAGACGGGAGGATGGAGAAATTCCGGCAAATGTGGTAGTGAGGGCGCGAGGCTGCCCTTCTAAGTCAACTTCCCAGTGCCACCCGATAAGGCGTTGGATTCTCATGGGCGAGTTGGCGTAGCCTAGACTGTGGACTGTTTCGTCCCCAAGTCTTTACGTTGAATGCATGTTAAAGGAACGATCAATATCTTTATACCTTTCCGAGATGCATTCGCCCGTTTTAGGTGACAACTCATCAGTGTACGAGAATGTAGGGAGCAGTATGTCGATATGTTAATATTGCGTCTGCTACTGCGGTATAATCGGGCTTGGAGGGATGTGAACCCACATCGCCGTGACTATTGACGATGAGTTAAGCTTTGAAGAGAAAATAAAAGTCGATTCTAAAAATTAAACATGTACCTAGAATTATTATCGTATCTGAATGTGTTAAACCTAGATGCCACACTTCATCTCTGGAAATAATATTCAAAATTAAAAACCTCGCTGAACAAAAGAAAGGTTGCCGTGATTCTAGGTGGTTTACTTTATAGCTAGCTAAATCGAATGGAAATCGAATCTTTAAAACCTACTCGAGTCTACTAGGAAGCATCTACTTTGGTATTATCTATATTATATCGACTAGATAATAACAGAAATAATTATGATACATCTACAAAACCAAGATGCACATGCACATATTCGCAGGCGATATCCAGATCGGATTACTGCAGATACTTACTGCATTGCGTCATTGCAATACTACACAGTTGCGTAATGTCACATGTCGTGCAGTCGTGCAACTTGATCTCTAGACCATACCTTTACCGTACTACATAGTATTTTTATTAATTCTATAAAAGCTCCGTAAAAAGGGCTATACAGTTATATAAAACATAATAACATACTCACATAAATACGTAAGACCGACTTTAAAAAAAGCAAAACAATTGTCAGCGCATATTCAGCATGAAAACGAATGAAAGAAGATAGAAAATTGTGAACATTTCAGAATATATTTGAAAAGTTAAAATCGCAATCTAAGCAGAAAGGATCAAATGTGAAATCTGAATTGAAAATAGGGGATTTCCGGACTCCGATAATATCCTGCTCATTTTATTTCATAAAAAAACACTATATATATGCATATTATATTATACAGGTTGTACAACAAAGAACACTCCCAGCCCCAATTAAAGACATATTTATTTCGATACTTTCGTTGACATAAATTATAGTGAATTCGATAATTTGATATCGAGTATTCCGAAGAAATTTACTTTATGGTTTGACTTTCTAAGTTCTAGATAAAATTGCAACAGAGCGTGGTAAACCGGAGATTGAGTAATATTATTCAAAGTTACAGTTCCAAACGTCTATTTACCCGACAGTAATTATTATTTGAATTTCGTCGGTTTGTGTTTTGATGTTAACCAATCAAGACATTTACCTGAATTGTTGGAGAACTTTACGCCTTCGTGAGTTTGCATTGTAGACAATATAAATATACGATACTAGAAATTTACAAGAAAGTAGGCTAGACATATAAAGTCGCATGCTTCTCCACCACTATAAATATGCTAGTGACGTCATGAGTGCGCCACGAGCTAGAGAGAGAGAGAGAGAGAGAGGGGGGGGGGGTATACTCTGCTACGAGCACGGAACGACATGTCTGGTTTTATCTTACATAAAATTTAACTTACCCATATTATTTACACTTAAATCCATGTGAGTGTATGTATATAAGCGTCTGGCTATAACCGCGGGGTTTTTAATGAGCGGACGAAATTTAGCAGCGTCGTCGTCCGGCTCAGAGCCAAAAATATCTGCCAAGAGTCAGGCTACGCCAGGCGTAGAGGCGTAGCCAACCGTAGACAACGATCGCCGACCGTCTAGGCCTTAATCGCAGACTTCTAAGCGATAAATCCACATACCTGCAAAGAAGAGATTTGCGCAATTAGATATAATTGAATGTTCGGTTAAGTTAGTACATAGATAGATATAAAAATAACAGTAATATATAAATTAATCAACTTTTACTAATTATTACATCTGTACCTATGTAACTGTCGGCTACTATGAACTAGGATAATTTCGGTTTGAGTCGAAATTCCAATTAAAAATAAATAATAATTTAAAGAAAATTAAATTTCTTTTACAAAAATTATTTATTCCTTCGTCTGTATGTCGTTTGCGTTGATCGGATATTTTTGTGTGTGAAATGATGGAAAAGTTGTAAATTCGTGTTATTTTCGAATATGAGACATTATCTATTACAGCTTTTTACGGTCTGGCACAACAGTTAATGCAAATGTGTACTGTCGATAACTTGAAACAACTTCGGGGTAGCATTAAACAAGCTTGTGATCGGGGAAGCTTGTGTTTAAACAACTGAGCCTGATTAATCGATTTTTGTCACTGCTTCTGCGCGACGGCATACGACCACACACGTTACATCAGATAGTCGTAAAGTTGTACAGTCAGATATGTGAGACCGAGGAGTATGTTTTTTTCTGGATCCGGTATGTCAAACTGGCTTGGAACGGCTCCTATGCATGTGCTTTTATTTGGCTCATATAGTCTGGACGTAAATGCTCCAGAGTGTGACTATATTATGACTTAGATCAGGTAGTAATAGTAAACGGCTTACGTTTGACTGAACCCTATGCTGAGGGGAGAGGTAGAGGGGAGAGGCGGGCGATATTTCTGTTTATAGCTAAGCAGACGATTAAAAAAATATTGAACCACCAATCGGGGGCTTTTATATTGAAATTAGCTGAATGTCAAGTCACGTCATGATACAGAAGCCAATCAGATATGAAGGGTTACGGGGTAAAACGATCAATTTCATTTGTTTGATTAAGTTAAGATACTTTTTTTCTGAGGTATAAATTTAAGTAAAATGTTTTTTTTAGAAACTCAAATATATTTGGTTTACAGACATTTTCTTTTCAAACAAACCTGAGCTAAAAGATTATACTTTAAATTAGTTTTTTTTAACTAGCATTACAAAAAAATAATGACACTAACATTGCTCGTTTTCCCCTAACCCTTCATATTTATCCGCGCATTACTCATAATATTATTAATTAAAATTTGAGATTAATAGCATAAAACATTAGACTTTATCTAGGAATATCCATTACGAATAGTTCAGCCTTTATTAGAAATCCTTACTAAGTAATTGTTTTTTTTTCACACTGATCACTTTGAACTAGGATAACTTCAATGAGTTAGAATTCAAAATTCAAATAACGGAATTCAAAGCAATGTTATTCCTTTTTCAAAATCATATTTATTAGTCTATTTAATGTTTGTTATTGCTTAGATATTTCATGCTATCATGGACAAGTTGAAGTTATCTTCGCATAAGGGTTCGGTCGTGGCAGAAACACAAAAGACACGTCACTTAAAATCAATAATATGTATGGATCAAAAACCACGAACGAAGACACCGTGCGTCAGTGGTTTGATCGCTAGTTCTCTCTGTTTATTTCAACTCAAGAACGATCCCCGTCGAAGACCGCACTGAAAAAATATTGGATTGCTTCTAACATTACCAGTTTGGTATTACGGTTATATACAGAATAACGATGTTGCAATCAAAATGTTATTGAATTACAAGGATTTTGTTTCACTCCATTACTTGATTTTATGTATCAACATATTCCTTACGGTTAATAAGGAAATAACAATATACTGTAATTTCAATATGATTCATGTGTCTGACTACTCGTACGTATACTACTACATGCTGTCATGTTAGAAGCGAGATCCCAAGTTCGCGACGTAATGAAATAACATTATGTTTTAACATTGCGACACGGTAACTACCATCACGCCAAACCATTACACGTCATGTTAATTCATACGTATGGACCACAATCCGCGTTCTATACGTAATCCTTGTAAAAACATGGGTATTTTAGTTTATTACATCGTTACATTTTTATCAGTGCGGATAATAAGGTTGATGATGATGAATTAAGGGCGACAGATGAAGCGGAACAGTCGCAAACTATGCCTGAGCTAACAGCAGCTATCTACGTAAGGGACACGACAATATTGAGTCATCTGCATACAATTTGCAAAGCAAAGAAGCCCGAAAATTGGGTACCGTATGAGCTAAATTAATGCCCATACATATTTTGCTTTTAATTACATTTTAATTACAAGGCTTAAATTGCAGTTAAGTAAACGTATGCATTATATCCAATGATTCATAAATGTAAAAGTTGCGCTAACTGCGGCAAACCCCACTCACGGCGGATATAATTCTGACGAGTAAAGCGGATATATTTCTTACGAATAAAGCGGATATATGTTTTACGAATAAAGCGGATATATTTCTTACGAGTAAAGCTCGCATTTTCTTACGAATACACCGTTTTATTATTTTTGTTATTTCCGTACCATTTGGCCAGATGATGATAACTGACATTTTCGGCCATTTTGAGATAAATATGCATTCCAGACAAAAAAAAATTGTCTTTCATTTTATCATAAGCTCATAACTTTAGGTCTACTACTTTACGTACAAGAGCACTAGTCACATAGTGATAACTGCATTATTTTCCTTTCCACATTCGATCAGAATAGCATAACTAACTTTAAAAAACAATTCCAATGACAAAAAAGGAATCCTAATGATTGATATGATTTGGTTAGAATCACTATAGCATATAACATGAGATTCAACTGAAAGATTGTTTATTTTTTTTATTAAATGAAGTCAACATTTTTGGAAATAAAAATTATAATACGAGTGTAATTTGGAAAAAAATATTGTGGGTTCTTTTATGTAAATCATATGAAAACATTAAGTTTAAATACAATTTGCAAGAGGTTGAACATTTTCGTACATTCAATGTTAAAAGAGGTAAACATTGCGATCTTCCAGAAGTTACCGGCATATACTAGACATCTAAAAATAAGCAACGAAGATTACATTGACTTCCAAAGTCTTTTGCAATTCATCGATGGCATATATCACTTTTTTTTATGAACAGTTACCTTTTTCAGGAACCGTAGCTAACAATGTCAGCGTTACTGAGAAAGTTAACGCTGACTGAAATAGTAATTTTCTTTCATTATGTATATCGTATTTTTTTCATCATGTATCGTATCTTTTGTGCATCTATCCTAATAAATACTTTCAGTTCATATAATCTTTTATTCATTCAAAACTTCTCTTATAAGTTTAGAATTGTCGTATAATGTTCCCATACATGTTAAGTAATACAATATAACAAATTATTGACATTTAATCAGATGATGATATCTGAAGATTTATAGTGATTTTCTTAGGCAACGCTGCTTTTCAACTATTGTTAACGAAAACGCTATAAATTACGCTTGATATAGCACAAAAATAATAACGAAATATGATAGGAAGTAAAATTAACTGTTTTTGCCTCTCCTGTAAAATTGACAAAATGTCAGTTATCATATGTCCGTATCGATATCCTACGAACCAGTTATATAAAGAAAGTAATATTTTGGACCCAAGACTGTTGTACATTAAGATAGCCTTGATACACGCAAAATTCAAAATGCCACTTATTAACGCACGAGTGAGACTCACCAGAGCTGCAAAGAATGACGATATGATAGTGCCAAGAACTCGTACGACTTTCGGACAGAGACATTTCAACTTCATAGCACCGAGAATGTACAACTACCTGCCTGATGTCGTGAAACGCATTGAAACCAAAAACAAATTTAAAAAATCGGTTTCTAGGTGGCTTATTACAGAAGGCAGGGAAAACATCAATGGAATGTTGAATATTGTATATTAATTTTTTGTATATTAATTTTACGCATTATTCTTCAATTTTAGACATATATTTTTACTTTCAAACATATATTTTTAATTTCAAACATATATTTTTACTTTTACTCCACACGTTAATAATTATTATCAAAGTAATAGAATTTCAACAAATTTTAATTGTTTTAATCTTTATTTTTTTTATACAATAATTATTGAGTAACCTGATTAGATACATCTAAACAATATTTTATAAAGTCTGCCTTAGAACAGGCCCTGGCCTAGTTAGGCGACTTTTATTCATTACTCTATCTCCTCAAGAATCAGTTTTTTGCTAACGTCTCATATATATACAACATGATATAGTAAACTGTACAAACGAACTTGTGTCATACTATAAATAAATAAATAAATAAAAAATAAAATAGTCTGACCTAAAGGTACAGATTTATATATTTAATACTAAGCACAGACGTATATTTATATAAATAGCGCGTAGCATTAGGTAATGCTACGCATAGACTGAAAAAGAATAAATAAGGAAAAATAATAAATAAAATATGTTATATAGAAGCAGGATAAGAACAGGTATTCACTAGAGAGAGAAAGGATGATTGTGGGTTTCTAGTCAGCTATTTAGTAGTGCCAGTAACAAGGATTCTCGATTAACACACTTGGCTGTCTTTCGATTTTAACCATAAAATTAAATTTTTCTACACTCGTATCTGATAGTACCGATCACATTGCTTGGCCGACTCAGCAACCACAATGCCGACCGACTCCAGCTTAAAACCTCTCGCTATCTTTTTCACGATCAGTGAGATAGTCTACGTGATACTCAACAGATATCTTCACACGTAAAAGTAACGCGTACTTCCTAGATCAGTATCAGTGTCATTGCCCAGACCTTGCGTCGTCTACTGTCAACCGTTAATATAACTACTGCTGATGCTCCAAATTTAAATCACAAATCAGTACGTCGATTTTTGTACATTTTCTGTTTGGTGCCAACGTAGCAAGCTTCCGCTTACCCTGATAGGAAACTACATTACTTTTGTCTCCATATTACCACTATCCTACAGTTCATCAGCAACTTCCATTAAGGATTAAGTTGTAACAGAAAAAATACCCTTGTGCAAACATTGTGTATTTAGGTACAATGAATAATTATAGGATTATTAGCAGGTTTTTAAACCGGTTGCCATTAGCTTCACTTTCTGAATACTTCACATCTTGAAACTGATATTTCAAAGGAGACATTTTATTTTTTTAATAATTACCTATTTATATTTATAGGTATCTATTTTTATACAATTCTCTGATTACTCGAATTAATTACTGATTTATCTGTGCATATTTTACATAATTCATAAAAAAATATTTTTTATGGAAATTGAGAGATATTATTAAGATTATTATGTATATATTTTAATAAAACACAAAAAAATTAATTGAGCGATTTGCGTGCACACGCATACCTACGTCAAAGTTTTCTTATCGCCGGCTGCTCAGATAGGTAAAACGTTGTATATTTAATTATTTCTTGATAAAAATTCAAGAGAATGTTTTGAAGTAATAAATAACTAATGTACGGGCCCGATTGCGTTTCTTTGTGAACTAAAACTAAAATTAGTCCAAGCGAACGAGACAGAGCAATACGTTAGAGCGGAATATGAAACGAACGATCGTCGATAAATACTACCTGCCGAACTTATACTCGTCCGAATAAATTCGAGCATATTTCGTGCGGTGTAAGATTTGACCTTGGCGGGCAGTTTTAATGCGAAAAGTGACAACCGGTCATCTCTATTCCGACTAATTTCCGATTTTAGTTCACGAAGAAACGCAATCGAGCCCTACATCTACTTAACCAATTCTCCCCAAACGTATTCAGTCCCCATAACAATACAACTTTATGATAGCTCCAACGACGTAAGATGTCTAGCATTGATCCTCAACTCCTGATGTTGCAGGCATACTGCCTTCCTAACCCGTGAAACTTGAGGCTGTGCTGGATTTAATCAGTATCCTAGATATGCCCTCACATACAAATAAGTTGGCTCCACATTCCCTTTGCTCGTAAATCATGTGACAGAGAGAGCAATAAATTGAACAGTATGCAAGAGAATAGCGCATTGATATTCTTCGCGGCAGCTCTCACGCCGGAAACGGTCGGCTGTCTGCCAGCGGACTACGACCAAACTACTACTGGTCGGCTTTCAGTAGTGCTTTTGAAAGGGTCAATTTCAAGTGCGAAAGGCCCATCTAGGGGATCATATATCGATGAAATGTATTTACTTGTGTCCGTCGAAGACTCAAAGAATGACGTAATACTTTTCCAATATGGTCTCCCTATTATCAGGTCCACATTAACAGACTGCAAAATATCCAAAATAAGTTCGTTCGATACTTAAATTTCAAGACGAAAAGTTATTGTAATACTACTAATGAGGCGGCCTTACTAAAAATAAATTCGCTATGTTATCGGCGCAACTTGAATGATGCTCTGTGCCTCTATAAAATAATGAACGGTATATTCGATTGCTCTGACCTGGTGGGAGCGATCAATATTAACGCCCCAATGAGGACCACACGCCAATTTGACCTGTTTCGATTGCCGCGCTTTAAAACTAATGCATCAAGGAATGGAGTACTCACATGCTGCTGTGAGCTTTATAATACCCATTTAAATGGTATTGATATGTTTAATAATTCCATAATCACTTACAAATACTCCGTAAATCAAACCCTAACCGATACAATAAGCTGACTTGGTTTTTAGCTATTTTTATTGATTATTATTATTATTATTATATTTTATATACGCCATTACTAATATCATACCCGCTCACACTCCACACTTACACGCTCAACACACTCCCACAAACGCATACACACACCCTGCATACTCGACTCTTATGTACTTCTAAAATTGAAAAAACTTAAATTGAAGGTAAGTTAGGTTTTATTAAGTAGTTAAAAAAAAACGTAATTTATGTAATTTTATTGAAATCCGTAACCGGTTTTATTTGTTGTAAATCTGCTTACATTTAAAAAAATATTATTACTGTAATACTGTGTGATTTCTCAATAAAGAATTGAATTGAATTGAATTTTATACGAAATGCCGAAACGCTATAATTATTAAATATTATTGCTAAAATTTTCGTTTTCCATTGCGTAGTTCGCTCGAAGAATGTTTAGTTATTATGTAACTATGAATATCGTTTAGTTATCTAGGGTTAAGGAAACTGCTTTTTCGGTGCCACCCTGCAATCAAGACAACCCGCGACCTTTCCAGAGTGAACAGAGTTCCGCGACCGGCAGCTGCATTAATTCGCAAAGGTTGATTCAACGCGGAGGGGGGTTGGAAAAAGCAATTTGCATTAGCGGGTTGCCGCGTAATTGAGTTTCAATGTTGTCACAAAACCACCGCAGAGCAACCGGCAATAAAAATAAACAACCCTCAAGAGTCGCTCCTCAATTATAAACCGCAGTCCGCCTGCGAATTAGAGCGAGAAGGGGAGAAAATTGGCGATTGTTTTATTTTTGTCCGGTCGTGTGAAAGGTAAGTTAACCGGTCTGAAAAGTTAGCGTGTCAAACATTTGCTTAGCATTATACCGTTTTTCCAAACTTTTTTTGGCGAGATTTAATTATATTTTTTCAGTTGGTTATTTTATGGTTTCCGTTGGCTTCTTTAGCGTTAAAATGACATTAATTTCTCCATTCAAAAAATTCCATTCTTAACAAAAAAAAACATCGTGATACATGAAGCTATCTACACAGACTTCGCTAAGGCATTCGATCGGGTTGAACACCCGATTCTTCTTTATAAATTAAGGAGGCTGGGAGTGCACGGAGACCTTTTTAGGTGGATTTCCTCTTACATCACAAACCGGCACCAAGCTGTAGCGGTTGGTGGTTTCAGGTCTAACTTCGCGACAGTCCCTTCTGGAGTCCCGCAGGGCTCTCATTTGGGTCCTATATTGTTTAACGCTTATATATTTGACATTGGCTTATGCTTCACCAGAGGACATTATATATTATATGCTGATGACCTCAAAGTTTATGCTCAAGTGGATAGCATGGCCGATTGTCTCCATATTCAAACAGATATTGACCGACTCTTTGATTATTGCGTGAAAAATAAGCTCACTTTAAATGCTACCAAATGTAATAGCATTAGTCGCAAAAACGAAAGCATCAATTTCAAATACCGCGTAAGTGGTGAATATATCCCTGAAGTTCAGTGCATTCGAGATCTTGGGGAACAACTGAATCAAAAGCTGACGTTCGACCAACACATCAACAGTATTGTTAGCAAGGCGTTGAGGACTCTGGGTTTCGTTAATAGAATATGTAAACCATTCTCGAACATTAACATCTTTACAACGCTTTACTTTTTTATGTTCGTAGCACCTTAGAGTTTGCATCGCAGATTTGGAATCCGCAATATGGCGTGTATAAAAATAGGGCGGAAGGCGTCCAAAGACGTTTTTTTAGATACCTGGACTATCGTGAGCACTTGGGACCTGGAACTTACGAGAACAGGCTGAACTATTTCATGTGTACTATTGTATGTGTTCACTGGAAGACCGCCGCACAGCGCCTGATATGACATTATTGCATAAAATAATTCATAACAAAATTGATAGCCCTCATTTGGTAAAGAAACTGTCGTTGTTGGTTCCACCACAAAGGGTTCGCTCTCCTCGTACGTTCGAAATCCCTCGTGTAAACACTAGTTACGCCCAAAACTCTATTATCCACCGCTTGATGACCACATATAACAGTCGATTCGAAGATATCGACATTTTTTACTTAAATCAACCTAAATTCAGCGAGGCTGTCCTTAGCTCACTAGGCGTCTAGGAAGTGATTATATAGTGAGTATACAAATTGTTTCAAAACACTCAGAGCGAAAATGAGAATAGCAAAGAGTATAATTTGAATACCTATATCCTATCCTACATATATCCCATCCCTCTCCTTTCCTATCCTTGGAATAGTTCGATTGTAATTTAATTTAATTTAATTTAGTGCAATGCAACTTTTGATTTACCGTATAAGAAAATAATGTAGGAAACAATTAATCGGCCAGCGAAACACTGTATTAGAATAATTAGTAATAATTAATGAAGCGCTGTATGTTTCCCGAAAATAAAATAAATAAATAAAATAATAAAGTATGTAAATAGGAAAACTTGTTTTCGAGCAAAATTTGTGGGTGTGTATGTGTGTGTATGCGTATGTGTTGTGTGTGTGTGTGTGTGTGTGTGTGTTTGCGTGTGCGTATGCGTGTGCGCACGCGCGCGCACGTGCGTGCGTGCGTGCGTGCGTGCGTGCGTGCGTACGTGCGCGCGTGCGAACGTGCGTGCGTGCGGTGTGTGTGAGAGTGTGTAGGTACTCACTGTATCTCAGAAACTACAATGCCAATTAGAACCAAATTACGTACAAAAATATTTCATCCAAATTCCGAGATTTGAAAGCTTATGATATATGACAGCCACTTTATTTTAAAATGGCGGCCTTTTGACAAAAAAATAAAGTTAAATCTGCTAATCTTCAGCGGACTTTGAAGTAAAACTGACATAATCTATAAATTGTATGCTTTTTATAACTCCGGTATTATTTATGCTAGAATCGAAAACCAAAAATGTCTTTGAATAATGAGTATTTAATATCTTTAACTGTGTTACAAGTTATTACTTAATCAATTTAGTGGTTTAAGAGTTTAATAATTGAAATTTTAAAATTATGACTCAAAAATAAAAAACTGCAAAACTGAAGCAATTATCAGCAATTATATGGCCGATAAAAAAACAATTAAATTGAAAAGAAAAAACAAAATAGTTAAAAGATCGAAAGCCAATAAATCATTACTTTTATTATATGCATAGTCAATATCTGAAACAGCAACGCATTTTATGTTGCTTCATAAAAACGAAATTTGGGAAAATTTATGATAACTTATCTGAATACATATGTTTAATTTTGAATTTTCTGAAAAAGGCTATTTTTAGTTTTAAACGGCTTTAAATTTGCTCTTGTACGGGGAACACAAAAGAAAATCCGATGATAGCGAAATCGGGGATACAGTTTCTTACTGCAGCTTGAAACTATTGGTCATATAGAGAATCAAATGAACCAAGACATAGAAGAAAAAAAAAATATTTTTTCACCTACGGGGATTGTAATATCACGCGATGGACGGAGTAAACCGCGCTTGCCTTTTTGCGATCGCCTCGCTGAACCTGGAATTCACGCATATTACTTCATACAGTATAACTTTGATTCAGTAAAGCTACACGAAGCTCGCTATTATCTCAATTGATAGTTCTGATTGTAACCAATAGATTTACTGCATTCAACATCAGTTTTGCTTTGTTTTGTACTCTGTTCTTCCCAATGCACGCTTTCAACAAAACTTAGAAACGTATAATCGTAGAGGTTTATTATACTCGTAGAAAAACCAAATTGAAAATAAATAAATTAATAGTTTTAAAAAAACCCACTAAAAACACGCTTTTAGGCACAATCATACCCTTGGCGGTAGCATGTAAGATACGACCGACACGACCGTGGCTATGATACGATATTCCATGGAATGCCAGTGCCTATCTTCCGGCTTCATCATCGGACCTTGAAACCTAATCGTGGTAAAAGTTCATTTCAAGACTTTTCTAACAAGTCCAAACACAGCTATGATACGATGTTCCATCATGAAGTTCCAGTTCATATCTTCCGACTCCATCATCAGATCAATTCGACAGTACCATATTATTGTATTATCATCAGAACTACACAAAGCTGCCAGCAGACTAATTTAGTCGTGACTAAAGTTGATCGCGATTGAAATAATCATGACTAAATCAATTAGTCGTTAATCGTCAATAGTCAATCATGACTAACTTGCTCTTTCGATGCCTCCGACAATGCTTTTTATTATATTGGTTGACTATTGTAGGTTGCGATAAATAGTGTTTTCTGGAGTGTCTTCTTACTTGTTTTCGACATCGATTTTTTGCCTCCACCGGAATCTTTGAGGCACTGATAGATCAGTGCGAGATTCCAAGCTTTGCGCTTTACTCGCCTGGGGTAGTTTCGTTTTTGAATTCGACGCAGTTGGCAATAAGTCGCCACGCTTGCCAGGCGTGTTGGTAACTACCTGTTGGTCCGCGGGGATTATTTTATATCATCCCTACCTTCCAGGCGAGTCTGGCGAGCGTTCCCCTATCCGCCACCTGGGGATGCGGTGCCTAGGAGTTACAGGCTCCCCCGACAAAAAGCAGCAGGGATCTACTGGCTGAGGGCAGCAGCTGACAGAGACATGGAAGAAGAAGGAAGAGGCCCACGACCAGGAGTGGATCAAACCAGGCTGAGGAAGGAAGGAAGGAAGGTTGACTGCACTTAGATTCCCACCGGTTTCGCCGGTCGGTCGCTCGGTCGGTCGACTGGTTGTTTGGGCGGTCGGTCGGGCAGTCGATCGGCCGAACGTCCCTACGACCGACCGACGAAAAACTCCAGTTGACCGTTGTCTAGAATATCAATTACAATTTTTTAGTCATGATTAACATTGAAACTAATTAATCGCTTGTTGCGATTGACTATTGAACGAAACAATAGGTCGCCGTTAATCAAAATTATGCGGTCAAACGTATTCGGTCGTTAGACTGACTAAATTTTGCCCAACACTAGTTAGTAGCTCCACCGGTCATCCAGCGCCATGGTGGCAATGACGATGATGATGATGATCATGAGGATAACGAACAAAAGGAATTCCGACCCCGGCAGGCCATGTAGTGCTATAACCATTGATGAAATATTTTAATTGATAGAACAATAATGTTATTATTATTTCTGTTTTTTTATTGTAATATACAATATTTTATTTTAGAAGTGTGATTAAAATACGAACAATCCTTTAATTGAATAATTTAAAGAAAAAACATTTATACCAGATTTGAATATTCGCAGATTCTATTCAAAGTGTCTGGGAATTAATATCCCGTTTTTGGTGTTCTATCCAACTGTGCAATGCCGAAACATCAGGTGCCACCAACTTCTCGGGTCGAAAACCATTTTAATTTATTTTTTTTAATTTTATGATTTGTCGCTCTTGTTGCTGGTGGGCTGGTATTTTAAAGAGATTATTGCTGGTATTTTTTAGATATTTTAAAAATAACAATGTATTTGTTATCAATCAATCAATCAATATTAATTCATTGAAAATAGTTTTTCTCCGCCCAAACAGGATTATTGACAATAAACATCTCTTACTCTCTTTTAATCTCATAGTAATTGGTGGATGTGTGCAATGACGACTGAATCCGTGCAGGTGTCCTCAATGCAAAATGTCAACGTAAGTTATTTTCGAAATCAAATTGCAGTCATGAAACTTAGCAAAGGTTTGAACACGGGATTATTAAAAATAAATATCCCTTACTCTCTCTTAATCTCTTAGGAAAGGGTCGATTTTTATAATAACGATTGAATCCGTTCAAGTATCCTTTACACAAAATGTCAACGTAAATTATTTTCGAAATAAAAATTGTAGTCATGAAACTTAGCAAAGGTATCGTAAATAGTGCTAATTGAGTAGATTTTATAAAAAAAGGCCAAATAAGAAAGTGTGATATAAAAAAATATGCACGTACGACCGTTTATTAAATCATCTAAAATAGTCATTTCGAACATACTTCAGGCTGTATTTCAATACAATTCATATCCTGCAAATGTTTCAGTCTAGCCTTGTACGGAATTATGCCATGGCCCTATTTGACAAGAGTACTCCACGCAGCACTTAGTTTACTTGAAACAAAAGGGTGGGTTGAAGTGTGGTAGCACAAAGGCGATCCTCGACCTCCGCGGCGGTTCGGGGCATTTCCTGTCCCTATACATCATCGATGCTGGCTAACATTGTTTCTATAGAATATGGTGTGCGTCATAATATTAAAGTAAACGATAGCCTGCTACCCACTCTCCTTATACCTATATTACGTATTTAAATTTCCCGTTACTTAATTCATTTGATCTAATAGTCGAGGAGCCAGCGACAAAAAAGTGTAAGAGTTTTGTAAAAGCTGATACTTTTAGATCAGACAGTATGTTGACTATAGAATGCCGGGGTAAAGCCAGCAGGCCAGATTCCGGGACACCTGGAGCTGGCGACTAGGAAAGGTGTAATTTTAATTAGTACCCCCAAGTCTTTTGGAAAAGCTGAAAATTCATCAGTAGACAGTGAATGCAATAAAGAACTTGAAACAAATGGTCAGATTGGTTAACACAATACAACGCGTGGCGTCAGCATTACTCCATGCATGTACTTATACAGCTAGGATATAATAATCAGGGTGAGTGTTTTCTTTCATACAGCAAAAATCTTTCATAGAGCGAGAATCCTTGGACGCATCGTAAAAAAACTAGAAGGAAATAAATGCCGATTATCACGACGAAAATCATCTCTTAATTGCGTATTTATTAAACCAATTTCGTGTCTTTCTTTTTCTACCATAATGACGCGTTTGGTTGTCTGAATAAAATATATTTGTGTTGTTTCTTCCAGATTATTTATTATTTATTAATTTATTTATTTTATTTGGTAATTTACAATTATCTACAGTAAATGGACATATACGATTACAATGTCATAGATGAAAATCTAGTAGCAAACACCTGATAACATGTTATGGCAGAAACTGTTGTCAGTGCTCCTGTTTTAATATCGCCTAACCAGGCATTAACATTGCCGATTGACATTTTCATTAAAACGTATGAAGTAATCGCTGCGTCGACTAAACTTTTACATCTGGCAACGTTTGACTACATACTTAATATGAGAATAAACTCTGATGGTTCTGCTTCATTATCGTTGCCAGCTTATACATTAACGTTGCCAGCGATTACAACATAATAATATGCAGCCTTTAACAGCGACACATCAAAACTGAATGATATGAGGATATGGCTTATAAAAGTTAGAGGCATTATTCTTAGGATTTTAAGACACTTTTGTTTCCATCCTAGCATAACTTACGGCAGAATTACGAAGTATTCAATTGTTAGATTGTAATAGTTTAAATCAAAACCCGCTGAAGAACCCGTCGAAAAGTGACATCAGAAAGAGTTGTAGGCAATGTCCTCAGAATTCTAAGTCACATTTATTTATTTTTCTAGGGCTGAAAATTTGTTAGATTTCAGTACCGTGTTCGTCGTAAAATGCTTAATTGATACTGTTTACTTCGGAGGTAAAAAAAAAATTCTCAGAATGGACTTTTAAAAAATCTAAATTTGGTGTATTAATATTATTATATACTATTCAAGTTTATTCACAATAAATTTCGTAAAATAATATCGAGTAGATGTCCGCAAAACCGCATTTCATCAAACAGTGCAGCGCGATGTGAGAGCGAATTCTGTCTCCAGGACGACCATTAGTGAAATTAATACCTCACATCGCAATATGCACTTCATTAGTGCGGGCATAGCATATAGTTGGGGCATAGCCTATAATAGACAAAACAGTGTGGGGGAGACAAAACAATACAAAATAGTAAGAAGGGTGTTACACGTTCAATCTGGCATCAGTTCAGTCCGTGGCCTTGATCATGACCGAACTGATAAGACTGATATATATTATCAAAATGTATAAAAATCCATCAGTTCAGTCCATTAGTCAGCGCGATAAACGATCAGTGTCCAGTGGGTCTCACAAACGTCACGGACAGAACCGATGCCAGATTGAACGTGTAACACCCGTCTAAAACAAAATGTAACTTATATTTTAATGAAGTAGGTATTAGATCTGTAGCGTTAGGGCAGAAGTTAATAAGTCGTTTTTTTATATTGTGTTTTTCTCACAACTTTTCAAAACAGTGTCCTTAAAAATATGTTTAGCATTGACCTTACATATCATTTTTTTCAACCTCTATATTTTTTTTCAGGCTCATAAAATGCATAGTTAACCAAAACATTGTATGTCCCATATAAACATCTTTGTAATGGTAATAGTAGTTTCATCATCTATCATATACATACATGAATGCTAGGTTTTTAAAACATTACTTTTTTTAGAATATTAATAGCACTAAGTAGGTATCCATTTATTATTGTCTCTACGTTTTACTTGTAAAGCCACCACGGATTCTGGCAAAATATGTTATGTCATAAATCTATGTTTTTTAAGATAGGTACTGATTTTGAAGGTTGAAAAATATAAATGTTAAGGTGCAATTTTTGCGGTGGCTCTCCGATAGCCAATTTTTAAATACGTTTTTTCTTAATTTTTACCTTTATCTTTACAAATTTATAAGATCACATAGTACAATACAGTTAATTTTATAAAGTACATTCCTCGCAAGGAGATAATGTCTTTTTTGTGGGTAATTTAAAAATGTATACGAACAAATAATAATAGACTTCGACACCGATTGACCGATCACCATGAAAGTTGGCACAATTTTTTTTATGTGAAGGTTTTTATTATATCCGCTTTGTTGTAACTCTCCATTAGATGGCGCTGCAGTACATAAACTTCTATACCGTCCAACCAATCACCGTGGAAATTGGTATACATAGGTATTTCAACACGAATAATATTTTCATGGAGAAGGTTTTATGATATACACTTTGTTGTAACTCGCCACTAATTACGCTGCAGCACATCAACTTATGTACCGTTTTACCTATTGCCATGAAAAAGAACAACTTAAAGAAGTACCTTATTCGATTCCTGAGAATCTCAATATGGTAGATCCAACTAAAGTGCTAGTCTATGGTTAAACTCAAAGACATGTGTATCTACTAATTCTATCGAAAGGCATGCGCATTGCGCATGATTGTGGGACTAGATAAATGTGCAGGCAGTCATTATCATAAGCTGGTTTTCACTATTTATAAGAGGACGTAACTTAAACATACTGTTTTTTGTTGTTGTTTATAATTAGCCCAAAACCACGAGACCAGCGTATAACTTGCTAAAACTTGTTCAGTAATTATTTCGTCAGCCATTTTCAAATCCCAACGGATCACTAAAGCTGCTAAATTTGCCGTAACAGAGATATTTTATATTATTTTCGACTCACCCAGACTTTCTCTATGCGATATAACGAACTGATGAATATTTTAGCGGGCTTTAATTATGTATTGATTTCGCAGTGAATAGCGAAGGGATCGAGGAAGGGGGAAAAGAGGGAAAAGGAGGGGGGGGTAAGTTAGGTTACGTAATGAATATTTAAACTGCCCGAAATCAATTCGTGCAAAGCTTGAGAGAAATGTGGTTGCTGTATGTATAGATAATCATATTTATATATATATATATATATATATCTATATGTATATAGACAATATACATATAGATTAATGAATAATTGATGATAATATACATATAGATTAATGAAGAATTTAAATGTTTAAAATTTAATTTATTACTTTATTTTTACCGCATAACATGTTATTCCACTAGGTTAAGGTTAGCTGTAAGATATTGCTTTTAGGCAATAAGCTCAACTTTTTGGTTAAGCAAATAAAGCGTTTAATTATTATTATTATTATTGATGCTATTATGCAAACCAGTGATGATTACATGTTTAATGAAAAAAAAAAGTTTTTTTCAAGAGAATTCCCTGTTTTAATTATTTGGTTATTATATATTTTATGTATTTTAATTATGTTTGTTTGTTTATACTCTATATTGCGAAAATGTCACAATGGGCGAGTTTATTGTCATATGACAATCTCTTACAATCAACCCTACTATGACGTGTTATACGTATGTGTGCGTGTAATATGTCTGTAAGTGTGTATCTTGTTATTGCATTCCATCGACAGAATTAAAAATGCAATTCCGTTAATTAGATCCCAACGAAAAATGGTGACCCAGCCGGGAATCGAACCCGGGACCTTACAATGTAAGATCAGGCGACCTAACCACTATGCCACCGGGCCGTGTGATTATTGATTATTAAGTATTTAAACTAAATGATTTGATTATTAAGTATTTAAACTCCTTTATATGGTGGAACTGTTAACCCCCTATAAAAAAAAAACAGTTTAGTGTATCTTCGGGATTGCTATACTTAACCCTGCATAATACCCACCCCTAGAAGTCACACGAGTGGTCACGCACGGACTGAGCGTCCGCTACCCTTCCATTTGAAGGGTTAATTAAGGGAAAACAATCGATGCCAATTATTGCGAAAATGAGATACTAATGCTATCTTATTGTTTGTTTCCATTCTTTATTGTAAAATTTCACAATGGGCGGGTTTATTATCATACGACAATATTTTACAACCAACATGTATTTGTGCGTATGGGTTCCCGGCCATGCAGAAATCGAGGGAAATGAAAAAGCCGACGAACTTGCTAAGACGGGAGCAAAGGGAACGTTATACGGCCCTGAACCTTGCTGTGGCGTACCAAAAAGCCTTGCAAACCTAATGCTCAAACAAATATGTTTAGAACAATCCGTCAACCACTGGAACAACACGCCAGGGTTGAATCATTCCAAAGCGCTAATTAAGGCTTACGAGCGTAAGACGGGCCGTGAGGCCTTGTCGCTAAATAGGAACAATCTACGCATACTGGTGCGGGTGCTCACGGGGCATTATGGCCTGAAGAAACACATGTTCAACCTCAAGCTCAGAGACACAAAAATGTGCAGGTTCTGCCAAGGAGCAGAGGAAACTCCCCAGCACCTCATGTGCGAGTGTGGCCCGCTGATGCGTAAAAGATACACCCACTTGGGTGGTAATTACCTCCAACCTGAGGAGGTAAAATAATCTGTCGCCAAAAGCCTGCTGCGGTTCTTAAATGACACAAGGCTTAGCGCAGAACTATAGCATGTGGCGAACACAATAGATCAGCAATGGTCGCAGTGTTACAAGGCTCATAAAGACCTTAGAAAAGCCCCACTCAACAAATAAAAAAAAATAAAAAAATGTGTGCGTGTAACATGTGTGTAAGTATGTGTCTTGCTAATGCATTCGATCGACAGAATTGAAAGTGCAATTCCGTTAATTTGTGCAATTCCGCAACGGAAAATGGTGAATCAGTCGGTAATCGAACCCGAAACCATACAATATAAAATCAGGCGACCTAATCTCTATGCCGCCGGGCCGTGCTTGTTCCCAAACGAATCAAAGCATGAATCGGTTTTCGAAAGAAAGATGATAGTCTGCCCATAAAAGAAGGCAGAAGAAAACGTGTGACGTTAAATAATGATCAAGGACCGAGGGACGGTAGACCTAGACATTCTTTCGCCTCATGTCCAGAGATATGGTACCACCGATGACCCACTGGTTGACGCTGAGGAGGAACTATGATGGTAAATACTGATAAAGGCCAATGACTTTCCACGTTTTCGCATTTTTTAAGCATAATTTAAGTAAAACGTTTTTTTTAGAAACTCAAATATTCTTATTCTTATATTAAAGTTTCCGATTTTTTTGGGTGTAATTTATGTCAAATGTATTTGTTTTAGAAATTCAAATACATTTGGTTTACAATCAATTTTTTTTTCTATCAAACCCTTGTCAAAAATGTATTTTTTTAAAGTAGGTAAATTTCAAAAATAGTATTACCAAAAAAAAAAAAAGTTAATATTGATCATTATTATCCGTTACCCTTCATTCGCGAAATTATTCTGAGCTAATAAAACAAACGTATAACGTTCTAACAGATTCATTTAGCTAAAACTTGGTAAAAAAATTTTTAGAAAGTTTGTTTGTTTGTTTGTTTGTTTATACTCTTTATTGTGAAATGTCACAATGGGCGGGTTTATTGTCATATGACAATCTCTTACAACCAACCCTACTATGACGTGTTATATGTATGTGTGCGTGTAACATGTGTGTAAGTGTGTGTCTTGTTATTGCATTACATCGACAGAATTGAAAATGCAATTCCGTTAATTTGATCCCAACGGAAAATGGTGACCCAGCCGGGAATCGAACCCGGGACCTTACAATGTAAGATCAGGCGACCTAGCCACTATGCCGGGGCCGGTGCCGGGGCCGGGCAATTAAAAAGTCAGAAATAAAATAAATTTGGGTTAATATTCTGTTGCTAAATTATTCATTCAAGATAGAGTTAGACATTGTCTTCAAAAATAAATATTACAAATTTCATATTAGGTACCATTTTAGGGCATTCAAGACCCAATTTACTATGCAAATACCCCATCCGTGACGATGGAATGCCCATATATTAAACTCATAATGTGTCTTCCCTGCCTTTTTGACTTTAATTAAAAACTGTATTTTCTTTATATTTTTTTCTTTTTTGTTGCGCTATGCCACGGGGCCGGGAAATTAAAAAGTCAGAAATAAAATAAATTAGGGTTAATGTTCTGTTGCTAAATTATTCATTCAAGATAGAGTTAGTCATTGTCTTCAAAAATAAATATTACAAATTTCATATTAGGTACCATTTTAGGGCATTCAAGACCCAATTTACTATGCAAATGCCCCATCCGTGACGATGGAATGCCCATATATTAAACTCATAATGTGTCTTCCCTGCCTCTTTGACTTTACTTAAAACTGTATTTTCTTTATATTTTTTTCTTGCGCTGAAACAAAATATTTTGTTTAATTGTGAAAACTTTTAATTGGATTTAAAATTTTTAATAATATGTGTTAAAATTAAGTATAAAAAGTTTAGTGAAAAATTAAATCATTTAACACGAGTAGTCAGTGTCCCTCATGCAACACAAGTAGTCGTGCGCAGGCTCAAACTCTGCGGCAAAGGAAAAGTAACATACCCAAGGTACGCGTTTTGCGTTTATTAATAATACTCTCAGTAGGGAATGCAACGAAGCAACATTGCCGCCTTTGAAGAGAGGCGGATTTCTCGTCCTGCCGTCCGGCATAAATTACGCCCACGCCACTATTCAGCGCGGCGAAAAAGCCGAAAGAATTTCTCTCCTTTTGTTATCGTGCCATTAGCGTTTGCCGAGTTGCGAAAAGGAGAGGATTTTCTTTGGCCGCGCGTACATATAAAAGCTCAGACACCATTTGGCTTGTTTCCGCGGACCGCGCGAAAATCGTAGCCAACTCTGCCGCGAGCCCCTCGTCGACGTGCAGGCGGCCGGATGAATGCGGCCTGCGAAGTCCGAGATTGTTCGTGTCGCCTCTTGCCCATAGTTAGGGTTGCCATGCGTCCGTTTTTACAGTACATATTCGTTGGTGGTGAAAGGCTTCGTGCAGCTTGAGCCACAAGATCCATTTTGTTCTCGGATCGGATCAACTCACGATTCAGCTCCTATTCAGAAGCCTCCTCGTGTGGAAGGTTACCCCGGGCAAGACTCTCGCGTCTCAGGCCTCACAGTCGGTGGACCGGTTTCTCCTGGCGGGATTGCATCCCCGCGCTATTAGACGGCTTGCGAACCGTTCGGAGACTCCAATCGGTTGCGCACTCTGGCTAATTGCTGAAGAAGTCTGGAGACTATGGAAATATACTGTCTCCTAAGCAGCGGGGATGAATGTTGACCTGTTGTCATGCCACTCTTGAAATGACTTGAGCCACCCGATTCCGTGTGGCACTACGGGTAAAGGACGCCCAGGTCCGCGATAAATTTGAATTGAATATGCGCTGTAATACGCGATAACAGGTAGAAGCCGCGTAAGCGTAACTAGCTGGGAGGACGGAGGTAGCCTAAATGTTAACTTCAGACGAAGATATCCTGCCAAAATTGGTAAGGGGCGAGGCTGCCCGCTGGTTACCATAAGGGTGTTAATGGTAAATCATATTTAGCGTAACTCTCAGAGCGCGCTTACTCTTTAATTAATTGTAATTAGTTTTAGGCCTAAATAAAAAGTGTGGCTAAGTGCGGCCCGAGAGAATTAACCGCGTTGTAGGAGTAATCGCGCCTGAAAGTTTTCGAAGTCAGTTTAGAGCGTTAATGTCCAAGGCAATGAGCAACTTTTTTGAGTTCAAATTTTAAATTGGTTCCTTGTCGAGGGATTCATTTAGAAACTTTTTTTAAATTAATGCGTATATTTTTCAAAAAACTCATAAAACTGAAATTCTTCAGATTTGGTCCTTCCCAGGTGTCATGTCGCATTAAACGCACGCGTCAGAGGAAAGCGCAAGATGAAGACGGAAGCGCGCGAGTGGGAACATACCTTTACTAGTCTCTTAGACGTTAGCGATTCAAATTTGGCGGTATTTCGTCACACATGAAGTTCGACCGGTTTCCACCGTAACGAGTGAATAGAGAGACGCTTCACGTCAAAAAGTCGTTAGCAGCGGGTATAACGTGAAATAAATTGATGTTACATTTGTAGATGTAGAACCTTTGAAAATGTCATTAAACGAGATGAATAAATTTTATCCGAACCGGGACACAACGCTCAAGTCAAAAATATTTTTTCCTCGATGACAGCGCAACGGATAGATGACAGGAACAGGCTAAACGTGGATACGCTTGAGGGAATATGTGAAAGGGGAAAAATAGAGCCGGAAGGAGGAGGAGGACCGGTTAAAGAATCAGAAAAGTATGACCAGTTTAATATCTTTCTCTTTAAGACCCTCAGAATCTTTCTCTTTAAGACCCTCAGAAAAGTAGTTCCTGTTCAAACGCTCAAAACTATTTATTATGCGCTAGTTTACAGTAAAATATCATATGGTATTCTGAGCTGGGGAGGATGTACGCGAACTGCTTTAGACCCAATTGTTAAGGCTCATAAAGCATTACTTAGGGTTATGGCTAACAAACCTTGGAGATACTCTTCCAATGACCTGTTTAGTGAGTTGGAGTTGCTGGATATTAGGCAAATATATGCGAAAGTAGTCCTCATAAACTATATACAAAATCCCCATCTACACCAAATCACTAAACATGCAACACAAACGAGGAGCACCACTACTCATAAGCACTTGCGTCCCAAAACAATGACAACGTTTGCGCAAAGACACTTTTCATACATAGCGCCCAAGATTTTTAATGAGTTACAATTTAATTTGAAGTCGACCACTAATGGAATAAAAACAAACAAACAAATTTCTCCGCTACTTTTGGAATTTGGAAGACATGAGATTGAGGTGCTCATCTCCGTCATTATCCATTAAACACCTAATATTTACACTGACAAATAAATCTTATCTTTTTATTTGTTGCTACTAGGATAATTATTATCTTTTTATTCTGTTTTATTTATTGACTAGCTACTTGACTATTTTAATTACTGGCTTTTTATTTTATTTAAATTATTTTTTTTTATTTTTCAAATTATTACCCTGTTATTTTTCTCTACTTACTGATTATCACAGCAATTATAATCTTATTGTATTTTATTATTATAATTTTTTTAACAATTTTTTTTACTGGATATATTTTGATTTCATTATTACTTTTTTATTTTTCAACATGATTATAATTTAGTTATTAGTTATCATTAGAATAACTCTTGAAATTTATGCTAAGTATTTATTAGAGTTATTAGATTTACTATATTTCATTTATTTTTTAATTTTTGTTTTTCTCAGTAATAGTACTTTAATAAGTGTGCGCACAATATAAAATGTACAAGTGACCTAGTCGAGTCTACCTTGGTACGGGCTTCGGCCTAGTTAGGCAGACTTTGTGATTAATGTTTTTGAAAAATTACTTACGAAAATAAATTTATTCTTCTTCTTCTTCTTCTTAATAAAAAAGATAATTGACTTCCTATTCTACTATTAAATATTTTAACCCTATTCCACAAAACATCAAATCAATGCAACAACCAGGATTCAAACAGACATTAAAGGAATGGCTCAAAAAGAAATGCTATTATAGCGTGAATGACTTTTTTAACGATAATGACAAATAAATAATATAACATATTCTTATTGTAATTCTCAAACTTTTTAAACTTTAAACATTTATATTTCATTCTAGCTCTAAATCTGACAAACCGTAGATAGCCTAATAATTCCAGATTGACATTTTAACTTAAAAACAAACTGACATTTACTTTATATATAGTAATGGGAATTTACTAAATTTGTAGGTCCTAATAATTATTTTTGTTAATACGACTAAAACGTAATATTTTTCGGATTTGTTTTCCTTCAACTTGCGAAGTGAAAATATATTTAATTTTAGAAAAATATATATTGTACGCTTGATTGGTTAATTGTATAGCACATAAAATAGTACCTATCCATTTTGTACGACCTACTTACAGTTCACAATAAAGAACATTATTAAATTATTATTCTTTTTTATATATCCAGGTTACTACACGGTGGCTGACGGAAAATGCAACAAAATGCAACACTATATTTTCTTTATTTTTCGTTGAATTTTATTGAAGAAAAGTAAAAATAGTCGAAAACAACTTCAAATTTTAGAATCAATTCAGTTTAGTTAAATATGGCCACCTTTGGCATAAATTATGGCCTTCACATGGCTATCGAACGCTGCCCGCAAGTGTGTTTGCTGTATTTTGGCCCAATCTCGGCGAAGCGCTTGCATGAGATGGTCAACACTTTAGCATTTGTTAGCGTTAACCTTGTCATGCAAAAAACCGCAGACGGAGAAATCCACTGAGTTTGCATCTAGTGAACATGGTGGCCATTGTGTTGATGAAATGAAGCACGAAACGTTGTTTCTCAGCCATTCTTGGTTGACGCGATGGTAATGAGTCCTGTTGAATGTCCAACGTCTACGATCGAAATGTTTGTCTGCCCAGGGTTTCAATACTGCCTCTAAGATAGTTTCCGACCGTTTTGCGCATTGATTTTGACCCCACAGTCGAAGAACACGAGCGGAAACCGGTAATCAGCCATTACGGCGGCCCAAACCTTCACCATCGGTGGCGCTTGATCTCTGGGGCCCATTCGTTGCAACCTAAATAATGTAAAAAGTTATAATAGTTAATAAAAGTATAATAGGTAATAGATAATATAAGTCAGATATGAACACATTATTGTTAGTTACCCACTGAAAAGGCACTAGCCTTAGTGGGGGAACTGTGACATGCAATTTGTATCTTTTTTTTATGAATAAAGACTACCAAAAAAAAAAAAAAAAGATGTAAATTTTCAGCTGACCTCTTTGGCACGTAAAGTCGATCATTTTGTTCGTTTACATACTGTTAAATTAAGAATGGTGACTCGTCGGAAAAAAACAAATTCTGCAACTCACCACTTTCCGCCAAACAAAGAAACTCTTTGGCTCTGTCGAGTCTAACTTTTTCTTGAGCTGGTGTAATTTCATACGCTTTTCAGAACTTTAATGGATTTAGATGGAGCTTATTTTTTTATTATATGCTGCATCCGTTCTCGATATATATTCAGCCCACGACCTATTTGTCTGCCGCTAGGGCGTTGATTTTGCTCAATTCATTTCTTTACTTCACGAATAATTTCTGGTGTTGTTACTGTTTTTTTTTTTTGTCAACTTTCTGGGCATTGGGCAACGCTGCCAGTATCAAGGTAATGAGCTATGGCATCAAACACAAATGACTTATTCATATTTAAGTGTTGGAGGGCTCAAACAATAGCCACTTGTTATTTTACAGCAATAGCCACTTGTGAATTCCATCATGTATAACTTTTTTATATAAAACTAAAACCAAAATGCTTTCGTACGCTTGTAAACAATAGAATGAGTAGTCATTGGTATAAGGTTGAGCGCTTTGCCATTGTTGGTTTGACAGCTGGATCGGTGTGAAGTTTGTTGCATTTTTCATCAGCCTCCCTGTATATTTTAAACTGGTGGTATTATCCGGCATTACCCGTATTATACCCGTATTATTACCCGTATATATCTGTGCCCAAATACCAATGTATACCAATTTACATGGCGATTGGTTGAACGGTATATAAGTTGATGTGCTGCAGCGCCACCTAGTGGCGAGTTACAATAGTTAATTTTGCGAAAATATCGTGCGTGCTCAAATGTCGCTCGCATTAACTTATTTCGAATGTAGTTCACGAAGAAACGCAATCGGGCCTAATATCTCCCTTTCAGTATGCTCTAGTAGAGAGGGAAAATCTGCCTTATTTATTACTTCCATCGTTTTTTCGACTTAGGTATGAATGATCTTCGTGTTACACAAATTGGACGATGGGCGCGCGGTGTAGGCGATACGCGTAGGGCCTTGGGATCCACGAGAGATAAAAGAGAGAAAAGAGGCTATAAAAACATAGCGAAATACATCAATATCGTCTATTTTCTCTCTTACATCCAGTCAATCGCGCCGCAAATATAGACAATTTATCAAAACGTCTATTGATCGAAATTACAAACATTTTATATAAAGATTCTGACCATAATCATAAAATAATTTGACTATTTTTTAGCATCCGAACTCCACTATGCGGCGGTCGCGACAGTAGTAGGTCATGCCATTTAGTGTCCTGTGCAGTCTGCCTTCCTCCGCCATCCACACCCTGGCGATTTCCGGCCCCGTTCGCCCTGAAAGTTTGTTCTCGCGAAACTATGGAGCAAAAATGTCGCACGAAACATTAAAAAATTCATAAGAAGACATAACCTTATTATGCTTCACTTATTTATGTGCTAGTATTCATAAACTAAATAAGTCCTCTTGAGATTATTTGTAAGAAAGCATAATTTCAACGTGCAGTTGAATACGACGATATTCTAATGTACACTTAGGGGCCATCCATAAAGTAACTAGCTCATTTTGGGGATTATTACTGATTATATTATAGATTATATATTTCTTAAATTTTACCCTAAAATATACAAACCGTAATTTATGTTACGTAATTTATGGGTGGCTTATATTTTAACGTAATTTATGGGTGGAAAATAGTTTAGTAATACCCAGGATGAAAACAGCATTTGGACAAAGACAATGTCTGCCAAATGTTGTAAAATGTCGAAACGTTGTTTGTCCAAAGAGTAATGACTGTTTCATTGATAATGATAATACTTAAAATTGAATTTGACATTTATCGTATTTAAAAATAAAATAAAGAAATGGTTATCGAGTCATAATAGACTAACACTTTCATATTTTTCTTATAACTTTTTTTTCTTTTTTTTTCT
Organism: Micropterix aruncella; assembly: GCA_944548615.1. Classification (NCBI taxonomy): domain Eukaryota; kingdom Metazoa; phylum Arthropoda; class Insecta; order Lepidoptera; family Micropterigidae; genus Micropterix; species Micropterix aruncella. The sequence goes on along the minus strand of OX155952.1, from coordinate 22,227,682 downwards.
TATAACTTTATTTCTTATAACTATTTTTCCCTTTATTTCAGTTTTAAGTCTATTCTATTTGTCACACTCTATTTAACGGAATGTTTTGTTTCATTTAATGCCGATTTTATAATAAAATTCCGATTTGTTTTTTTTTTTGAAAACCACATTTTAAGGCAATTTAGTTTTATGAGCATTTTAGTAAAACTTTTACACAATTTATTGTAATATTAGAATCCCGTCCAACCTAGAACGGGCTAGTTCCAGTTGGGTGACAGAATCAATTAGACATAAGGTTGAGGTTTTGTCATTCGGTTCCTGTTATTTCAATAAGCAAAATCAATGTTTTGTGATAATTAATTCTTAAATAAATAAATAAAAATCAAAATGTAGATCAGAATATCTCTAATAAATGTAAATCCAATGTACTCGATTTTATATATTTTAAAATTATTTGTTAGGAAATAATCTCAAAAATGAGATACGCAATTTATGGATGGCCCCGTATTAAAAATAAGAATATCGCCGCTTTTAGCTGTACTTCAAAATTATTTTTATAGAAACATCTCGAAAATGAGTTATGTAATTTATGAAGTGTAAAGTATACTCTCGTATAACCTTTATTATTTACTCGATTGTACTTCCTTTTTTTTCTGTAGAATATGAGTCATAACTACATAATAATGGCACAGGTTTGCGGGTACAAACTCGCGGGGCGAAAAGACCCGGGACCTCACAGCTTCGACAGTCTCGACCTGCGCAGTCCGCCTCAGTCCGTCCGTCCGCCTGTAAGTCGATAGGGGGCTTTAGGGTAGCCTTAATAGCCCCAGACATATTTATATCAGCAAGCTACCTGCGCTATTTTTCATTGTTACACCCCTGAGTGATGAGGAGGGCGGAGCTAAAATATGTATAGGGTGAGACTATAAATGCCGACAACACTGCAGCATATTATTTCATACCCGAAACTGAATAGCTTATTCCACAATTCTTTGAAATCGACATTTGCGAAATGCAGTTTTTAAAATCCAGGTATAAAACAATCTAAACAAGAACTGATCACAAAACGCTTGTTATATTTAGTTTGAAAGTCGCTATAAAAGAACGGCAGACAATTCAGGCAACCGTCTAACTTCAATGAAGTGCAAGTATCTACGAGTATTACAGACCAAATAATAAGTTTCGTATGCACAACGGCCATTGCTGGATGGGATGAAACGGAAAGGTGTAGATCAACCTGTGAGTGACGTAGAGTAGGGTATTAGATTTCAGCACGCTAACACAAAGTTACTAAAAAATCGGTTGTCATCCCAAAACTATCCCGGCAAGTAGACAACCCCCCTCCCCTCGCGCCAAGACAACCTTCCCCTGCGCGCCATTTCGTAGTATATTTGAATTATTTTCCGTAGTATAAAATGGTATTTTTCCAAAAAAACATGTAGTATTTTTTTAAACATGTCGGACTTTAAATATTATTTGCGTCGCTTGTATATGAGATATTCCAACCAACAAGGCATCTGTGCAATATTGCAATACTTCGAGATTGAAGTATGACTAGCGTGCCCTCTGGTGGATCTATTCAACTCTTGTTGTGACCAAATGACACCTGCATGTCAAAGTTCAGCTCAATCAGATGAAGCGTTATGGTGGAGGAATACAGATAAACAGACAGACAGACAGACAGACAGACAGACAGACAGTCTTCAGCCTGGAAATATACTTAATCGTCTCGGGGTCGAGGTCAAAATGTATACATCCGTTTTATATAAAAAAATGCGCCTTTAAAATACTTTACCTCCTCGTCGGTTGGTGAAGTAATAAAACAATAATAATAGTCATCAGCAACCCTGCAACTCTAGGTTTTTATCCAAATGCGTTCGTTATAGAAGACAATTGCAGGTGTAAAGACAGAGACTTGTAGACGGGCCAGCCGAGAGGCAGACTTCCCGTTAACTTATTTTCAACCTCTATCAGAGCAAGTACCGCGACGAACGATGCTCCGCTAAAAAAATTATGAAGGAACAAATACATTATACGAGTTTTTGAATCAAAGAGTATGGGGAAATACGAAAACATTGGCGATGCTGACAATAATCATGAAACGGATTTCGGACAGATTTAAAATGGAATAATCCTTTTTTTTTATTTAATATATAATTACACTATTTTTTAAAGAATATTTCATAAATTATTATTAAAAGGGCAGAAAATCTATAAATTTTTATTTTACAGAGGATACAAGAAACCATTTCAAATTTTAAATTTAATAAACGAATTTTTTCTTGTTGTTTTCTTCGAATTTTTTAAAAATAAATAGGTTATAGACAATTTAGGTCCACGTACAATCTTTTTTGCGAGCAATTTTAATAAGATGATTATTATAACCATAAAAATAATAGGTATTATACGAACAGCACAATCAGTAAAAATATATATTACTAAATCTAAAACAATCTTCGTATTAATTTTAAGCATTTCTGGTAAGATACCATCTTCATCAGGGGCTCGTCTGATCTTTACCTGGTTCAGGACAAATATAACTGCTAAGAGTATCACATCAGGTAAGTCTTCAAATTCCACATTCAGTGTTAAAGAACAGTATTGGAGCTCGGGCTTCATACAGACGCGATGGTTAGTCTTTGAAGTAGAACATACAGTTTGGCAATACGCTTCCCGGTCGCATAGATTAAACCTAAGCGCAATTAAACTTCAACTATTTGCCAAATTATGGGGAGTTTTCAATCCATTACTCGGTCGAATGTAACACAGTAGATGCAACCTCTGAAGAGAGACTCGCCCAAATTGTCTAAAAACATATTTTTTTGTTATTAATCTCAAACATTCAAGTCGATCTCTATCTATCCCGCACTCTATCGCCTAACTTCCCTATTTTTGACATTTAATTTTACTCAGGTTTCCTTTTTGGCGAAGGCCCCAAACTGACCGTATCTCTGGGAAAAATATGGTACGGCCATTCCATGGGCCATCCCGCGTCATTCCATTGGCTACCTTATTGAAACATAAATCGTGTTACGCGGAAACCCAACCGACTATGTAATTGCTTTGCAACGAGCCTTTGTTTTATACGCGTAGCGGTATGGCCGGCCATACTTTCCAGAGGGAAATTAAATATTCATAAATTGCCGGTGAATCGGTTATCGCGATTTAGCATAGGAGCAGAAAGTACTTAACACATTCTAATAAGAAAGAAGTTGAATGAAGTAAAAGTATTTTTATTTTGAAAGCCACTTTAATCCTCTGTAAAACGAAAAGTTCGCGTCCCTCTTTAACCCACATTAGCCATACCATCATTTTATCGAACAAAGAGAGAAAACGCGCGACGGCATAAAGCGGTTGCGTTTTAAAAGTTGCAGTAGTTAGCTTTTATGCTACTGCTTTTTGGTGCACATACAAAAGATTGAGATACTGGGCATCGGCAGAGCGGTGCGGCAATGTGTTTTTTCTTTGACTTCGCTGCGGTTATCATCGTGTCTGACTATTGTCTATTTATCGTTGTATTGTCTAATTCTTATAATTAATATTTATATAAATGTACCTAGGTATATGTACCTAGGCTCGCCCCTACTATGGACTCTTGCAATAGATCAACTCCTGCATAGGATGGCAGACACACAGGGCTATGCTAACGAGAGAACAGAATTATCGGTCAACGCCGATAAGACCGTCCTCTTGCCATTTACTAACAATCGTCAACGAGGTGGACTAAAAATGTTATTTTACACCGCGTACACGGCGATTTATGTATAAGACGATGCTTTCTCTTTATATGAGAGCAAGTCCTCCCGAGTGTCATAGGGTCGCGGCACGTACCCTACGACACTCGGGAGGACAAAACGATTCTAACAATACGACACACTTATAAATCGGTTCAAGCATTTAGAAGTTATGGTGGAATAAAGAAACGGAAAACATACATAGATGAATCCTGAACACATAACACTCCTTTTGAGCAGTGGTGTAAAAAGATAGATTACGAATAAATCTCATATGAGAGAGACCAGCGCCGTAGGAGTTGTTTTATTTACGTATAGGATTTCTGCCTCAAAACAAGAAAAAGCTGAGTGGATACAGACAGATAGAATTTCGAGTGACGCGTGTAATTTTGCTTTAAGCTTATGTTTTATGTACGTTCGCGTCTGGATGAGAGCCATTAATTAGATCCCCGGGCTAAAAGGTGACCTTAAGCCGCCTTTCAATGTAAAGGCGGCCACCCAGAGGGCCGCATTCATAAAGGGAGAGGATGAAATGAAAGCGTCTGTGGATTTGGCAGTCTCTCTGCGCGACGGGTAGAGGCTTTAGAAAAGGGGAGGGTTTTTATGTGTTTGTAATGTGCAACCTGGGTTTGCTTTTTGTGAATGCAGGAGGGCGGAATTAGGAGCGAGATTTTACGAAGGAAATTTTGTTTTTAGTTCAGTGCGGCAAACGAAGTGTATATTTCGAAGCTCGACTGCAAGATATTCAACGTGTCTTTATGTGTATCTATGTCATTAAAAGATATATAGACGTTAGGGGATAGTCCCGGGCGGAGGGTAAAACCGGGCACAAACTGTGCAGGCTAAACGGCGAATGTTGTCGTCTCATTCTTCCCAGTGTTGGGTGCATCGAGGGTCACTTGGTCAATTGTAAACAGTACAGCTTCTTGCGCCGCGCCCTGTGTCCGCGAGCTGAGTTTTGTTCGTTCTCCGTAGGCAACGTCGATAACATTATGTTAAACATTAAAACGTATAATGTTTTCTTTTTTTGTTAGTGTTCAACACATATCCAACACCATGTGTACTCAGTAAAGTGAAATAATTCAGGATATCTTCTGAAACGTTTTTTTTTAATTATGAAATTCTCGGATTGGGTAATCCCGGACACCATTTTGGCGGGTACCCGCGGACACTTACAGTTTCATGTTTATAAATATTATGGCCCTCAAAAAGTTTTTAAGAAAGTATTTATGTAGATATTTTGAGAAATCCTCCTAAAGTTGAGGAAAAAACGTGAAACAAAAACTAGAAGAGGAATACGGACAAAAAACAGACTATAAGAGGTATGGGCGTCGCAACCTGAGGAGGTAAAACAATCTTACTGACAACCTGAGGAGGTAAACGGTTCTTAAATGACACGAGGCTTAGTGCAGAACTATAGTAGGTAGCGAACACAATAGATCAGCCATCGTCGCAGTGTTACAAGGCTCATAAAGACCTTAGAAAAGCATTAAACAACAAATAATAATAATAATGGGTGTCGCAACCACCAGCACAGCGGAACACTTTAGTTTCTGGTTCTTCAACCCAGCAACACAGCAAGCGCAAATGTATCTTAGATGTAAAATAGTTTCGAAAAAAATTCTCCAGTGTCAAATGTTTCTAAGAAGCGAATGGGTACCAGAACCCGAAAAACCCAAAAGAGCGGGATCTTGAAATCATTTCCGTATAAAAAACAGGCAATGGCAAAAATAAAAACACCGCCTACTCAAGGAAAGAAGATCCCAAAATGAAACCGATTTCCCAGAAATCCGACCGCATCATATGTGCTGAATATTTTAATGACGATCGGATTCAGTGCCACATTTGCAAGGATTGGGCACATGAGGTGTCGACCTTGATTCAAGATCGTATTATTACAATTGTGATGCAAGGCGTGGTGAAACAATGGTCACATTAAAACCAATGTCGGGAGTTACCCTGCAATTTGTAACACTCGTTTTTAAAAATAAATAAACATGTAAGTTTTATTATAATGCTTTTTAACCCCTTGAGTATGATACGACCAAATCTGGTTCTGAAACAATTATCCGTTGAGTATGATACGACCAGATCTGGTTCCGCGTTTTTTTCACTTCTTTGATGTTCTCATATTTATTCATAATTATCTAATTGTTTTACAAAATGATATTTCAATATTCTATATTCGAAATTTCAATGCAATCATTGTGCAGTTGTTCTTTTTATGATTGGTGTAGTAGTTTCGTAGTTATAGTACTTTAAGGTCGATGTCGCCGAAAATCCTGCAAAAGAGACAGATGCATCCATGAAAATACCCATTTACTCCAAGGGTTATGATCTTGGATGGCGTCGCTCCCAATTATCTCACTGGCAGATTTACTGCGCTATCGGCTCATGGACGCCCGCTGAGATCAAAAGATAACCTGCTACTTTCTATCCCTAGTCACAGCACTGACTTCTTCTTATTCTATTTCACCGTGCATGGAGCACGTCGTAAGTAAGTATAACTTATATACTCGTATATACTCGTATGTATAATTATTGCAAGTCTCCGGGCTAGCCCCTTCTCCCCTACATAGCCTAGGGAATTTACATTTTACCTAGACATTTAGATTAACAAACGGAACTTTCAGGCTTTGTTAAGTGACATACATACAAAAGTCTCAATCTGTCCCGCGTGGGATATTCCTGTAAAACTGAAAAAATCTGAACAGTTTTTTTTTGTAAATTTATATGTATGCATACATTTAGAATTACTGCAAGAAACATGAGACGTATGTTCAGATATAAATTCCTTTTGAAAATTATCGTCCCAAGTCATACCGCTCGAAAGATTACATAAAACTAAAGCAACCTCCGAAATTGCTAGTTTTTTCTAATTTACAAGACAAACATATTCCGTTCGGATTATTGGAATATCGCCGTTCACATTATCGAAAAAAATGCCCACATATTAGGTGCTTACGTATGTAAATTACGTCTTTTCAAGCTGGTTACTTTGAACTTGGATAACTTCAATTCCAAATTGAAATGAATGCTATCCCGTTATCAAAATCAATTATTCGTTTATCTTACTGTCGTTTGTTATCGGATATCCTAGTGTGTGCAATCATGAAAAAAATGAAAATATTATTATTTTCTAATATGAGGTCTTGTGTCGGTATTACAGCTCCTTGCGTACGTACTGTCAAGAACTGTAAACAAAGATGAAGAAGCAGGTGATTGAAAAACCGAGTCTGGTCAACCGTTCTTTGCCACTGCTTCTACACGACATCGCAAGGCAACGCACTTCACAGCAAACAGTCGCAAAATTGAAGCAGTTACGACTCGCTAGACTTTGCTCCAATAGATTACCACTTTTTCGGAATTTTAATATATTTTCACAGGGTAAATAGTTAACTCCAGAGAGACAGTGAAAAACGCCTTCCAAGCATTCATTGATTTCTGTCCACGGAGTTTAACCAAAGGTTTTAACCAACTCCAGCAGCAGAGGTTTAACCAATTCCTATATAAAAAGGCTGCACTGCATAGATAATATGAGGACCGTTTACTCTAAATCAGTGGTTCTCAAAGTGGGCGATAACGCCCCCTTGTGGGCGCTGGTGGTCTAGAGGGGGGCGGTAAGGAGCCCATAAAAAAATGGGCGGTGCTGAAGTGGTTTAGGGTGGCTCTGGCTGTATTGTATTTCATCTACTAAATATTTTAAAATTCACTGAAATTAAAACCTAGGTACCTACTACACAACATCGATTATTAAGTTGATATTTCTGCCCTGTTTGATTGTATACATATTAAAAATAATTTGTTCCCATCGTCGAAAGTTCCCATCGTCATATTTTTGTGAACGCAACGCTACTTACTAAAAAGAGAAATCGTTTGCATGTTACCGAACGCGGCGACTTGCAGCTGTTTTTGAGTGAATTCGAACCTGATCAACAAACTTGTTAAAAAATCATCAGATTCATCCTTCACATTAGGTTAGTTTTAAAATTAACATGGATTATGTTTGTTGTAATTTGAATAAAAGATAATATTAATATTATAAAGTTGCGTTTTAATTGCTCCCACTGGTAAAAAAAGTCTCGTTTAGAATTTAAAGTAATGAATGTAATTGTGGTTTATAAGATGTTGTAAAGTAAAAAAAAAATGGGGGGCGCTGAAAAATAATTGATTTTCAAAGTGGGCGGTAGACGAAAAAAGTTTGAGAACCAATGATCTAAATGATACACATTTAAAAAAAACACAGGATGGTTATTTTAATTTATAAAACGTTTCCTAAGAACTACATTAGAAATACATGTAAGTTCTTAAGTCCGATATCAATAAATCTAAACGTATAATATTACTATAAATACAAATCTTCTTTAATATTTTAGTTACAAAAGAACGATAATTTGGCAGTAGATGTGTCGCTTTGACTAAATGTTCCATGGTAATTTCAGCATTGACAAATTTATAAGAATTGGTTTCAAGACTTTTATACAGGACAAATGACTTCAGTATTTGGTAAAGTCTCTTTATTACTATCTCCTAATATATATGTGCATGTGCATTTTTTTCAGAATTTCCTGTAAACTATTTTTTTAATTTTTTGATAATTTTAAAAAATAATATTTTTAATACTGATATTTTTTGTAAATCTTCAGATAAAAGGCACATAACATATTAAGCTGTAATAAGTAATTATATAAAAATATTAGTGATAATCAATGTATTATTACAGTATTGTTTATGTACTAACTACACTAAATAAATGAATTACCATATTCGCTAATGACAAAAAAGTTATCACACAAGTTACAGAGTCAAATATGATGCATGCTGTATTACTTAAAAAACTTACATTTTACGCCTATTAAAAAAAGGTTTCTGTATTGTTTTCTAGAAATTTCTTTAAAGTGATGTCTGCGGCTCCGACAGAAGTACTTGAAACCATTAGAAAATCATCTTGGAAAACACACCGGATGTTGAAAATAAATCACCTTGAGACACGGTTCTCATATGGATCAATAATTCTATTACTTAAATATATATTTTTCATACAAAATGGAAGGGGCTCTGTAGACGATCAAGCATGCTTGACAAGTTTCGCGTCGCGGGCAGGTAGGGGATCGTAAACCGCAGGAAATATGCAAATATTTTTTTGTAATATTTACCAAAAATGCCTAATTTTGTAGTTGATTAATGACCGATTGATTCCCTGGTATAAAACTACACAATTAGGCATTTTTCGTAAATATTTTTAAAAAAATGCATATTTTCTGCGGTTTACGATCCCCACCCAGCCCGGGATGCGATGCTTGACAAGCATGCTTGATCGTCTAGAGAGCCCTTTAATTACGTTATTTTTTATATAACGGCAACTTCCTAGACAAGGACTCCCTAGTCGAATTACTTGACAATATGGAAGAGATTGCCGAAGCGCTACCACCGGAATTCTTTTCGGAATTGACTACAATGAAAGGTAGTTAAAAGACTTGCATACGATCCGCATTAAAGCGGATCCAATTGAAAAGTGGGAAAATGCCGACGGCGGCGGAAGCCATTCCGCGGCGACGCCGACGATCTTTTTTAAGGCTGCTCTGGGAGTTTTCCGCGATGTGGCTCTACTATGCTATATAGGTGGGGAGACGCTCCCTTTATCGGCCGTTCGCCCCGCCCGGGATGCGGGTTGCCGGGATGGTGGGATGCCGGGATGCCCGGAGCGCGCCTAACGATGCAGTCGCGCCGTTTTCGCGAATTGGGTTCGATTCCCGCGCGAATCCCGCCGCTTTTCCGCCGCGTCGACCTTTCGGGAGACACGCGATAAACATTTTTACGGTCGCGTGAAACGTCGTGAATTATTTGTACGATTGTCAGCTTTTCGTTTCGCTATCGGGAGCGTAGCGCCCGTTTGTCCCGAAGCACCTTTATTGCGGTGTTCAATCAACACGCGCCCCAGTAAGTGCACCGTAGCTTTAAAAATACGCGCACTAAATCATAATATGGGAGTGCGAATAATAATGAATAAATTCGAAACTACACTTGAGAGCAATGAATCCGGGTAACCAACATAAACCCTATAGATTCTAGCTTATTCGGCTAGTAAAAATTCTAGCTTATTCAATAATTACCACATCACTAATGGATATAGAATAGGAGGTACGACCTTACTTTTTTTGTGACAGAATAGCCTAAAAAATACATTTAATTTGAATATGCTGCCATTCTTAGTTTCCGAGGTATTAGGGTTTATATGGTGACCCGGATTTATTGATCCCGAGTGCACACACACACACACACACGCGCGCGCGCGCGCGCTCACACACACACACACACACACACAGAGAGAGAGAGAGAGAAACACACATACACGCACACGCACACGCACACGCACCCACCGCTTACCACGCCTCTTTATAGCCGAGTCAAGTTTGGTAGATATCATAAACAATAACACCTAAGAAACTTCAAATATTAGCCTACTTTGCTAGTTGCCTCTATAAAGCGAATAGGAACTTGCCTCTTATCCGACAAATCCGAACGCTTTGTAAACTTATTAGGTATGTTCGTCTGAAGCAAAGGAGTGTATTTCAGAGTCGGAGAACACGCAGCCTACGACATATTATTTAAAAAAAATGGTAGATTGGCGCAAAGTGCAAAATAAAAGAATCCTGTTAGGATGCCAGAAGGCTGTAAACATCACATAGTAATAACACCTATCGATCTACCCTCGAATATGTTTTAACCCTTTGAGTAGAGCGATGTTTGCGATGTAAATAACATGTAGGTATGTCAAGTTTTGTGAAAATTGGTTAAATAAATTTTGTGTAAATTGATGGGACATAAGTATCCCTGTGACCAATAAAGATAAAAAATTATAACTTTTTGAAAAATAATATTATTTCATTATTTAAAAGAAAAATAATCAAATTAGAAAAGTCTTCATAAATATTTTATTTCTTTATTTAGTTGGTCATTTGCTATATTTCCAGAAAAAATATACGGTATATTTTTAAACAATATTTTTTTTTTTGCTAATATGTAGAATATAATATATAAATTATTCGTATTCGATTATTTGTAAAAAGTTATTTAGAAGTTATAGCACACATATGTATATGTCCCATGGTCCTTGAAGGACTATGCGCTCATTTATTCTTTAAATTAAAATATACATCTTTTTATTGTGCTAACAAAAACTCGGCGGAGCGAATAAGGATACTCACGTGAAGCGTACATTATTTCGTAATCAAAAAGACCATTGCAGGTTGTCAACTACTACGGGCGAACCCGCCACACCAGGAATTTATAGCGACATCGTCGTTCTGTCTCCCGTGGAGTGAACACGGAGACATAGGGACTAACCCAGTCCATACGTCCATACGTCTAACTACGGCAATAGCCCGTAAAAGTCCTTACGGCAAGGCAATGGGAAGTGTACTAAGCATGCCGACCCCAAGCCGCCGACTCCCTTGGTTATTCGCCGGAGCGAACAATCGATTGGCTGACGCCGCATAATGCGCAAACTAACCCGTTCCGTCCGATGTGTTCCCCAGACTGAACCTAAGTTCCCAGATGCCCACAACTGAACTTACAGCTGTAGGTATAGTTCACATATGCCTTTCCAGATTAGTCCCTCTTCAAGAAGGCTACCGAATGGGGGCCGAACCGTGAGTTGGGCCGTAGACTACGAGAAATAGATCTCGCGCACTAGCTTAAAAGGGTCGCCCGCGGCTATCCCCCCTAGAGGACGCATAGCGGCCGCCGACGCGGGTAAGTGATAATATGTCGTTTACTATCTATCGGCTAGTGAGTGTGTCGACACGAGATGCCATTCCGATAGCTGTCGATTTATTCAATTGCTGTAGGTATATTTAAAGGTGTTATAAGAAACACTGGTACTGCATCAGTCTCTTCAATGTGTATATGTATATGTTGCTCAGCACTGCACTGGGAAAAATATAACCATGTAATACACAGAAAAACGCATGTGTCAACAAAGATTACGTATAAACCTCGGACTGTGGTGCATACGTATTAATTAACGTGACGTGTAGCGGTGTTGGCGTCAAGGTAGTTACCATGTCGCAATGTTAAAACAAAATGTTATTTCATTACGTCGCGACGTTAGGATCTTGCTTCTAACATAACAGCATGTAGTAGTATACGTACGGTTATAGTGGGCACATGAATCATGTTAAAACTACAGTATACTGTTATTTCCCTATTCACCGTCAGGAAAATGCGGATACATATAATCGAGTAATGGAGTTTCAACAAAAATCCTTGTAATTCAACAATATTACGATTGAAACCGTAAGGAAAATGCAGATACATATAATCGAGTAATGTAGTTTTCTTAATGTCATTTGTTATTGTTCGGATATCCTAGTGTGTACAATCATGAAAAGATTGAAAATATCATTATTTTATAATATGAGGTCTTGTGTCGGTATTACAGCTCCTTGCGTACGTACTGTCAAGAACTGTAAACAATGATGAAGAAGCAGGTGATTGAAAAACCGAGTCCGGTCAAGCGTTCTTTGCCACTGCTTCTACACGACATCGCAAGGCGACGCACTACACAGCATACAGTCGCAAAATTGAAGCAGTTACGACTGGCTAGACTTTGCTCCAATAGATTACCACTTTTTCGGAATTTTAATATATTTTCACAGAGTAAATAGTTAACTCCAGAGAGACAGTGAAAAACGCCTTCAAAGCATTCATTGATTTCTGTCCACGGGAGTTTAACCAAAGGTTTTAACCAACTCCAGCAGCAGAGGTTTAAAACCAATTCCTATATAAAAAGGCAACACTGCATAGATAATATAAGGACCGTTTACAGTGGGACACATGAATCATGTTAAAACTACAGTATACTGTTATTTCCGTATTCACCGTTAGGAAAATGCGGATACATATAATTGAGTAATGAAGTTTGAACAAAACTCCTTGTAATTCAACAATATTACGATTGAAACCGTAAGGAAAATGCAGATACATATAATCGAGTAATGTAGTTTCAACAAAACTCCTTGAAACAACAAAATTACGATTGAAATATCGTTATTCTGTATAAAACCGTAATAACAAAATTGTAATGTAAGAATCAATCCAACATATTTTCTCAGTGTGGCCTATCTTCCTCTTTCATTTTAGAGATAGCATCGACAGTGGAATCCGCATGCCAGTGATATGCTCACGCAAAAGTTTTTCAATATCCGCGTTCACCAGTGTCGAAGATGCACCCGCCCTGGTGTCAATATCAAAACGTCGAAGGCAACTTCCAGCCCCACTCCGTGTCCCTTCGCCGAGACGATTTTATTTTTCATCGTTCAGTTTTCCGCCCTGTTTGAGTGGAGATTTCCGCGTGTCTAGTGCCGAGCGCGGGTGACTCCGCATTTCACTGGAAAACGGAAAAGCGACTACTTACGCGTTGAGAGGCATTCGCTGGAAAAGTTTTCAAGGGTCGCGGATTATGGATGTTTATAGGGGTGAGCCAGTATGGCCACATTTTCCTGGTATGAGAACAACGACTACCTAATTTAGGACCTTTATGATTCCACGTAGCTTGGACTGCAACATCAGATTGTTTGCGCAGTCGGTCGAACTCTTGGTTCAGCTCTCATCCAAGGGCCTCCTCTAAGAGGTGAATTTAATTAAATAATTAACCCAAACAAACCCACCAGTGAGTAAATACGATATTTGCACAAAGGCATTACGCGTTTCTGGCACCGCGTCTTTATGATTTCTTCTGCTCTTTCTTGGTGGAGGCTAAAGTGCAGAGTTTAATCAGCAGATTGACTCTGAAGAAATATATTATCAAGTGGCTCATGACGAAAAGTAGAAGCCAGTGCGAAGGTGACTCACATCCTGAATTTAACATATCTGTTACCTGAAACTTGACAAGAAATATATATATCGGTTCGTTATGTTTAAAATAAATTGATAATATTATATTAATTAATTAGATTTACAATCTTATATGTGCATAGTAAGGAACCTATTTAGGCTACTTAATTTATTGGTCAATGTAGTTGTTTATTTATTTATAGATTATTTATTTTACTTATCTATAAACCTAAATATTTTCTTTTTGTTTATTTAATATTATATTATTATATTATTTTTTTTTTAAGAATGAATGAGCGATCACAATGAGTGAATGAAAAAAAAAAGCGATGTGTTATGTCTAAAATGTCTTAAATACTATCACCAAAGACAGATATACAATCTAGTAGAGTGATAAAATCCACACAAATGTAATCTTATCTGCTTTACAAAAAAAAATAGAAAATATTATTATTTATACTTTTGTATGTTTTTTTCCAAAATCAATTTTCTGTATTGGATAATTTCATAAAATAAAAATAAAAAATAAAATTATTCCCTCGAGCAAGCTCTGGGTACTGCACTCAGCAAAAGCAGTGGTATGTCTGGTGCATTACCGGGGATGCATTACCGTTGGTGCATTACCCTTTTAAAAGCGGCTGGCATTAGGTGTATATCCACCCCCGCTCTATAGGAAACAAAGTCGTTTCCAGACTCCCAGGGAAATTTGACCCCTAGGGCACAGAGTCCTACCCAGGCTCGAACTTCTACTTGGAGGCCAACGAGTGGGTGTTAACCCGTGAGTTAAGCCGACCCAAGACGAAACAGGTCGAAATTGCACAGCCCATTAACGCCTAAAACTACTGTAAATCGGGCATTGTGAAGTTATTATTATTTTTTTTATTTATTTATTTAGTTAAGGTAACAGCATGAACTTATAATTAGATACATAATTCTTTAAAACAATGTCCTTATGCCGATTATAACTTACGCCGTTTGAAATGATTTGAAAAATATTTTCTTAAATATTTTGAAACATCCGTAAATATTTATTAGTTGAGAGAAAACGGATTTATACCGCACGGATTAAAACGGATTTATATTCTATTCCTATATAAAACAAAACATTATATACGCCAGTAAACAATCAACAGGCGTTCCGGTGAATATTGATTTACATAGCCACAACACCAGGAATAAATCTGACCTACTTTTAAATAGTCACACTCAGTATAGTACGTAATAGTTTCATTCATCAAAGCCTATGTTTCTATAACAAAATTCCACCAAGTCAGAAGCCTTGTAAAGAACAAATTTAAAAAAAAAAGATTGTCGATAGTGTGGTAAGTAATCGAATTTACAGTATAAGGGAAATTAAAACTGATGAATTTGTAAAGTTATAGAAAGTTAATAAGGATTATATTACTTCACATTTTTATTATTTAATCATTTATATTTGAACATAAAATTTTAATTTAAAAAAGTTATTATGCTGGATTTGACTTTTTATTTTTATTTTCTTTATCTTTATCTAATTTCTAAAATGGATCATTCTGAAGTGATTATTTTTAATCTATTTAATTATTTACCAACATTCAAATATTTGGATTTTCCTTTTTTTAATTAATATTGGAATCAAACGACTACCACAATACTAGTTTCGCTTTTTATAATATAATTGCTGATATTTTGACGAAAGCAAGAGCAGAAATACCTACCTACTGGAGTAGCATATTGTATTGTATTTTAGTCTCTTAATAAGTAGAGGCTTCGCGAAAGTGGCATTCTAGCAGGGACCAGTCTAGTGGAAGAAGTAGTCTTTCCAAAAATGGTAAGCAAGGTGCGAGGGAGCCCCGTCGGCTTGACAGTGCCCTCGCTGTTTGAAGATGGACTTAGCTGGGCGGTGGCGTAGCTGGATCAGTAGATCGTTTACGAACTTGTATTTGCGACTCTGTATTTTCGACTTGTCTCAGGGTGACAAAACGACAGCATCGTTATAACAATCTGAGATGGCAGGTTTACCGCAGCGCTGAAAAACTCAACTGCTTTGGTAATAAAGTAAACCATACTGTTAGTGCCTTACAGGCGGCTAATAACCTGGCGCCCCTTGAGGAGCCAACGGCTTAGGTCGTGGAAGGTCCCTTATAGGCCGAGTTAAGGCCCCTTATAGGCTATTATTTGCCATTGAAACCTATTATAGAAAATAACAGCTAGCTTCTAAATAGCTAATGCTGGGATAGATCTTCGATTCTAGTTTGGACATGGTTTGGCGCAGTGGAATCAACAGTCGCGGCGTTCAATCAGTGCAGTAGAAGACAAAGGAAAACCACCACACTATTTTTCTAGTGTGGTGGTCACACCATAGCTGCGAAATCAAAGAGCCCAGATACGACCTTCTAAGCCAGGTAAATTAGAATCGCAGTCATGGTCGCCTACGTCAGACATCGGACACGGCAATGTAAGAAGATAAAGGGTTACATAAACTACACTCGGAGAGAAGAAAATCAAACTGTCTCCCACTAATTGATAGTCTACGTGTTAGGACATCTTAGGTCAGACTGGAATAATAAATCGTGCGTAATTTGGAAGGACATTTTTCATCATAAATGTAATATTATTTTAAATCAAGTATTTCTTTCATTAAATAACACTTCTCGATACCATTGTTTACTTCCGTTCTACAATATATTCTGTCTGTTTATCTGTAGAGTTGAATTAAACTTATATTTTCCATGAAATTAAAAACATAGCTACTTAAGTATATTGAGCAAGAACTGAAAAATTAAACATATTACTTGAAAACTTCACCAGCGAAGGAATTTTTCCTGATGTATGCCCATGCCATTACCGCATGAAAAATGCGATTGTTTCGCAATCCATCATAAATATAGCAAATAACGCTAAAAGCGAAAATTACGAGCCCGAATTCCACAAGTTAATACTGCCTGCTTTGTCACATCATCAATCTCTCACGAAGGGACGATCCATAAACAAATCGGTCTGTGATAAATTGCACGTTTTGCCACTGAACAATGAAAATTGGGGGATGACAGTTCTTTCTTGCTTCAACGAAAATGGCAAAAAGGATGAAATAACGCCGCGTAGGTAGCGGTTTTCGTAATGACAACTGCTAGACTCTAGCAATGACGTCTTTAAAAGTAAGTTTTTGGTGTAAATTCAGCTTGAACGACTCATATAGTACAATAATAAGTAAAATTTAGTGAGATATAGATTCTCTTAGCTTTAAGTAGGGGAGAGTAACAAAACCGGACACCTGTATTAGAGTAACATAATCGGACACCTGTACTATTCTGCGATTGATGGCGCGATCTGTCTCATAGCAGTCGACGCTTGCTGAGTAAGCCGAGAGTAGATGATTGTAGACCAAGAGGCAGCGACGAAAAAGTGCGTGTTTTGTAAAAGCTGATACTTTCAGATCAGACAGTATTTTGCCCATAGATAGAATGCTGGGGTAAAGTCAGCAGGCAAGACTCAGGGACACCTGGCGCTGGCGTACTAGGAAAGGTGTAATGTTAATAAGTACACCTAAAGTCTTTTGGTAAAGCTGAAAATTTATCACTGGACAGTGGATGCAATACAGAACTCAAAACAAATGGTCAGACTGCTTGGCAATAGAATGCGTGGCGTCAGTGTTACTCCAAACATGTCACAAAAATGAGGTCCATTATATTGCGCGGCATATTAGGCCGATGCGTAATAGTTACTGACAAATACGTACCGGCGTATTTCCAGGAAAACAGTTCTTAGCAGACCACCACATTCCCATTGTGCAATCCGCCAGACACTTTGTACTATTATTATTGGGCCTGGTCTATCTGTGACCTATTATTGGGCCTATCTGTTCATAACATCGACTTTATAATCATCGTGGCACTTTGAATTATTTCTGTGAGAGTTGTCAAAAAGCCTAAACTACAAACTAGCATTTTTTTTTTGGAAAAAACTTTTGGAATATTTTAGTTTATAGTTTTAGTAAATCGCAGTTTCTTATGGCTTGGGATTTAGTGGGAATATTGGTAAAATTTTACCTATTTTCTACCGGACTATATAGGACCGGCTTCCAGCTGAAAGAAACATAATATTTTCATTTGACAGGCAAAGAAAATTTTATGGTTCGTCTGCGGCTGTTTTACATTATACTCTGCTCGCGGTGATGTATGGAATATTTGAGTAAGCTCAGAGTAAATGTAAACTCGGTCGCGTCGATGCGGTCTTACGTCTCCCTGTATAATATTCCCCGATCTCTTGACACCAAAACGTACGCATATTATGCAAAAGTATGTTTGAGATAAGAAAATGTATTACAAATATGCAGATACAGAAGGCGTATTCTACAAAGGAAACCATCCGAAAGGGTGAGAGATAGTCAGAATTTTAAAATACAGGATCTTTCAAAAAGAAATTCAAATTTATTAAAGTGCGAATTCTGGCAAAAAGGCGATGCTGAAAATTCGGGGAATTTTTATAATCGTAGATTGCTTCACTTGACGCGAAACCCGCTTTTCCTTCACGTGAATTTACGAAAACAATCTGTCTTAATGAGGTGTCCCACTCTAAACATTACATCACATAAAAAAAATAAAAAGAATAATTACAAATATAGGATAGTAATACAAAGGTCTAAAGTTTCATGTGACATTTTTTTTAAAAATACTATCTTATGAGATATACGCAAATAAATATCGATAAAAATGAGACGAACATACTAAGATGATTTTCATATTCCCATTTTTAAAATAACGTATCCCAGTATCAATTTATAGGTCTATAAGTTGACGAATCCTCTACAGGGGTTAGAAATATTTCAAAAATCACTAGTTTTTCATTAAAATTCAGCATTTCTTTTAGCACAATAACAGTCGTGCAAATAAAACAACCAAGTGATTTTTCTGCCCAATTTCGTTAGCTTCGAAAGGTTTCCGCCTATAGATTTCCCTTTGCGTTTATTTTTTTAAAAAATAAGTTCCTAATTTGAATGTACCTTTCCATATAAGTGTATGCCTACTATATTTCTCTGTGCTTGAATTACCTAATTATGCCTGAAATGCCATCATACATCAAATTTACTAATTTATAATAGCATCAAGTTTGTCTATAGATATGCAAATTGTATAATAGTAACTAATTTATAACAATCCATGTATAATAGTAATGGTATTAGTATATAAGCTCCGTAACAATAGATATGTAGGCACCTACAAAACTGATAACACATTATTATTATTTATTATTATTTATTTATATACACTAGCAGCTTTTGCAGCTGATGCGTGTACTTCACGTGTTGAGTGTACTGTTTGTCTTCTACATGTAACCAAACAGTCACAAACATTCATTCATTCATACATTATACAGTCTACGAAGGTTACCTATTCTGCCAAAAAAAAACACGGTAAACAATGCGAACAGCTGTTTTGTAATACATACGTAATTTCAAGAGGCGCTACATACCATTCTTTAAATCTAGACGCGATGCGATTGGCTGGCGATCAGTGGTCTGACATATCCAGTTTATTGGCAGCGTCACAGCGCTGCCGCGCCGTGGTGTTGGTAGACTAATTAAAAAGTGTTATATATTTTTAATAAAATTGGTCGATTTCTACACGTAAATAATATATAATAATATTGTAAAAAAACACGTCTTCCTATAATAATTAGGAAGAAAAATAAGTCCTAAATTTATTTTTCTATTTGAAAAGTCTTAATGTTCATTTAAATACCAAAGGGTGAAGGAGCATGACAATAATCTAGTGCCTTCGAGGGTTTATGGATTGTGTAACCCTATTACGAACGCTTTCGCTTTACAGTCGCTGCGATCGAAGGTTGTTCGGCTACTAGCTACTAGCTAGGGTCGACTAAAAACGAGTTTTCGTAATACCATTAATTATATATAAATACAAATTATTAGAAATTTATTAAGCCACTTATAATAACATTGATAATGAGTATTTTTTTTATAAAGGGACGATTCAATATAAAAAAAACAATAATTTATCCGGCGATAACAATATCAACATTAAATTATTAGGGCCATCTATTGTATTTGTTTATATAGGATAGAATGCCATCAATAGATGGCAATATCTAGATAGACTAATAAGTCTATCTGAACATTACAGTGCTCAATTATTACGAAGGTATTAAAACCTGTATATCAAATAAAAAATTGACGTCCTTATGTAAATAATATTAAAACAATATATTTTATTATTTTATACCGTAATTCTTATAATTCACTTCATAATTCATGTATCTTCATAATTAACTTCATATCTCCATCATTTTAAGTCATAAAAAAATACCCAAGAATAAAATCGAATCTATATCATATAAGGTTTATAATTCTTCGCCTCACGATTAACCGCCCTACCTTTGGGTTATTCAAAATGTAGGTAAAAAATCGTAGGGTTTTTTCATTGGATTTCTTAATAACAATACATGTTGTATTGATGTTTACAATACTCCAGACATTTTTTTTCACAAGGGACCCATTTATTACCCTTTTTGTAAAAACAGAAACAATTTGACGTATTACGTAAGCTTTGTGGACTTAGCTATTTAAAAAAAACAGATTTCGAGTTGAGCGACGAACTGATAGAATACAACTAATATAGCAATCAATCGAATAACCAATGCTTTATTGAGACTTATTTGCTCTGTGTAAGGTATCAATGAATAGGATGGGAGTATTATCAACCAGAACAAGTACATCGAGAATATTAATTTCTGTAATGGTCATCCGGCGTATCGTGCCAAATGCTCTCTTGTTTATGAAACCCAGAACGCAATCCCGTATTTATTTATTCGCAAATGGATTGCTGCCAATTTTTAGGCTTTCGCGATCCATGCTGCATCGAGTTGAAATTATGAAATGGGAAAAAACGAAAACATTCATATTTCAGCGAATGAATAGACGTACCTATAGAGGATAGCGTAAAATACGAGTATTCGTACAGCACAAATATTTCATTTGAAGCTGTGGGGTTTTTCTAACGGTGTCGAAGCATCATTGCGGTGTCGAAGCATCATAACGGTGTCGAAGCATACATAATAATGAATGTTTGTATGCACACATATTTATTTTATTTATTTATTTATTTATTTATTTCCATAATTCAATTTAGAATTTACATAAAGAAAATCCTTATCCTAACACAAAAACATTTTATAATAAGTGTACATATTATACCTAGCATAGAAAGGAAATCATCTTTTTGGCATATCGGTTTACCACCTCACTAGGTATGAACCTGTGTTGAGGTGGTACTAACATCGGTATATATTATTTTGAGACGAGAGGGCAAGTCTTATCCAATACGTTAACAATTTAAAAATTAAAGTTTAAATTAAAAACATCAATAAAATTATAAAAAATAAATTAAAATTTATGAAAATCTACTAAGTTATATAAAATAATAATTATTTAACATATATTAGATACAAACACATAAAAATATGATATATACCATATATAAATATTATTAAATATTATATATAAATATAATATTATATAACATATAAATCAATATTAATATTAATTAATACTATATAAATCAATATTTGTATATTCTTTATACAAATCTACAGTTTAATCCAATCTCAAAACAAGAGGGAAAATATTGTCTACATTTGTTTTACAAAACCCCACTGTCACTACCATTTTCAATCCCCATAAGCAAAATTTAGACGTGCAACTTCCAGTTTTTCCCTAATATCTCGAAAAGCTAGCAAAATTCGGCAAAGTCGAGCGTGATTTTTAACGTATATTTACACACTATTTAATACAACTTTATGTTTATAGAATATCCGCCCAAGCACAAGCTTTCGTTAGTTGGGCGACATCGGACAGAAAACATCATATAATAATTGTGTTTAATTTCTCCCTATTTGAGTTGTTACATTTTATTTCATGTTTTGAATGGTAATATAATATTTGTGAATTGTTTTGAATAAAATTAATATCAAATATTCTGAAAGTCCATAAAATTTCCTGTCGAATAGAGCGACATAGATTACCTAATTACCCGATCGGGTAATTAGGCGCCGAGAAAATCGACATTGAGTTACAATTTTGACAGAAAGCGGTAAGAAAATCGACCGTCAGCGATGGGTAACATAGCTAGTTGATTACTATGATTTAATAAAGAAGTTTCAAAGATGTTATAACAATACTATACCGAGTAAACGTCGAGATTCTACCTTAAATCCGAATTAAATATGATAACGTATACTTGCTTGTCCCCTATAGGCGTTTTAAAATCACAGTGGCAATGAAGTAACATATACAAATTTCTTAACTTTAGGCACGTTTGCCTTACTTAGGAACTTTGAAATTACAAGAGCTCATAAAGCCGACCATACGCTAGTTGCTACAAATACACCAGACCGGAAGGTGGATAAGCATCCAAAGCCATTGATACTGCAAGGAGCACGAAACGACACCCTAGGGAGGCATAAAATTATTGTTTCGACCCTCGCCGACCTTTAGGGGTGCTCGTTTCGGCTTAAGGCGGATGTAACCGAAGCACACCTGATCGCAGTGAAGAGAGTAAATTAGGGAATTTGTACTTGAAAAGCTGAATACATTTGTAGAGATACAAGAAATGGAATTAGGACTTAGGACACAATCATAGAAGTAGGGCAAAATTAGAAAGATATACGGATATGAAATCAATTTATTTTTAAATCATTTATGCAAGCTTATTAAAAAAATACATAATACCCGTCTGCAAGGCCACCTAATTAGGCAAATTACCCACCTGTAAGGCCACTTAATTAGGCAAATGCCCTTACTTAAGCGTAGACTTACAGTTTAACGTAAAAATATTTTTATACAAAATATAATAAAATATCTAGTAGCCTAATACGAAGACCACACTGAAAATTGCAGGAATAAATAAGAAAAAAATACAATGAATGACCAAAAATAAAAAATATTGTTTCTCAAAATATTATCCGTAACCGTTAATACACTTACGGTACATATACCAATTTGCATAACATTTACTTCACTCCTTCGTGGTGACCTCGAAAACATGTTTTTCGTATTTATCGACAGCCTCTTCTGGCGACGCAAATCTTTGGCAGCGTAATTGTTTCCTAATTTTTGAGAACAAGATGAGGTCACAAGGTACTAAATCCGTACTGTATGGAGGATGGGGGAGCTAACGGGCCCATGATGAGGTGGCCACGATGACCCATGTGTTCAGGGTCGGTCACACTCACGGGTCAACACCCATCCGACGGCCTCCACGCACGGGGCGCGAACCTGGGTAGGACTCTGGGGGGCAAGCCAGGTTCCCCCGGGAATCAAACCTCTGGCGCTCCTGGTCGGTCTGCGCACCGAGCGGCGCAAGCCAATCGATTGTGCTCTCCGACTAACAGTCGGGGGAGTCTGGGAACTGTATTGTTTCCTATAGAGCGGGGGTGATTGCCTACCTTACGGCGACTGCTCTTGAAATGACCATTGGCCATCCGATCCTGGGTGAACAGCCGGGCAAAGGACGCCTTGGTCCGCGATAGATTCGGTATACTCCGTTTCACCGCTTCGTAAGGGAGAGGACCGCGCAAGCGACCTCGAACTCGGAACCAATCGAGAGACCGGAGAAATCTGGTCACAATTGGAAGTAAGGGCGCGAGTATCTCGAGCCCGCCGGGTTTATTCCTGGCTAACTCGCGGTAAGGCGTTGGACTCTCACGGGTTGTGACGTAGCTAGACGTTGGATTGTATTGTCCAAAGTCTTCTACGCTCACTGCAGGGCGATAGAACGAATAATCTTTAAAACGTCCTGTGGTGACGGGCTCGCCCATTGTAGTTGACACCGCAAGATGTATGGAGGATGGCTCACGAGTTCTACGTTTTTCGCAATCAAAAACGTAGAATGCGTCTCTGGCCGTGTAAGATCTGGCGTTGTAACGGTGCAAAATGATTTAACGTTTACGGTTGCTTTTAGGTAGTTCGTCAATTATTTCCGGTAAGCAAATGGTCGTGTACCAATCAGCATTTAGGTACGATGATTCTCCATACCAACACTAGACACGTGTCCTAAAAAAAGAAATGGTCATCCGCTTTGCGGCACTTTGCAAGCGCGCCTTTTTGCCAAATGGTCGGTTGCTACTTTGTTTCGGGGTCGTAACTGTAAACCTGATACTATATTCTATAACAAATTTGACACCCATTTGTTGACTCTGGTAAGCATGGCATTGCACCAAGTAATGCGTCCCGTTTTTTAAGCCTTAGTCAAATTGTGTAGGATCCACCTTGAGCACGGCTTTCTCACAGCCAAATGTTTATGTAGGATTCTCATGTTAAGTCATGATACGAATCTCATGGTATCGATGCGCACAGCATCGATGTTTTTATTGTTGACACTCTTGACAGTGACATGTATACGACAGCGTTTGAATTCTGAAAACCAGCTATAAATTGTCTTTTTGCTTGATGCTTCATCGCCATGAGCAGTTTGAAGGCGAGCGAGGCTCGGCTGAGCTGTTTAATTACGCCTGAAACCGTAGAAAATCATACAGCGAAAATTTAAATCCATCGTAATGCCTTGTTATTTTCTCAATCCCATGTGCTATCAGCTAAACAGATATTCATTAAGCAAGCGTTTCTTGCATTTTGCAAATCTAGAGACCATGCACGAACTCAAAACAATCTGTACACAAGAATGTCCGCGAGTATCAATTATAAAATTCAGGACAACATTTGCCCAAAGACATATATTCTATATATCCCAAAATTATATAATTCCCTAAGTGAAGACATGAAAAATTATTCTAACATAAAAATATTTAAAGCAAACCTTAATAGATGGCTACTTAACAAGGGATATGTAAAATCTGATGAACTTCTTCACAACGCACGACAATTTATTTAGTATCGCTTATCTATTATTCTTAATTAAATTTTACTAAATTTGAACTTAAATGTATTTATTTATTACATAGCTATATATTTTATAAAATTGGTATATTTATGTGTATATACAGGTTGTGGGTCCGAATAATTTATTGTTAAAAAACATATCATTTCCTAAAATTTCATAAAAATATGCAAATCTAGAGACGGGCCAAATTATCGCCTAGTTAGATATGCTATTGGCAGGAAAGGTCACGTAAGATGTGTTAAACCTCCCTATATTAATTATTATGAGAAGCAAACGTTACATGATCAATGAACTGTATACCTAATCATAAGTATCTCAATAAATAAAAAATAAAATGAAATGGCGACAAGCATTATTTTAAAAAGATGCCACAATGAAAAAAAACTAATCACCGATATAAGAAACGTTATTCTACAGCCAAAGATTTGCATTTTCAGATGTAGTAACTATTTTTTTTAAATGTTTATGTAAATGGCCAGTTCAGGAACCTTTCAGTGCGGCCTATGTAATTACATACCAATAACTAAATTAAAATTTAAGAATAGTAGATAATGATCAGATTATTAGAAATAACAAAAATCTAAGCAGTTTAGTACGTATATAATGTTATAAATAATAATAATACAATTATAAGCAATAAAAATCAAATTTATACAGTATTTACAAAATAAATAATAAAATCTAATAACAAAAAAAATGTATGCTGAAATCTAATCTAATATAAACCATAAAGGCATATAAATAAAATGTCGAAAATAATCAAAGTGCTTAAATTTCAATTGCAGTATGGTTGAGAATTCTATAATTTTCCTCCCTTCAGAGTTCTATTAACCGTTCCGTTAGAATTGTTCTGTAACTGATAGTATCTAGCTTCAGATCGATTCGCATTTTGATCCTATCATAAGGACAAATAGCCAGAAAGGAAAATTGCCTCTGCACAAACGTAGTTCTGTGCGAGGAGATTACGTGCTGAGATGATGTAACTGCCCAACCAGTGACCGCTACACGACATATATGTTGTATATAAGTATACTAATTGTCGTATATGGTAGTGTATAGTGCCGTATGTCGTAATAATGCGAAACTTTTTAAATAATACGTCGCTAGAGAATTGGGATGTCTTCTTGTTTATAACCCAAATAATGGATTTCTGGGCTTTTAACGACGGATGTAAAGTGTCCATTAAATTTTTATATTGTTGGGTGTATTTTTATTCCATGTAACAAAAATTATTTTTCTGTCCAATTTCGCACATAATCCCTTAGTTTTTCTGGCCTAAGCGTGATTTCGTAGAAAAAATATTCAACGATAACTTACGGAATTCGTAGCTGCGGGTTGTCAAAATATAAGATCGGTGTTTTCACTTAAAAAAAAAACAAATATATATTAGATAAATCTAAATTTAAATAAATAAAATCGTGTTTTTTAATACTAGGGTATTTTATTGCATAAATCGTATAATTTATTTTCCTAATTAATATTGTCCGTTCCCGTGCTGCTTCGAGTCTTTACCGAGTTGCTAAATTCGGCTGTCAAAATGGCTCAGAAGAGTAATTTTCTTCTTTAGCGGACCGAGAGAACTCGAGTACTTTTTGTTTGATATCGGATTGATATTTTAAGATTGAGGTTTCAATGCGATTTTTCGTTTTCATGTCAGTCGCAATTCCAGGCACTTTTGTAAAGTGTTTTATTTGAATAGCTCCGAGTCCCTCGCGAATTCAACAGGCTTGATGAATACAGCGTAATTTCGTAATATCTGCAATTTATTTTTAACATTCGTCAACACTTTGCTTTTCGTAGCACGTTTTTTTTACTTCTGATTTTGATGCGGCGCGGCGCGAGACGACGAATGAAAGTAGAATGGATGTTATAAATTACAGGAAGAATAAACGGATTTATTACACTATTTTATATGTTTTATTTGAGTAAACCCACCACATCGACAAAAAGAGTAGCATTTTCCCCCTACCTATGAGATAGGTTTAATGACGCTAAAACTTGGTAGCGCTCTTTGTTTTTTTATTTTATTTATTCATTGTTACATCTACAAAGTACACATTTCGGTTAAAATTCCGATATTCTGATAGGTATATCTGAATATTTTTATTAAACTTACAAAAATGTATTTTTTCTAAGTTTTTAAAGATCCGAATTCCTAAATCTTAGGCAAATTTATTTTAGGTTACTTTATCGGCGTCCTCGCATTTAGAAATATACAGCTACATTGGAATTGCAAATGTATTCTTGTTATTTTTAACTGGGGGAGTGGATAAAGCTGCGAGAAAGTATAGAGGCTTTTTAAATGGGTCAACACGTGTCAGAAATAGCATATTGTTTCCATTTTAAGTGACAGGTACCTTGTCTGACTTTTGTCTTATATTTCTAAATATGATTTTTCTTAGGCGAATGACTTTATTTACCAATACAATAATAACCTACAATATGATTTGTAATATTGCATATTGTTATTACATTCAAATATTATTATTCAAATAATTGTGTTATTGAAAGGACCATTTCAGTACTTTTTAGTTAAATTATTCTTTTTGATATGCCTTATAATTTTTAATTATTTATTACTTCTGATTATTTTTCATTATTTTTTTACGTCTTTCTATTAATTGTATACTTTTTACTACATATTTTTAAATCATTGCTATTAAACGTTTATTTTTATTAGTATAGGCAAATTTACTTTCGTGCAACGCAAAATATTATTTTTTTGACTATTTAAATATTATTCGTGACTATTTTTATTTTTTTTTATTTTGTGACTTAGATGTTTTAAAACTTATTATATTCTAATTAGCAAATCATGTTCATCGCATTCAATCTCTAGAGTGTTATTTAATTGCTCCATATATTCTAATATATTCCATATCTGATACATCTAGTGTAAAGTCAGAAGCGATAGTTGATGTCGGAGATATACCCAGAGCTGAATTTGGATAATATTGTATACCGTAATCAGGAAATATTTAAATTGTAAGTAATATCAAATGTACCTAACACCTAGTTTCAAGGTTCTACAATTTGAAAAGATTTTTTTTTTTGATTAATGAATTGAATTGAATATAAAGGTAAAATGTGAGACGAAACGTTTATATGAATATGTTTTCTTTTATCCAAATTTAGCTGTGTATCAACAACATAAGCAGATACTCGTATAATATACAATTCCCACTGACATTTAATAAGGAATATTTTCATTCATTCCATAATATTATCGTAGAAGAATTGCCGAAAAGAAAAATGTAACCTAATATTATTTCATTGTGCGACGAAGAATGTCGCTGCCGCTAAGAGAGCACAATAACAAAGGTTCTCTCTCTTCCTCTCTCTGTCTCTCTATCTATGTATTTCCATCTCCTAAACCCGTATAACAGCCCTCTTGTCCTCAAATTATAAGAAATATCCAAATAACCAGGTCTTATCAAAATAGCTATTTCGCTCACGGACTGCTTAGCGGGAAATTCTACAATCCATCTGTGGAGCTATACAGCCTATGATTTCCCACCACAATCAAACTCTGTCAGCATAAACTATGTCATAATCCATCATCAAAAATCATATCAACTGCGAATCGATTCTTTCGTTTTAGATTTAGAAAGTTTCAACATGTATTTTTGAAGAAAAAAAAACAGAGCGCTCGGCTTATCCCAGTAATTATGATTAAAATCCCATTCGTAAAAGAATCAAGTCATAGTATTTGTTGTAATGTTTTATCATTTTTTAATGTCGGATTCCATCAATTGAATAAAATATTTTTACACATTAATTTAGAGCAGACTTTCATATTCAAATTCATAGTAGATTGGTAAATATATGATCAAAAATAACGTGGCAGGTAAGTCAAAACTAACAAGACATTATTTGCTCCAAAATACATTTCAAAACCTTATAAAACTAACACGAAAGAAAGTCGACTTTCAGTTTGTGTTCAATGTATTTTAACATAGTTTATCCTGACAGAGTTTCATCGTGTTGGGATAAAATAAACTGCATATGTGCTATGCTTATCTGTAATCCCGCAGCCATTCCATCATATGCCGAACTGAAGTAGGCAGAAAGAGCCCGATTGGGAGAGTCGTGCAACTCTTAATCCCGATTTTCAAAGTCAACACCTAATTAATTGGTCAACAGGCCAACTAAAACCATGATCGATATACTTGGACTGCAATTAATTTTGAATCCCGCTCTCCTACGCAATCGATGATCGCTGTTTCATTATTACAGTTTTAGCGTAAGTATGTATGTACTTATATATACACATTATTATTAATATTATTACTCTTAGATAAATATACAATCAGGTTTCGATCTGTATTAAAATGAGGAGTTACTTGACATAAATAACTTGACATAAAAAATGCATCACTTCTTTTATTTTGAGCAACAAAATCATCATTGCATCCTTTCTCTTTTCCTAATCCGTGTCACCAATTTCTATATCTAAAAAAATAATTAGATTGTATCTAATTAGATTGTATCTTAAAGAACCAAGGGAATTCCCATTTCCTCGGATAACGAACTCTGTTGAAGTTTTAGTCGTAGGAAACCACGTGTAAAGCTCGGAATAAACAACTTTCAAAGTTGGGTTATAAATCCACCGCCAAGCAGTCCTATTATATATAAACCAAAAAGATTAATGGCAACGAAAGTGTTTTCTAATTAAAGCAATTATACAGTCAGAGAAGAATTAACTTTTGCGTAATTAAGTGACTGTGAGATGGACTAGAAATACGAAGGATGCTAAAAGATTAAACATTGCGGTTGTGAGTTATATGAAGTGTACACTGTTAAATTATGAAAATTTCATAATTTTACTCTCAGTTGGGTTTTGAATATGCTGCGTTTACGTGAAAGACGAAAAAAAGGTATAATGTTAACATATTAGGCTAAGAAAAAAGGATCAGGCAAACTGTCTTTAAATCATATTATTGAAAGTACACTCCTGTTTAAAAATCCAACCGTTGGTCGACAAAAATACACTTATCCATACAAAATAAATTACTGAAATTTTCTACAAAATACTTTGATAATGCACACACCGCTTCAAGCGAGTCCTCCAGTGGAAAACATTTCTGTAATCCATTTCCTGGAATGGGGTTCAACCAGGTCGTTGCATTACGCATAATGTCTTCTATTAATTCGAATCAGTCCCTTTCAGCGTCATTTTCAACTTGGGGGATTAGCCAAAAATCCCAAGGACCCATGTCTACGAAGTAGGGAGCCTGATGCTGAGAATGCGGGATCGTCCTCTCGCTTGGTCAAAGACATTGCCACTTCGGTCTATTCAGGGCATACCGGGACGTGGTTCGCAGTCCAATGAAGTGCAGCCAGGTCTAATGCGGTTGTAGCCTGAAAATCTGTTGGATCTTGTGAATAGTTTCAACTTGGCCATTCGCCAAGACCATTCGACGGTCGCTCACTAGACTTTCTCAAAATTGGCAGATTGCCAGCGACTGCTGCTTTCAGCAGGCGTCAAAATATTACGCATGCCCACTACACATCTCCAAGTACCTAATTTATATAAGAGAAAACAAATAAATATATTAAAATAAATAAAACACACGACTGCAGTTACAGAAAGTGAACTATTGTATTTATAATTATTTTCATTACGGTTTTTTTATGAAATATTTGTGGTTTATGTGCTTATCCATATAGATAGATGTATTTTTCGGAATGTGCTTAATCAGACCTTTCATTTGACACTAAACACGGTATATTGCAATAGCCGTATTTTAGATTTAGTATTGTCTGATAAAGGAACTATTGACATAAAGAAAGCAGATCCACTTAGTAAAATAGATCTATACCATCCACCGTTAGAAATTAACTTGAACCTTGATATTGCTTCTCCGCTTGAACTCAATCGCGAACAAGTTCAATGCAACTTTTACAAAGGAAATTATGATAATTGCAAAGCAGATATCCGAAATACTAACTGGTCTTACATCTTAGATATACCTGATATCAATGACGTTGTTCATATTTTCTATGATACTCTTTGAAAGTTAATAATTAGAATTTTTCCAGTTAAAAAACATATAATAAAAAATACCCAAAATAGTTTTCTAAATCATTAATTAGTTTGTTAAACGAAAAAAACGAATACAGGCTGAAGTTTTAAAAATATGGCAACCCTCGTGATAGAGACACGTTTGCACTCCTTCGATCAAGGGCAAAAAAAGTATTAAAATCCTGCTATAGGACACACGTAAATTCTGTCGAAGAATCACTAAATGCAGGTAATTTGAAAACTTTTTGGACCTTTGTAAAGGCTAAAAGCAAAAAACATGATTCAATTCCGAATATAATGCATCTCGATAGAGCCACAGCATCAAATGGTTTTGATATTTGTAATTTATTTGCTCTACATTTTTTATAATCCGGCTTCTGATTATGTTTGTTCCCCTGAGCAGTCCCAAAGTAGTAATTACTGCCTAAATACGGTAAAAATTGATGTAGGCGATATTTATTATAATTTAAAAAATTTAGACGTAAGCAAAGGTCCGGGGCCGGACTGCATCCCTCCTTATTTCATACAAAGATGTGCTAACGAACTTTCTACTCCATTACAATTTATCTATGCTAAGTCTATCACTGCTGGCGTTTTTCCAGAACTTTGGAAAACTTCGAACATTATACCATTGCACAAATCTGGCGACAAAACTGAAATCAGTAATTATAGGCCAATTAGTTTATTATCTACGTTCGGCAAAGTTTTAGAATCACTTGTTTACAACCAAGTTTTTAACAATGTTAGACATGTCTTATGTCCACAGCAAAATGGATTTTTTCCAAAAAAATCTGTTAACACAAACCTTATTGAGTATGTAGATTATATTAGTACTTCACTAGATAAACGAACACAAGCAGATGCTATATATACTGACTTCCAAAAGGCCTTTGATAAAGTTGATCACTCCATCCTCATTCGAAAACTTAAGGATAATGGAATACATGGGGACTTACTGCGATGGCTAAAGTCATATATTATGAACCGTAGCCAGATAGTTGTCACTAAGGGATTCGAGTCTTCGGTATTCGACGTAACATCGGGTGTCCCACAAGGTTCCAACTTAGGACCCCTCTTATTTTTAATTTTCATAAATGATCTTTCCAATAGAATAAAATGTAATTTCTTAATGTATGCGGACGATGTTAACATTTATAATCAAATTATGAACATATGTGACTGCCATAAAATACAAAACGACCTTGATTCGCTATTCACTTGGTGTTCTGAAAACAAAATGGCTCTCAACATAGGTAAATGTCACTCGATGTCCTTTTGTAGGAACAGGGGTCACGTTAAATACGACTATTCTATAAATGGTCACAACCTAAGCAATGTATCTAGCATCCGTGACCTAGGAATAACATTTGACTCAAACCTAAATTTCAAGATACACATTGAGAACATAGTCGAGAAAGCAAATAGGATGCTGGGGTTGATCATGCGGATCACTAAGAATTTCAAAAATCACAACAGCATGATCCTGCTTTATAACTCACTAGTGCGCTCTCATCTTGAATTTGGGTCCTCGATATGGAACCCATATTTTAAAACGTACTCCGATTGAGTCGAATCCATTCAAAGGAAATTTCTGAGAATGCTATCTATCATTTAAATGCGGCCTTAAGAATCATCTGACTGGCTACGAGGAAAGACTGACTGCTTTTAAATTTGTCACATTAGAAAAACGCCGGCAGGTTGCAGATTTAGTGTTCCTGTACAAAATTTTTAATAATAAAATCGATACCTCTTGTAGAATAGGAATAGAAATCAATATTATGACTCGGAATTTTTAATAAACTGTCAGAGGCTGACCGAAGTACGAGACCGTGGGAACTTAGTGGTTCAAAAAGCTCCTGGAGATAGGATGGTGTTAATTGGGTGAGTACACGATATAGGAGAGCCAGTATATGAACATTTCTTCTTTGGCGTATTGGCAACCACTTTAACTGTGCCCTATAGTCGGACACGTGATCATACTTACGTAGACCGAAGATGAATCGTATGCATACATTTTGCAAACGTTCAAGTTTGTTGAGCTGTTCCTCTGATAAATCGAGATAAGCCACATCTGCATAGTCAAGGAGAGGCAAGAGGAGAGACTGTGCAAGAGATTTTTTTGTGTCCATAGGAAGAAATCTTCTGAATGTTTGCAGAGGGTGAAAACTAGCAAATATTTTACGACTTACCTCGTCCACGTGTGGTTGCCAGGAGAAATGTTCATCGATAATTAGACCAAGATCTTTCACTTTTTGCGACAATGGTATGGTGATATCGTTTAGTTTTAAAAGCGGAAGGGATTTTACATTTACTCTGGAGAGCAATTTACGACCTCCAATGAGTATAGCCTGGGATTTCAAAGGGTTGATTAGTAGACCCATCAGCGCACACCATTCACAAATGGCCTGAAGATCAGAGTTCATGATGGCGATCGAGGCATTGATGTTTTCGGGAGAGTAATGATTATATATTTGAACATCATCTGCATACAGATGAGTATGTCCACGAACTTGGTTGGAGATAGGATTTATAAAAATTGAGAAAAGAAGCGGGGACAGAACCGCACCTTGTGGAACTCCAGCTGTTAGATTAACCCATTCGGATGATCGATCGCCTACTTTTATACGCTGTTGTCTGGCTCTGAGATAGGAGCTGAACCAATTAATAACGGTTTGCGAACAGTTGAGAGTTTCTAGCCGTGCAACGAGCAAGTCGAAGTCCACAGAGTTGAAGGCGCTGCTAAAGTCTAAGAGAACAAGGAAAGTAAGTTGTCTCTGGTCCATAGCTTTACGTGCGTCGTCGGTTACTTTGACAAGGGCAGAGGTAGTGCTATGACCGGGACGGAAACCGGACTGATAGGGATTAAACATATTGAATTCAGAAAGGTAATCTGATAGCTGAGAGAACACTATATGCTCCAACACTTTTGAGAGAGCAGGGATATTAGCTATTGGCCTGAAATCATTTGGTCGCACAGGATTTGATATTTTGGGAAGGGGTATAACGTAGGCATTTTTCCAAGGAGCTGGGTACGAACCAAATTCTAATGAGGAGTTTATTATGTGGGTAACGACTGGAAGAATACATTGGATGATACGTTTGAGCATATCTACACTGAGACCATACGTTCCCACGGCCTTAGATTTAATCCGGTTTAATGTTAGTAAAACCGTTTCAACAGTAGCTGGAACAAAGTGAAATTGACACGGATTGACTGGCACACTAGAATTGGCAATATGGGTGGTAGCACGGAACTTTGCTATATTATCTAGTAGAACCGGTGACTTTAAGAAGTGGTTATTAAGAACGTCTATATCTACATTGGGATCTACGGGTCCTTTACATTTACCAATTCCAAGTTGGTTCAGCACTTTCCACATTTCTTTGGGAGTACAGTTTGCAAGCGAGTCGTAGATGTAACATTTTTTTGCGTTACGACATAGTTGGTTACAACGATTTCTTAAAGTACGGTAAAATTCCCAGTTGTCAGCTGAAGGATTAAGCTTAAACTTAGACTTGGCTCTATCGCGCTTCAACATATATTGCCGGATGGAATCGTTGAACCAGGGAGCTGATTGATGTCGAACTTTAGCAATTTTCACAGGGGCATGCTTGTCGTAAAGCCTGATGATCTTCGTATTAAAGAGACCAAGTTTCTCGTCGATGGTAGGGCTCTGGAAAACATCCTGCCAGTTAAGTTCCCAGGCGTCGCGACAGAAAGCTTCGTTGTCTAAGCGCCGAAAATCCCTGAATTTAATTAACCTACGGGGGGGTACTTTACAGCAATGGATTTTATACGAGGCATATAGACGGTCGTGGTTTGAGAAACCGCCGATCGTCAATTGACCATGGAAGTTGATGAGCCGGGGATTAGATGTCATTATCAGATCGAGCCAAGTGTGGGAGTTTCCGCTGTGGTGTGTAGCCTGCAGCGGAAGTAAAGAAAGATTTAAAGAGGACACTAATCTTGTTAGTTTTGAGGATCTATGATTTTGATTTAAAAGACATGTATTAAAATCGCCAAAAAAGAGAGCATGTGAAAAATTTGCCAGATATTCGTGTAGGACATTTTCTAATTCGTCAAAATAATTGTTGTTATCTGGTGCAATGTAAAATACTCCAAGGAGAATACTCGTATCTTTCATGGTAACGCGAATTAATAAATATTCGGGAGCAGGGCTGCTACCGACGGATGATTTGCAAATAACTTCATACGAAAAGTGGTCTTTTGGGTAGATAGCGACTCCTCCACCTCTGCGAGCTGTCCGATCATTGCGAATCAGGTTATAACCGGGTAAATTGTATAGAGACGATTTTTTTATACATATTTAAAAAAAAAAACAACCATTGTTCATGCATTGTGCTAATTGTGTAGTCATATAAAAAGGATATTGATGTAGTCATGTAACTGTAGTATATATATGTCACTGTATGTGTTGTCCATATTCTGTTTGGGTACCAAATAAATTTTTTAAAAAAATATATGGTAATTTCTGATATTTGGACATTTAGACAACTACTTACTTGATATCTGGACAGTTAAAGTACCAAATCACACTCGGTATGACATAACGGTTCTAACAATACCGCACACTTCTAAATCGGTCAAAGCGTTCAGAAGTTATGGTGGAATAGAAAAACGAAAAACATACATAGATGAACCCTGAACACATTACACTCCTTTTTTGCTGGGCAGTCGTGTAAAAATACAGTTGGATACTTTTCGAACAGACTATGTATCCATTTTAACCAAGTATCCTTTGGTTACAAAATGATAGGAAATTCATGCTAATTTCGCATTTGGTAGATTTTGGTAGGTCGCCTAATAATAAATTGATTTTGCAATGTGCTGCCAAAAAAAGATTATTTCGCAGCATATCAGTAGACTAATAAGATACTAGTAATAACCATCGAACAAATATCATGTATATAAGGAGAGAGGAAATAAAATGTACCTATCCAAAAGTTTATTTTAGTGCTGTAGTTTTCTTTTTATCGTAATTAATAAAGAGATTGGACAACATTAGAAATCACTGCTGATTTATAAACGAAACTATTATTCAAAGTTATGTTTACTTTAACACCTCCGTTATTCACGCCATCTGATGCATAAATAATGTTGTCCGAAAGTTTGGTAAAAAGTTGATACAAGGAAACAATTAAATTATAAAAGGTCGGGCGCTGCTCGGGCTCCTCTTTTGCAAGCAACAAAAATGGTGGAGCGAATGATTATAACTTTTAAAAGGCCTCTTCCTAAGAAACGTTAAACTTCGCAAAACGCTTACGTGGCCGAATAGGTCCATAAAAGGTGGATTATGACCTCATTATGCTCTTCCTAGTTAAGTTATGAGACCGTTAAAACTAGGAACGCTTAATTTAACGTAAGGCGAGGCGGAAACACTCGGTAATTAATCGAGATGGGTGTTGCGTAATGTATTTCATGTGTGTTACCGGACGGGTCGTATGGGCTACCTATTTACGCTGTTGCTTTATTCAAGATCCGTAAATTAGGATGTGTTGGATCGTAATCTTCTGCGATATTCCCGCCCGCTTTCCAAAGTTGCCAACCCTATTAGTTGCGGCTTCTTGTCAGTAAGATCAACTTTACGAATCGTTTGCAGCGGTTGATGGTTGGATACCAAAGTGTTGACAGATGAAGATAACGGTAGAAAATAGGTCGCACGATGGCTTACACTATATTATGGAGGATTACGAATCTACCCATTCTAATCGACAGCTGTTAAAGAACCTACACTGGTTCATCTTCAATTGAAACAACCTTTTGCTACTACTCTTCAATAACTTATAAACTGAATGCCGCGATAAAATAAAATATTGAACTCCCTTGAATTTTTTTTTTAATAATTATACATTATAGTGTAAGAGTGGTGAAATCGATTCCAAGAATGTGATCCTGTACGAAAATAACGACAAATTTTGTACAAAATACAATTTATATATGTACGAGAGTTTTGGAATAGCTGATACTATCAGATGAGACAGTATTTTGACCATAGAATGCCCGGGTTAGCATGTCCGATTCCGGGACACCTGGCTCCGGTGTACTTTTATTAGTACTCCCAAAGTGCGCGGAAAAAGCAGAAAATTCATCAGAACAGTGGTTGCAATGAAGAAATCGAACAGATGGTCAGACTGCTTCAAAATCTAACGCGTGGCGTCAGCATTTCCATACATGTCACCCATCGGTCTATGACGAATCGGTCTACTGTGTCGCGCAATATAATGGTCGCGATGGCGTAACATAATGGTATAATGGTTAAATACAGTAGTTGGTATTTTATGCAGACAAACTTAACAATCTTTATTTCCAAAACGCGCGCATATACCACTGCACTGTGATTAGGTTAATTGTAAGATATTGCCATGTGGAAATAAGCTTGTTTTTTAGTGAACTCATTTTTAAGTTTGAATAAAGAGTTTATTATTATTATTATTATTACATAGAAAAAAACAACCCTTCCTTATCAAAAACCAATTCTCCAGGTAAAACTTTTTTCTTGATTTGTGTATGTAAAAATCGAGTTTTACGTGCCTAAAAAAACACTCACCCTGTTTATTATATAGGATGCGTATTATTTGATTCGTTGTTCCGACAGGTTGAAACAAATCATCCTATGTATAATCCGACATAATATCCCCCGAAAAGCTCGCTTTCATTGTAATTGACATCAAAATTGAGCGAGCCTCTAGCAATATAGGGGAAAAGCCAGGAATCGAGGCGAATCTCCATATTGCAGCAGCGGTCCCGGAGGCAAAGTGGGCGGCTAATGGAATGAGTAAAATGTAAATTCCCTGTGTCCTCGGCTAATGTACCTGCATTCATATTTCCAGGATACGATCGACGACTTTCCACCGAGCTTCCCCTCCCCTTCCCTTCTCCGTCTCTACCATCACCACCCGATTGCTCCGCTTTCAGATCCACCCAGGCAGCCTTTTAGTAAAATTAAAACGCCATCCATTCCTTTCTCTTCTTTCTGCGGCCTGCGTTTAATTTTTCGTTTTATTAACCTTCTTTCCATTAGGCCACGGCTGGCCTCAGCCGGCGACCGTTTGTCTCCCCAGTAGCCTCTCGCCAGATAGAAACATAGTAACAAGTTTACCTTCACAATGGGCTCGATTGCGTTTCTTCGTCAGCTAAAATCGGAAATCAGCACATGTGAACGAGACAGGGCAATACACTAGAGCGGAGTGTGAGATGAGCGGTTGTCACTTTTTCGCATAGTTTTAATGCTCGCCAATAGCCCGCCAAGGTCAAATCTTACACTGCACGAAATGTGCTCGAATTTATTCAGACTAGTATAAATTCGGTAGGCAGTATTTGTTGAGGATCGTTCGTTCCATACTCCGCTCTAACGTATTGCTCTGTCTCGTTCACTTGGACTAATTTTAGTTTTAGTTTACAAAGAAACGCAATCGGGCCCATTATGACTATTATAATTTATTTATAATTAATGTCCATTCCATGATAATAGATGAGGTAATTAACTCCGTCTAGTTTTGGTCGAATGAGAAGCAAATGAGTTTCATAAACGAACTGACTCAAATAAAAGGATACAGTTTTATGTGGAAGTTTAGGTTTAGACGTGATGCTCTAGATGTTGCCACTAGGCGACAAGATAGATTCCATGAAAATGGCTGATAGTCTTGCTGACAAAAAAAATGCGTAATAATTATCTTGACTTTCTTGAAAGCAGCATCTGGGTGTGACAACACAACGACCGATCCCGTCACCCCCAAGGAGTTTTAACGACATCAGCTCGATCTATCTCCCATGTAGTGAACTTGAAGACTTAGCGGACAAAGTCAGTCCACTGTCTAGCTACACCAACGAATCCGCGAGAGACCAACGACTTACCGCGAGGCTCTGAAAAGTGAAAACAGTGGGATCAGATTTGGGCTTATTTGTCTGTCCTCCAGTCTGGTCACATACAAGGTCGTAGTCGCTTGCGCGGCCTTTACCTGATATTAGCGGTAATTCAGTTCGAATGTATTGAGGACCGCGGCGCCCGTTGCCCGTCAATCTAACACGGGTTCGGGTGGCCATGGGATCGTTTCAAGGTAGCTGACATCAGATAAACAACATACCACGCTGTTTAGTAAACCGTTCAACTGGTCAAAATGGATATTTCCGTCTTAATCTCGAAAAAAAATTGCGCGTTGACCACACTTTCGCTGGTAGGAAGGGAAAGTAATATAAGTTGGATAAGAAAATAACCTAAATAAAACCTTTTAAAAAATAATCCTCAACTAGAAATTACAAGAATGACAATGAACGACAATCTACCTTCGCGACGTGGACAAATTGCCTAACAAGATACTCGACAAAACCCGATGAAACATAGATAACAGAGAACCAATCGAAATCGTTTGTGACACAAGTCATAAGTGTGAGAAGCCCTTATCGTTGTTTCTTCTTGGTCGGCCCGTGTTGCCGCGTTGCTCGTATTTGTCGGAAGGGCCTGCGGTAATTGGCAATTACATGTACAGTCGCCGTCAGCAGCGCCAACGGAGACTAGCTTTATCCGTCAAAAGAGCACATCAAAAGAGCAGAAGCTTCGATTCTAATAATATTTCTGATGTCCGCATTGTACGACGAGTTTGGGAGCTAACGGGCCCATGATGAGGTGGCCACGATGACCCATGTGTTCAGGGTCGGTCACACTCACGGGTCAACACCCATCCGATGGCCTC
The DNA here is from genome assembly GCA_944548615.1 of Micropterix aruncella. NCBI lineage: Eukaryota > Metazoa > Arthropoda > Insecta > Lepidoptera > Micropterigidae > Micropterix > Micropterix aruncella. Next base: position 22,188,506 of record OX155952.1, on the reverse strand, counting down.
CACGCATGGGGTGCGAACCTGGGTAGGACACTGGGTCAACCAGTCTCCCCTGGGAATCAAACCTCTGGCGCTCCTGGACGGTCTGCGCACCGAGCGGCGCAAGCCAATCGATTGTGCTCTCCGACTAACAGTCGGGGGAGTCTGGGAACTGTATTGTTTCCTATAGAGCGGGGGTGGTTGCCTACCTTACGGCGACTGCTCTTGAAATGACCATTGGCCATCTGATCCCGGTTCAGAGTCGGGCAAAGGTCGCCTTGGTCCGCGATAGATTCGGTGCACACCGTTTCACCGCTTCGTAAGGGAGAGGACCGCGCAAGCGACCTCGAACTCGGAACCAATCGAGAGACCGGAGAAATCTGGTCACAATTGGAAGCAAGGGCGCGAGTGTCGGCCCGCCAGGTAACATACTGGCTATCTCGCGGTAAAGGCGTTGGCTTCTTGCGGGTTGTGGCGTAGCTAGACGTCGGATTTGTAATGTCCAAAGTCTTCTACGCTCACTGCACGGTCGATAGAACGATGAATCGTTAAAACGTCCTGCGGTGACGGGTTCGCCCGTTGTGGTTGACATCTCAATATGTACGACGAGTTCGTTCAGTATAAAGCTCCTAGCAATATAATTAGCTAAGGCGCATTGGAGTCAGATAAGTTGTGTAGTTAAAGTGTGTGACGCGAGGGCGGCAGAAACGCCGCTAGGGCGATTTCTTCTATAATAACAAGAAGAAACAACACAACATATAATACACGACTGCCGTTACTAAAAGTGAACTATTGTATTTATAATTATTAGAAACAATTTGTTCGCACTGAAAAGTACGCTTTTTAGAAAATACAATTCATCGTTAAAACAATATTCGTTACCGCCCGTTGGGGCGAGTTATCTCTGTAAACATCCAGTGCTTAATGACATTCTATGAGTTAGCCGACGGTCCTTGTCAACGGCCCTTAACGTCTTTCGCCGGGCAAGTTCCCTTTAGCAGGGCTTCACGTGAGCCGGGCCTATTGACCCGGCTTTCTGAAAATGGCGTCGCAGGGCTGTGCGCCACTCGTGACGCTTCATATAGCCTCGCAGCGACCGCCGCTGCCGCCTGCAGACGGTGGCCGTCGGTGAACGAATAATAAAATGTTTATTTATTAAACATTTGTTGTTATGTATTTACCCATTTGTATATATCTACATATTTTCGGAATCTACTCAATCAGATCGTTCACTTGATACTAAACACGATGTATTTATCTTAATTTAAGGACATTTGGACATTTGAAAAATTATTTATTTGACTTTTGGATAGTTTAAGTACAGTCTTTGACACCCGGGATGACATAACAATTCTAATTATATTACGCATTTCGAAATGGATTCAAGCATTTAGAAGTTGTGGTGGAATAAAGAAACCGACAACATGCATACACGGGTACAAAAACTTAGTTTTTTAACCTTCAAAAATATGGGAAATTATACATTTAATGGAGAAAATCCTAGGTGCCTGAAATCTGAAAGACGATTGAAGCATTGATGAAAACCAGGGGTGCGCTATTCAATTTATTGTGCTCACTTGCCTTAATGGCATTTGAGGCATGGCAAATGTCACAACGAAAGCTCAGCGGAGAGGAATGTTTTTACATTTTTATAACTAAGTATAATATTTTTAATAAATAAGTATCTGTCCTAAATAAATCATGTCTCGCAAATAGGGTTCCCTCTGGAGAATTATTTACTTAGCATTACTTGAAACGATATTGCAAATATAATAATAAATCTTCATCCTAATGCGACAGGAGCTTCAATAAATCGCGGACGCAGGGTGTCATCGTATTTTTGTTAATAAATAATAATAATAAAATATTTTATCCATAAGGTAAGAGCGAGATTTTATAGCTACTCAATACTAAAATATGTTTTTTATGCAATAAATACTAACATAAACTATATACTAATTAACAAATTGCAAAAATAAAAAACTTTATTTTAATTCTTTGTGGGCACAGAATGTAAAAAACCAAAATAGCATTAAAACAGACATATAGCATAGAAATAGCATTAAACAGGATCAGAAAATATTGATTTAGTAAAAATACAAGCTTTTAGGGGGGGGGGTTACAATTGATGAAAATGTTGATAGGAAACAGCACATTAAAAATCTGTGCTCTAAGTTATCGTCAGCAATCTATGCGCTATAAGAAAGGTTAGATTTCTAGCTGGAGAATCGGCCGTGCGAATGTCCATCATTCCTGTCTCCATTTAAGGATAAGTGTCAACGTGTTGTTTTTTACAAAAACAGGCAGGCATTCAAAACTATTCATGGGAGTTAATGGGCCCCTGCGGAGTTGGCCAAGAAGACCCTTTCTGTTCAGGGTTGGTCACACTCACGGGTCAACACCTATCCGACGGCCTCCACTCATGAAGTGCGAGCCTGGGTAGGGCCAATGGTCATTTCAAGAGCAGTCACCGTAAGGTAGGCAACCACCCCCGCTCTATAGGAAACAATACAGTTCCCAGACTCCCCCGACTGTTAGTCGGAGAGCACAATCGATTGGCTTGCGCTACATAGGCAATTAATTTTAATATGTGTTATAGTATAAACTTACACCATGCCATTATTTAACGAATAACTCTTAAAATCTGATCGAGCCATCCTTCTGACGTATACGAAACGCCAGTATTTAGTACTCAATATAAGGCCAACTTTGGTGAAGCAAAGATCTCCGAAAGCCGTATATACTTCTGCTAAGTACCGTATACTATATATACTGCTAAGTACCCTTACTGCCAAGAGAGATCTTATTTCGCGGAAAAGCGAAAGTTCCAATTGACTCATTCGTGGAGTATCTCACGTATTCTGATACAGAGCACAGTAGCAATAATAAAACGAGAGCGCGGGTTCAATCGCGCAAAGCCGGCTATGAACCCCAATATAATATATACTCGTATAGGAACTGCGGGAAACGAAACAGGCAAAAAAGGGCAAAATTAGCGCGGGCGGTGGGACGACTGCAGAATTTATTATGACGTTGATTAGGACGTGGCCTCATTGGAAACGTTGCAGAGTGATGTCTCGTAGGGCTTTATGTCTTCCACTTCTTCTTCGGGTGCCTTATCCTCTTCGAAGATTGGCTTGCAATCTACGTAATGAGACAAGACATGCAAGTATTTAGTCACGCAGTCAAAAAGGATCCACGTTAAAAAAGAAACCGACAGAAAGTCGAATGTGTTATTTTTCTGATAGATAATTATTAGGCAGTCCTCTTAAAAACATTTTTGACAAAAAAAAATATTATATTTTTGTCGTTGTAAATTGATAATTTGGCCTTATGTGCGCTGGCTGTTGTCAAAATTAGTCATCGAAACGTCAGCGGAAGTTAGCAAGTTTGTAACCACTGACCTTCCCCGACTTTGGCCCATCCCGACCCACACTCTATATAAAATGACTAAAATATATGCCTACGATGTCTATCGACATAGGTAACTAATTTCACACCAGCCAATTCAAATATTCCGCGCAACGCAGCATGTGATCCTACATAAACCCGTGACATAATTCACTAACCTGAAAACAGTATCAAATAACGCATACAGTGTGCGCGCAAATCTCCACAAAGGACAAAAGCCGATCGTGCTCGGAATGAAAGCGAGCGGATGAAACTGGAACTCTCGTTACAGAGGGAGAAATGACTTTTATTTTCCAGGCTCATATGAGACAAAACGCAATATCGGGCGAAAAGTTTCTTTTTGCCAGAAAATATTGCTATTAATCTTATCTCACCAATCGTTGTGACGTTTAGGCTCCATGATCGTTTATGTCAAGTCGTGTTTAAGCTTCTGTCCTGGTCACAGACAAAATGTTCTTATTTCTTTAAAAAATAATGTAAAATTATTATTATGATTTAAAAATATTAATATTATTTTTTTTTCAAAATCTATGATTAATTTATTAAAATAAAAATAATAAAAATTATTTTAAAGAAGTCTGGTCGGTACACGGTATCATATACCTTGGCAAATTTTGTCTTAAAGAAGCGACTTAGGCTCAGCGCAAACAAGCCACCGGCCCCAGCCGCAAGTGGCCAGCGTCAAGCAGATGAAACGCTTTTTAATGCATCTTACAGGGTCTCGCCGCAAACGCGTGGCGGGTGGCCGCCACTCGCTACAGCAGTGTCCGCGACTCGCGAGTTGTGGCTGACGCGGGCCACAAAACGCGGATACTCGCTACTGTTAGCCGCTCCGCCCCGCTCACCCTAACTTCTCACCCCCTATCCTCTACGTTGTCTGCGTATGCAGTAGCGCGAGAGGACCTTCCGTCTTGAAGTACATCGTGAAATTGCACGGCAGAAAGATAGTTATAAATTGAGGCGGCCACCGACCACTTGTCGCGGCCACCGTACACCGGTGGCTGGCGCGCGCCACCGCCACCTTTGCATCAATGGCGGTGGCGCGCGACAGCCACTGGTGGCTGTGGCCGGTGGCTCGCTTGCGCCGAGCCATAGCTGTATGGTGCGTTGCTGATCTAGATGTTGGCTATAATAAGGACGATCATTTATTTGAACTCGATTTTTAGCTCGTATGTTTTCTTCTATTCTCTTTTGTATGCTCCTCTTCAGATTAGATTATATCCTACCACCCCAGCCAAGTGGGCACATTCAAACATGACGGTTCACATTTAGACAGAAACGAAGCTCACGTTTTCCACTTTTCAACACTTCTCTTTGATGCGCAGCGCATAGTCCGTACCGCACAGATCGGCCGGCCTTCGATGAGATGCGAAAACAGGTTAGGGGCACAAAAGGCTGGCTCTGGGTACCGACGCGGCCAGCGGTTTGAGGGGACTTTGAAGTGAACCTTTTAGTGTAATTGAATCTTGGGCGCAAGTCGCCCGCCGGAATGTCTTCACTAATGGACACGGGAATTCGCCGCCGTCAGCGTCCTGGGCGGACGCCGCGGCGCCGGCCGTCGGCGTCGAGACGCCGAGGCGCTACGAAAACGTATTGACACACCTCATCCCCAAGCGAGATCAAATAATACAATTATTATTTTAATTTAAAATAGCCTCTAAACACATTGAACGAAAAACTTGAACTTCTTTTGCCCAAACACACTTTAGCTTTATAGGACCAAAAATGTATGACAACTGATTGGTATTTTTTTATTACAATGTGAAAAAAAAATAAAAAATGTTCCACGTGAATCATTTTATTATTGCATATTATTTAGCATGGACTGTTGATGAGAACCAAATACAAGGCAACGCACCAGCCTATTTCTGTGATAGTACATTGTTGGACACATTGCCATCATTCAATGTACCACTTTTTAAAAAATCACCGAAACATCCTGGAATACTTTTTCAAATATATTAGTACTTTTACGTATACCTTATTTAATATATTTTGAAAAAAAACACCTATTACATATTTATAAACTATATAGTGTTAGCGCTAAAATTATATGAAAATTGATACACAGTATGGGCAGTTTACGGTAAGTAAATATCAACGCATAATATATTTGCTAAAAATAAAATTTCTCTTTTAAGATCGGGCTGCGTGATCTTCTTTCTAATCTTTTTAATTACATAAGCATGTAATTTCTCCCTGAAATAACTACAACTGTACACACATTAACAACAGTCCTCTCATGAGCGCGTGTACCCGATCCCAAAACGCATAAGAGTCGTGGGACGAGCTCGTTTTTATCTAGTGTTTGCACTGAACGCGAAAATGAGGCGTAGTAAAATTAAACGACATCTCGAGCATGACGCACGCCACTTTTCAAGATTAATGTCTAGACGTGGTCCCACTAAAATGTCTACATGTCTTTATCAAACAAGCCATGCGCGTCTATTATTAAAAGTGCGCAATGGCACAGAGCTGAAAAAGCGGTGGTTTGAAACGCACGAATTCTGTATTTTTATTTTCAAAATATTATTAATTGCTAATACGTATGTTTTATAATTGACTTACATTGAGGTTATCACTGGACGAATTTTCCATAGTTAGTTGTGGAAACTCACCTGCAAAAAAAGAAAATAAATTCTTAGTTACGTCCCCTGCAACTTGTAAACACCATCATCAATTTATTTGATAATATCTGATTAAAAGAGTCAATGATGACATAAACACTGAAAACAGCGAGGGCACTGGCAAACCAGAGATGTTTCCTCGCCCCCTGCTTACTAGTTTTAGAAGAACCACTCCTTCCAATAAACTGGTCGCAGCTCAAGGTCGCTTTCGCAAATCTAGGTAGTGTGAGTGAGCATTTACAGCCCGTGTCGCTCTTTGCTCGCTTTTGTCACCTTGGTCGGCCAAAGAGCTATTTTAAAGATAGCAGACACAATATCAACATCTACTCAATTTTCTTAGGAAACTCCCCTGGCTTTTCCTACATAGACATATTGTTTTTTTTAATATCATTATTGCTACCGCAGCTTAAAACTTCCATGTGTATCTGTAATGGTTAGCTGTAAGATATAGTTGTATAATGATAAGCTCCCAATCGTGTTATATGTAGTTAAATATATTGAGTTACATATATGTATGTTATTTAATGCAATAAAGGTTCTATTAATTATTACAATAATTTATTTCTGGATAAAATTTGAATAATTTATACTGATTTTACAGAGTACAATGTCCTGGACAGAGGAATTTCTTTCATTAGAATATTTTTTTTGATGAGGCTTCCGAATGATAGCTAAACCATAAGTTGGACCTACCACAAAACAAGTGAGTTATGCGGCCCAAGCTGCATGGAACCATAAAGCCCCCATTATACAAATTGTGGAGAACACGAGCCTACCGAGATTATTTTGAGTATTGATAACATGTTGATCGAACTGCTATCGACTATATAAATCTTATTTTATAATTATATACATCTTACTTAGGAACAACGTAAAAAATATTTTGTGACTATTTAAATATATATTTGTTTACCATTTAAACATTATTTGTTGACTGTTCTAAACAATTTTTTTTGTCTGTTTTGATATTATATTTTGACTATTTCAATATTATTTTTTACAAAACTAAAGAGTCATCGCACAAATTTTGTTCTAGTTTTTTATTACATATTTTGCTAACGCATAACCTCTAGTTAGGATGATGTGGTCAGTGATGTTATGTGCGAGCGAATTGTTTAGTAGATTATAGAGTAGGATCGCTTTAACATATATTGTCTAATGTCCAAAAGTCTCAGCTCGTTAAACAGTTCGTTTGATGGATATCGTTGTGGCTTTCTTGCCATGACCCTCAGGAGAGCTTTCTGCGCTTTAACAAGCAGATCTAACGCCAAAAGTGTAACCCCCCCCCCCCTCTCCCCTTAATCTTAATATTCTATATGCAATCGTGCTGTGGGCTAGCGCGTAGCAGATGTTAATAAGGGTTTTTAACTATAGAACCCTTTTAAGGGTAGTAGGGCGGTGTCGAATACAACGGGCGAACCCGTCACCCCCAGGCTGTAATATAACGATTTGTAATCATTCTTTCAACCGAAAGAATGATTACAATGAATGGGCGAAAAGAACAGGGTAATTCTAAGATGGGTTCCCGGCCATGCAGGATTCGAGGGAAATGAAAAAGCCGACGAACTTGCTAAGACGGGAGCAAAGGAAACGTTATACGGCCCTAAACCTTGCTGTGGCGTACCAAGAAGCCTTGCAAACCTAATGCTCAAACAAATATATTTAGAACAATCCGTCAACCACTGGAAAAACACGCCAAGGTTTAACGAATCCAAAGCGCTAATTAAGGCTTACGACTCTAAGACGGCCGTGAGGCTGAGGCCTCATAGGAACAATCTACGCATACTGGTGAGGGCGCTCACGGTGCATTGGGGCCTTAACAAACATATGTACAACCTCAAGCTCCGAGACACAAAAATGTGCAGGTTCTGCCAAAGGGCCGAGAAAACTCCCTGCACCTCATTTGCAAGTGTGGCCCGCTGATGCGTAAAAGATAGACCCACTTGGGTTGTCATTTCCTCCAACCTGTGGAGGTAAAACAATCTGTCGCCAAAAGCCTGTTGTGGTTCTTAACTGACGCGAGGCTTAGCGCAGAACTATAGTAGGTGGCGAACACAATAGATCAGCAATGGTCGCAGTGTTACAAGTCTCATAAAGACCTTAGAAAAGCCCCACACAACAAATAATTTAAAAAAACTTTCAGCCGTGGGATGAGCGTAGAAGACTTAGAGACAAGACAATCTACTATCTAGCTCGCCAGGAGTCTGTTAGAGACCGACGCCTTACGGCGAGGCACCGGGAAAGGTAACCAGCGAGCAGCTTCGCCCCTAACTACCAGTTTTGGTAGTATATCTCCGTCTGCAATTAACCTTTAGGATACCTCTGTCCTCCGGCTGGTTACGGGTCCGAAGTCGTTTACGCGACCTCTACCTGTTGTATTTTTTAAGGGTAGTAATAATGGTAGAACATTTCTAAGGGTAATAAGAGAATAGTAAATTTTTAAGAATACGCCGTCGCTAAAGAGAGTGATACTGGTTAGCGCACCATTTTATTGATTGGCCGCGGAGGTCGTAAAGTGGTAAACTCCGTCCGCGTGGGAGGAGAAGCGCCAGAGCGAGCCATCAATGAAAATTGTATTTGTTCGCGGACGAGTTCGCCCCGAGGCGCCTTTACGGCCACATATCCTTCCCGCTCCTTCGACGCGCGCAACTTTCCGATATGCGAACAACAACCCTGCAACTTGATCACATTGTAATCAAATTTAAAGTGACGTGCTATTCGTTCGCGTTGCGCGCCGGGCGCGCGCCACTCCCATCCCGAGTATAAGTTGAGACGGCTTCTTTATAAGTAGCTCTCTCGCTTTTGTTATTGTTTTATATATATATATATATATATATATATATATATATATATATATATATATATATATATATATATATATATATATATATATATATATATATATATATATATATATATATATATATATATATATATATATATATATATATATATATATATATATATATATATATATATATATATTATATATATATATACTTATATATATATATAAATATATATATAATATATATATATATATATATATATATATATATATATAAAATAAAATTAGTAAAAGCTACTTAAAAAGTAAGCGAAGAAATCCCAGCTTGTATTGGGAAATGCTTATGTTTGAATGAGATATACTTACGGATGTGCACGACTTCGACGATGCAATGTAAGTTTTAAAGTCCTTTTGCAGTCGACTACGATCACTATCATCCATATATATCTCATAAATAGGGCTTATCCTTATGCAACACAAAATGCCTTCAATGAGACGAATTAAGCGAAAAATAAAAAATTAAACTATTGATCACTTCGGCAAAGCCGTTTTCTTAAATGAAAGTGACATTACGAAATAATTCAAATTCGAATGCTACCAACATTTAAAAATGACACAATTGGCTGAGTTTGTTATCAACGAGCCATTAAATCGAAATAAAAATAAAAAACCTCCATATGCTCAATGAAATGAAAGAAGAAACTTCAAACCTAATTTCTGGCAGAGGAGTTTATAATAAAGATTTTATAATGTTATCAAAATAGGGTAAACCTATATAAAATTGTATAATATTAAAAAATTGTAAAGAAATATTGTAGAAAACAGTATAATATTGTTATATTTGATAAGGTTTGTAAAGAAATCCGTTTATAGGATGATGTTTTTATTTAAAATAAAATTAGTAAAAGCTACTTAAAAAGTAGCGAAGGAAATCCCAGCTTGTATTGGGAAATGCTTATGTTTGAATGAGATATACTTACGGATGTGCACGACTTTCGACGATGCAATGTAAGTTTAAAGGTCCTTTTGCAGTCATCATCATCATCATCATCATCATCATTTATTCATTCCATAAAAGCATTTCACAATACTGAGGAACATGTCAACTTTTACAATCATAATTTACCGGATGATAAAACCGCTTTGATTAATTAAAAGGAAAAAAATAATTGTAATCAGAGGTGATTACTTAAAAATAGTCAACTTTACAAAATAATCAATAATCAAACAAATAATAATCAATACCATAAAAAGAAAAATTCTGAAACATGCGTAATTAAAAACAATGTCAATAAAATCTAAAACTTAGTTCGAAAGTATAGTCATAATATGGATATTTATAATCAAGCAATTGTGGACGCAATATCATAAAAGTCGTCCAGTTTGTAAAGGGCATGTTTGACTAACTGATTTTTCAAGCAGATTTTATATGCTGCCATCTCAAGTCTTTTCGTTGATGATGGCAAAGCATTGAACAATTTAAAACTTATATATAAAAATGTTTTTTGATATTTAGTCAAGCGTACTTTAGGCAATAACACATTGTTCTTATGTCGCGTATTATGGCTATGCCGAGTGGAGTGAAGCTCGCAATTTAAAATATTCTCTTTGGCGTATAAAAGGCACTGATATATGTACATAGACGATATGGTAAGGATACCAGCTTTAATAAAAAAAGGGGCGCAATGTGTTTCTCTGCTTACACCAAAAATTGTCCTAACGGCTTGCTTTTGTAGCACAAAAATGCGATGGGTATCGGTTGCATTACCCCATAGTAGTATCGCATAAGACATCTTTGAATGGAAGCAGGAGTGATACACACTGATCGCTGCACGTTCGCCAGCCAGAAACTTCACCTTTCTTATAGCATAGACTGCCGATGACAAAGTTGCACACAAATTATCGATATGTTGATTCCAGTTTAAATTTTCATCTAAAGTGATCCCTAAGAATTTAGTATTTCGGACAATATTTATATTTTCTGATTCCATTTTAATCGTAATATTTTTGTCACTCTTTTTAGTAGTTGAAAATTTCATCGCTACCGTTTTTGATGGGTTTATGAAAAGTAGATTTTTTTCAAACCAAGTGTTAGCCACAAGAAGCTGCTCGTTTATCAGCTTTTCCAAGACCTGGGTGTTTTTATTTTCAAAAAAGAAGCTGGTGTCATCGGCGTATAGAAGCGTCTTTACTGGCGGCGTAATTGTCCTATCGATATCATTAATAAAAATAATAAATAGTAGTGGTCCAAGTATAGAGCCCTGAGTCGACTAACGATCACTATTCATCCATATATCTCATAAATAGGGCTTATCCTTATGCAACACAAAATGCCTTCAATTGAGACGAATTAAGCGAAAAAATAAAAAATTAAACTATTGATCACTTCGGCAAAGCCGTTTTCTAAATGAAAGTGACATTACGAAATAATTCAAATTTCGAATGCTACCAACATTTAAAATATGACAATATAAACAATTTTTTAATATTATACAATTTTATATAGGTTTACCCTATTTTGATAACATTATACAATCTTTATTATAAACTCCTCTGCCAGAAATTAGGATTGAAGTTTCTTCTTTCATTTCATTGAGCATATGGAGGTTTTTTTATTTTTATTTCGATTTAATGGCTCGTTGATAACAAACTCAACCAATTGTGTCATATTTTAAATGTTGGTAGCATTCGAAATTTGAATTATTTCGTAATGTCACTTTCATTTAGAAAACGGCTTTGCCGAAGTGATCAATAGTTTAATTTTTTATTTCTTCGCCTTATTCGTCTCAATTGAAGGCATTTTGTGTTGCATAAGGATAAGCCCTATTTATGAGATATATGGATGAATAGTGATCGTTAGTCGACTGCAAAAGGACCTTTAAACTTACATTGCATCGTCGAAAGTCGTGCACATCCGTAAGTATATCTCATTCAAACATAAGCATTTCCCAATACAAGCTGGGATTTCCTTCGCTACTTTTTAAGTAGCTTTTACTAATTTTATTTTAAATAAAAACATCATCCTATAAACGGATTTCTTTACAAACCTTATCAAATATAACTATATATATATATATATATATATATATATATATATATATATATATATATATATATATATAAATATATATATATATATATATATATATATATATATATATACATATATATATATATATATATATATATATATATATATATATATATATATATATATATATATATATATATATATATATATATATATATATATATATATATATATATATATATATATATATATATATATATATATATATATATATATATATATATATATATATAAACTATACAAATGATATAGTTTTTCCTACTAGATCACATAGATTGTTAATATAAATTAGAAATAAAATAGGCCCGAGCACACTGCCTTGGGACACGCCGAACGATATACCGACAGGATTACTGGTAGTATTATGTATAGATGTGATTTAGGTTCTATTTGACAGATAGCTCTTAAACCAATCATAAGCTAGTGCTACACATCCAATGTCTCTTAGTCTTTGTAATAATTTTTCATGCGAAACCGTATCGAAAGCCTTCGCGAGATCTAAAAATATAGCCAAGCATTTATTGCCTCTGTCCAGGCTCTCACTAATAGAATTTGTCACCTTTGCAATGGCATCCAAAGTGCCCATTCCATTCCTAAACCCGAATTGACTTTTTGACAAAAAGTTGTTTTCATTTAAGAAGTTCATCAGAAGCCTATTTTTAACTACTTTTTCTATTATCTTCGATAATGTGCTTAGGAGTGAAATAGGCCTATTATTGGCAATATCCTGCTTATTTCCGCTTTTAAATATAGGAATGATTTTTGCACATTTTAAATTGGCTGGAAATATCCCCTCTTTAAAACTGGCGTTTATTATGTGCGCTATAGGCTCACTTAACTCATTCTTTGAAGTTTTGAATAAACCTGCATTGAGATTATCGATACCTGCAGACGAATTATTTTTCAAGGAAGATATTATTATACTAGCCACTTCTTTTGGCGTAGTCGGTCGTAGGAACAATGATACGGGGCTCGAGAAAATTGGCGTAGATGTGTTAGTAGATGTATTAGTTGATCTGCTCAATATGTTTGTGGCTAATCGTTTGCCGACACTGGCAAAATGGCTATTGATGTAGTCTGCCAGTCTTTGTGGTTTGTCATTACTAGATAATATTTCGTTGCCTGTATTAATAGTATCTACTTTAACTTTAGGACTGTTTCTGTTGGAGATTTCGTTAATGACTTTCCATGTTGCCTTTAAGTCCCCATTAGATTCGTTTATTTTGTTTTTATAAAATCTAACCTTTGTTTCATGTATAATTTTATTGCATAGATTTCGAAATTTTCTTGCTTATTCTTTTAGTATTCAATTATCGGGATTTCGTCGACCTGCTAAATGAAGTCTATCTCGTTTATGGATGCAAAATAGGAGTCCATTGGTGATTCAGGGTTTGAATATTTTTTGTTTATGTTTAATGTTGACTATTTTTGTAGAGCTATTTTCATTTATTATATCGTTTAATTTTTTAACAAATAATTCAGATGACCTATTTACTTTTAAGGCGTTGTATACCTGTGACCAGTCTGCATTAGCAATATCATTTTGGATTTTAATGAGATCTAAACTTTTCTTTGCGTACGATCCATGTTTTTTGTTTGAAGAATCGGAAAATGACTGATCAGAGAGTTTAAATAGTAAAGCATGGTGGTCTGTAATAGAAGTCTTATATACAATAGAAGATGTAGCAAAATTAGAGCGACACATAATGTGATCAATACAGTTACGGGAATTGTTGATTTCTCTTGTCGGTGCTTCTACGAGGCTGCGTAGGCCATGGACCATAAGTAGACCCAAATATTCGTCTGCCTGCGGATGTTTTTTGCCATTGATCGATATATTTAGATACCCTGTCAGAATAATATGCTTTAGAGTTTGCATTTTTTTCAGTATGTCATCTAAACTTAATAGAATTTTTTGAATATTACTCGTCGAGGGGCTTCTGTAAATAGCTATAATATTTAAGTCATCGTTTAGTTGTATGCTTAGGCAGTTTGCTCCATCCAGATATATCTCCTTTACTAACAGTTTGTTGGAAAATTTGTCACTAACGTATATGACGACACCGTCATTCTTCAAAGTATTAAATTTCGTGTAAAAGGAAACGTAGCCAGGTAGTTGAATCGTATTAAAATTATTGCTAATCCACGCCTCTGTTAAAACTAGGACATTAAAATCAATAGACAGATCTTGTATCATAACTAGAAGATTGTCAATATTTTTATGGAGGCTACTAATTCGCCTGCAGGCATTGACATCTGATGTGACATAAGAACAATTTGCGCTGGAGTTTGTATCAATAAGTTTAATTAATTCCATAACTTTTATTAGAAGATAATTCTAATAAAGAAAAACGTTGTAAGAGTGCCAATAAGGTTGTGTAATGTATAAATTAGGTTTGTGTGATGACTAAAATGAGAGATTATTTGTGGCGTAAGTGGGACGATGCAGTACTGATAGGCAAAAATATTGGTATTTATAACCTGTATTAATAATTGATCATTATAAATAAGAATATGTCTAATTAAGTAACTGAGAATGATATAGTCGTTAAACATAGAAATAAATATCACAGTAAAAAATATCGAACGAGAATATTCCCAGTGAAAACATAAAAAATATACATGTAGTATAAAGCAACCTGTATAAATATTATCAAGATGTAAAAATGTCGAAATATCGGATCTGTCGAAATATCGAAATGTCGAAATATTCAATCCAAATATCGAAAAAATCAAACATCCGTAATTAAAATAAGTGTAATAAAAAAACGACAAATTTGTATACAAAATAAAATGAAATAATAAAATGTCCAAATAATAGTAATCAATAGAAATAGTCAAGTTAGAAATAAATGTCATTATCAAATTAAAAATAAATGTTAATATATTACAAAAGCGGTAATATACAGAAATATGCGTAGATTATCCTCAAAACTATAATTACTTCAATTCTAAAAAAGTTTTCTCTTAATTAATAATAATTGGTTTCGTTGTATCATCTTTACGTATAAACACTTTTCCAGAATTAATCCAACATATTTATAATTATTTTCTCTGGCAAAAGCTTTAGCCCGACCTAGCAAGAATTTTGTTCGATGAGTGATATTTTCAGACACGTATATAGGTTGCCGAAGTAAATATTGTTAATATCAACGAAGTAAAAATCAACGTTGCCGAAGATCCCTATGTCTTTTGTATTCAATTTTCTGCTATTGACCTTACATTGTTTATTATGAGTTTTTACTGCCTTTAGGAATACATTTCGTTTTGTTTCTTGACAAAATTTTACTATTACAGATCTTGGTTTTTTGTCCGACTTTTTGTTGAAATTTCTTGCGATTTTTAAAATGTCGACCGTCTCGATTTCACATTTCAAAACCGAACTAATATTTTGGAAGATTTCTGGTAGGTTTTCGCACTCCTCTGGTATTCCTCTAATCTCAATATCACATTTTCTCTGCTCTTGGTCAAAATTGTCTGTTTTGTACTGTAGGAGCGATATTTTTTCCAACAGTTCCAGATTAGTTTTGTTTAGTATTGGTATGTTTAAATTTTCGGTTTCTAAATCACTCAACCTTTTATTAATATCATCGTAACAATTGGCTAGGAATTCGGTAGTTTCTAGTATGTCTTTGTTTTGTTTGTTGATTAATTCCATTTTCTTACACAATTTATATATATATATATATATATATATATATATATATATATATATATATATATATATAATATATATATATATATATATATATATATATATATATATATATATATATATATATATATATATATATATATATATATATATATACATATATATATATATATATATATATATATATATATATATATATATATATATATATATATAGTATCAATCAATACAATACAGTATAGATAAGAGAGGGCAGCCACCTGCAATAAACACCATAACAATTCATCAATGCGGGAGCTTTAAACATTGTAAATGTGCGCCATTGCAAAAAGCACTAT